>JARBWK010000001.1:91705934-92000540 GCA_030556195.1 Anolis apletophallus | reverse complement strand
GCGGGGGGCCGGAACTGAAGGTGGGGGGTCAGGTGATGTTGTCCACTCACCACTTGCCCTCCCGCTGCCCCTGCCTTAAACTTAGCGCCAAATTTGTGGGCCAATACAAGATCATCGCCAAGATTTCTCCTGTGGCATTTAAGCTACAACTTCCCAAGGAGATGAGGATTCACCCCGTGTTCCATTGTGCGTTGCTGCGGTTGGCAAACAATGTTCGCACTGAAGGGGGTAAGCCCCCCCGCTGGTCATCATCGACGGGGAGGAGGAGTATGAGGTTGCGGAGATCTTGGACTCAAGAATGCACCACCGCCAGCTACAGTATTTGATTGACTGGGAGGGTTTTGGCCACAACGAGAGATGTTGGGTCCCGGCGGCGGGTCTTCACGCCGACGAGTTGGTAAGACAGTTCCATCAGGATTACCCCAGGAAGCCCGGCCCAGCAGGGAGAGGAGGGGCTGGCGTAAGAGGAGGGGTGGTGTCACACCACAGGGCCTCCAGGCTGCCCACTTGCCTGGCCCTGCATAGGCCCATCTGGCCTAGGAAGTGGTTAAACCGTCAGTTTGATGCTTCCCAGGCCCCTTTGAAGCTTCTCTGCATTCTCGTGTGAAAGTGGCATGGAATGCATAGATAACTACACTCAAGGTTACCAAAGCGAGACTCCCTTTTGGCCTGGCGCTACAGAGGATCCATAAACTGATCCTCCCCGAAACATCTGTGCCCGTTAATTGGGGAACATTCTAAAGAACCTGAGGTAACCATAAACATATAGTTTCTCATCAATCATTGGGCTTGATGTTCGACGCACTGGGACGGGCTAAGGGAATCCTATATGAGAGGGCCCCGTATTGCAGGAGGGCATCCCGATCAACTCCTGCCATCACAGAATGTTACTCTGAAGAGCCAGCCGCCAACGGCCTGATCCAAGCTACCTCCGCCCCTTCCACCGGGCTGCCTTGGTCCATTGAACTCTGTGCGTCCTGCTCAAGCCTGTTGCTGCTAAAGACTTTGTTGCTAAACCTCCCTTGCTTTCCCAAGCCGCTCGGTTGCTGAAGCGGAGAGAATCTACCCAGAGACTCTTCCAGTGCATCCGGCTTGGAATCCCCGCCGCAGGGCCATATTACCTGCTGTTCCTGATTGCTTCTTTAAGGCATTGTATTGGCCTTCATGCTTTCTCCTTTCCTGCACAATAAAACTGTGTTGTACCTTCAAGCTGTGTGGTTTGTTCAGGGAGATCAAGTGAGGCCTAGCCCTAGACGGTGACATTGGAGGACACTGGGAGGATGGAGCCTGCCTTGGGTCATCAGACAATGCATGGCTACTTCTGGTGGGGCCCTGTTCTTCCAGATTGCTACAAGCATTCTAGGACACTGAAAAGATTACACAGAGGGCTTCCCATGTTTGCATAGAGAAGAAAAAGGCTAGGATGGGGGGGGGGGAGCAGTGACACCCACCCCCCGCCCCGCCCCCAGTAGGATGGGTAAGTGGATGGTGTGAGCAATGTGGGCTGACAGGTTCTCCCACTGCCTGCTGGATTTGCTACAATGCATGGCAAATCCCCCCACTATCACCCATAAATTGGACCTCAATGTGATGAAGTCCATAGCAGAAGCTTTGGCAACCTCTCTTCTCACTTTCAGCTTCAAGGAGAAGGAAATGCTAGTATACTCTGTTGGCTGGTGATTTCCGTGACGGTGAAACAGTGAATCTGTTTTGGTTTTAATTTCAACTTTTGAGGATCTATCCAAAGTGTTAAACTAATTTGGAGATATGGCTCAGCATAATAATAGCTCCCTTCAAATTCAGTCTAAAATCTGGAATGGGTTCTGTACCACACTGATATTGAAGCCACCTTTGGATACAAGTGGGTCCAAGCTTCAGCTATCCTCATACCATTTTAAAGCAGCATTTAAATAATCATAGAAAAGGGGGACAGAGGTACAATTTGGGTCTTTCCAAGGGCCTCATCACACCTGAGCATTTTCCCCATTTTAATCATCTTTAAATGCTGTGACTGCCTCCTGCAGAATTCTGAGGCTTGCAGTTTAAGGAGGCCCAGGGCCTTCCTGGATGAGCAGTTTAAAGGCCCCTCCCTAAACTACAAACTCCAGAGTTCTGCAGGAGGCAGTCACAGCCTCTAAAGTGAATCAAACTGGAAATCTGCTCACATGTGATGAGTCCCAGTCTTCACTATTAGCAAATATTTCCAGGCAGCTGTTTTTGCCAGTGGTACTACTGGAACATTTATAGGGCTACACGTTTATTTGTATGTTCTGTTGAGCATAGTGGCACTTTCTTCTGAGTAAATGTGCCAGAGAATCTAGTGGTATGTAAGGGCTGTTTCTCAAACATAGCATGCATCTGATATGAATCTGATGCCCTAGGCTGGAGTTGTCCCTGTTCTGTTTTTGCATGCACGATTTATCCATACATATTTTAAAAAGTAACACAACAGTAACGGGTGATACATAAGCCTCAAACATTTGCATTTGTGTGTTGTAACCAGCTTTAGTCATCTTTTGAAGTGTTGACTTACTCACTGAACTTAATTAACATCAGGTAGTCATGACAAAATTGTCCCATTGATTTCAGTCATATGTTGCATGCATTGCCTGCCTAAAACTAGCTCTAATGCTTTCCGCTTTAAACTCAGGTTTTGTTAATTCAAGCACCATACTTAGCCCCCTTCCAAACAGCTGAATAAAATCCCACATTTTCTGATTTGAACTGGAATATATAACAGCGTGGACTCAGACAACCCAGCAGGAATTGTGGGATTTTCTGCCTTGATTTTCTGGGTTATATGGCTCTGTGGAAGGTCCCTTAGACAGTTTGAGAATGAGATAAAATGGAAAGCGCGAGCACACACACACACCCTTTCCATTTTAGATATATATATATATATATATATATATATATATATATATATATATATATTTCCCTTTGGGGTTATGTAACTGGCTGAGTCACCCTTGAAGTTCCAGATATAAAGATATGGGAATCCAACTGTTTTAAATGAAGCTTATTTATGGCCACCTATAATCTGGGATATATATTCCTCTTGCAAAATTCTGAAGGTGAGGTTTTGAGATTCCCTTTCCTTAATCAAGACGGTGTCATGTAAATTATATTTGTGATTTCCCCTTAATCCTGCCTTCCCAAATTTGAAAGCCTTCACTTGACTTAATGCAAGCATGATATTCCATCAGAGAGGGTGTACACGAGGAGAAAATCCTGAATGTACGTGTTGAAGCAGATACATTCTTAACACATCTAGTCTCACTAGGAAAAACTCCCTAGGAGAAAGGTGAGAAGTGGGAGCAGAACAGCATGGGAAGGATTATGATTACGTGATCTGTCAGATGGGTTAGATGTCCTGGGATTGGATTTCACATCAGCGCGGACCAGAGGCGTCCTAGAGACACAGCCAGCAATTCAGAGTCCAAGCTGCAAGCTTGTAAAAAGAAGCAGGCAGTACAGCATTCTGTTTCTGCCTGTCCTAGTTCCTAATGCAGGTGAGGGATCACGTGACTGAATGTTCCTTTGCATCAGACAACAGCAGCAATAATTTTTGTGTGTTTTGAAGCTAAGGAGCTTAAGAAGAATAGTTCTACTCTCACCTTTTCAATGAAGTCTAAGTGGGAAGTTGGAACCATTAAAAATGTGGGTCCCACACACAAGCTGTTCTGTCAAAACTAGGTCATTAATATCCATGAAAGCAGTATGAATTTCTGATTCTTGAAATACGTCATGCTGAGGTCATAATGCCAAAAGTGTGGGTGCCAAGAATCTGGTTTTTAATTTTGATACAAAACACATGAAACATTTTATAGATTTGTCTTAGGCTAATATGCACTGTAGCCTTTTTAGAAACACAATGAAGCACAGAGCAAAGATATATTATTATCATTATTATTATTATTATTATCATCACAACAAGATGAGTCCACAGCAGACAAGATCACTCTGCTGGCTGTTGTATTGGATCACACGTCGGGCACTTCCCAAGTGTCTAGGACTGTGTGATGTATCAGTGAATAATGCGTGCAGGTCCCAGTAAGGTGGCCTTTTGCAGCTGGTAATTTTTCAGTCCCGATTGTATTTAAGTGCAGGCCAAGGTCTTTAGGCACTGCTATGACAATGATGATGATGGACTATGCTCCCCAATTTGCCAGACAATATGGCCAGTAGTTTTGCTGGCTGGGAGATTTTGTGAGGGTAGGGGGATATTATAGTTCAAGAAAGTAACATCTCCAGGCTATGGCAAACATTCAGATGCTATTGATTCTGCATTCAGAATTGACACAATTGTAGGCAGACTCAGGGTCCTTCCACACAGCCCTATATCCCGGAATATCAAGCCAGAAAATCCCACATTATCTGTGTGCAGAATCAAATAACCCAGTTCAAAGCAGATATTGTGCGATTTTCTGCCTTGATATTCTGGGATATACAGCTGTGTGGAAGGGCCCTCAGTTAAAGAAAACATTAGGAATGAGCGAAAAGTCAGGATGTTCCTTCACAGTACCTAAAGTCCATCTCTTTTTTCCTCAGTGTAGTGCAAAAAAGGGAAACAAGCAACAAGCGTGTGCATTGAAGGGGTGCTGCATGGATGCTCATCTCATCTCACATGCCATCTATTTTAGTATCCTTCCTCCATACTACAGCTGCTACTCAAGAAATCAAATGCACAGGTAGCTTTTTTGACCCATTTCATGGTGCAAAAGTGCTCAGATAACTCCAAAGGGATTTCAGCCAAACATTTTAGCTGTAGGAAGGATTTCAGACACCTTATATCTCAATGACATTTCTTGATGCACAAATTCCCTCTGCCAAGACATTCAGGCTGATGGCTACCTGCAGGAGAGCGTTCTCGGTAATCGCTCTGACGTTGTGGAACGCTCTCCCGGCCGAGACTCGGGCCCTCCGAGACCTCCTGTCTTTTAGGTGAGCATGTAAGACATTTCTTTTCTTGCAAGCCTTTGACCCTTAAGATGCCCGAGCATGTCAGCCTGTCCATTGATCCTGTGTATGTTGTACTACGCTATGCGTTTGTTCTCCGCACATCATGTAGTGCCTTTAACTTATGCTTTTAGGATGTTTTTAGTATGTTTTAACTATGTTTTGTATCTGACTTGTTGTGAGCCGCCCCGAGCCACCTGGGAGTGGCAGCCTAGAAGTCTGACTAATAAATAAATAAATAAATAAAAATGTGTTTGAAAGAATTATCAAACTACCAAGAAAGCTTTCAACTGTGGTCTGATGGAGAAATCCAAGTAGAAAAGTTTGCTAAAGTGGGTTCTACAGGACTGAGTCATAAATGGACACTGATAATGTCTCTATCAGATATCTTTTTCTGTAAAGGCTGCATGAATTTTTTCATCCAGATGTTAACATTTATGAGTGTTATTATTCTGTGGATACTAAAGCATTCCTTGAAAGAAAACACCACAATGGTGAAAATTTGGTCACTAGTCCCAAACAGAGATGACCATTGAATCAAGGAGCTTTTAATGAATGCTGAGGGCCCTTCTACACAGCCATATAACCCCGAATATCAAAGCAGATAACCCACAATATCTGCTTTGAACTGGGTTATCTGGGTCCACACTGCCATATAAACCAGTTCAATGTGGACTTTATACAGCTAAATAAAATCACACAGCTAAATAAGATCCCATATTTATCTGCTTTGAACTGGGAACTATGGCAGTGTGGACTCAGATAACTACTCAGTTCAAAGCAGATATGGTGGGATTTTCTGCCTTGATATTCTGAGTTATATGGCTGTGTGGAAAGGGCCTGTGTTACTGTTTTGTGATTGATATAGTGGATCTATTCTGTCTGGTGCAACAACTGGATTAGTCCCATAACTGAAGCTAAACGACTAGTGGCAATGTGTGGCAAAATGCTCTTTCATGAATCAGCAAGAACAACAAATCTCTGTCCTGTAAGGAACAGCTTTCTAGACTAGCTTTCTTCTTGATATACTAATGTGTATGTTGTAGACTCACATCCTCTTCTGACTGCATTTAAAGGAATCTTCCCCCTTTCACCACGATTCCTCCTGGGCAATCTGAAATGGAAGAGTCCAGAAACAGGTTTAGATAAGCTCATCTGCTGCTTGCATGAAGCAAGTGATTCATTTCCCCTGCAGGATTTGTTTTATCTAAGAACACAGTTGTAGGTGGCTTCAGATTGAGCAGAGAAGACCAGTGAAATCAGGTGGCGTTTTCCAGTTGCTGAAGGATTGTTTAACCCTTTTCTTCCTACCCATGTACTAAAAATCAGTCCTCTACAAATGCTTTTTTCCTTTAACGTAAAAGATACAAACTATTATGTGTCCTTTTATCTCTCTGGGAGAAAAGCAACTGGGTATGGCTTTGATCAAACAGACAGCTGAGAAAAGCAGGACTAGAACAGTTCCTTATTGAACCCTGTTCCAGTTCTCTACTCAGCCTGAATGCACCTGCAGCTGTGCTTTCTCTGGTTTTAAAGAAGGGTGTTTGCGGGTGAAAAGACTCATCAAACAGCATCAAACATGGAATAACTCTGTCCTTAGCTTTAGACCAGATGCTGGCCCTCCATGTGTTAATTTAATTCTTCATCAACACTAGCAAGCCTTCATAATGGTGAGGCATGATGCAAGTCATTGCTTATTAGCACCTGTGATCTCAACATTTCTTTCCCTCCTGTTTTGGACTATGCCCTAGAAACCTGATGGAGATAAGAAAAAGATTTGTTCATTCCAATAAAATGGAGTTTCCCCATCCAAGTCACTACTAAACTGCTTCTATGTGCTTCCAAGGCAGCCGTACCATTAGACATAGTGGGAATTGATCCCAGTCCTTGCACAGGATCCTCCTTCAAGGATCTACATATCTCTTCACCCCCATTGCAACTGAAAGCCATGATCGTATGTTCCGGCACAAAGATTTTAACACCAAGTCTGCTCCGGTCTTCCTCCATCCAAGCAAATTATTTCTCTAACATCTTGCCTGATGAAGACATCAAGAAATCTCCTGGGTTGGTCAAAGAAAAGTCTCATGCTGATATAGATTTTGGAATGCTTGAGCTAGTCAAAAAGATTGCTGCTTTTGTTTTTCATCTCTTGAGTGTTGGTCTGCCTGTTTGCTTGCTGTCTCTCTGACCCTCTCTCATAGATTTCCCTTTTCCTCCTCCTCCTCCTCCTCCTCCTACCTGCCTGATTCTGAAAGAAGAGTTGGCTCTGTCTTTGAGAGTTTATGCTTGGCCCCGTCTGATCAAATGCCCATGGAGACTTCCCGTCTTCTCCATCCTCCTGGAGACAGCTTGATCAGGAGGTTGTACTAGCCAACAGCCTCTGCCTACGCAAATGTGTTCAATTATGCAGCACTAATAGCTTTGTCATTCTAGCCCCGCCAAAAGAAGCCTTGTGAGCTCCGTCTTCTCCACTCTCCTTTTTCTTCTCCTTGCTGTAGTATCTCAATGCATAACAAAGGGAAAGGGGGGGGGAAATCTTCCTTCCCATCCTTTGCACAAACCAGACAATATTCAGTGGTGGACTTTTAACTTTCAGCCAGAACAAATGTTTAAACTTTAATGTTATGAAGAACTGGAAAAGCACAAAACCACTCCCTGAGGGCAAAGGGTATCATCGTATATGCTAGTAACTATCTATATTTCTCCAGTGTCAGTCATTCTGTAGCCAGAATGATACTATCTGCAAACAAGAGATCTCTACAAGTTTGGTAAGCCACAAGGGTTTGCAAGAGTCGAAAAAGCTCTTTATGGTGAATATGAAGGCAACAGAACAACACAGCAAAATGGCTTGATTCAGGCTGTGTTCGAGAGTTACTGAACTCTGATTTTGGGTGGGGGAAGATTGTTGGAAAACTAGGTGGGAAGGCCAGAAGAATTGAACTTTCTGAACAGGTGCATTCTACCCTCATCTTTTCTGCTTGCAATCCAACATTTCACAGATGAAAACTAGGACTCATGCGACTTTAAGCAACAGCACAGTGCAATTAATATGATACAAGGTAACATAAGCTAAGAGAGGCTACAGCAGTTTGATTTTGCTTAAGCCTACTGGGAAGGGTAAGCTCTGCCCTCTCCTCTCTGCTGCGAATTGAGTGCAAACTACTTTTGCACATTGAACTCAGTTTGCACCAAATGAAGAAATAAAAAAGTAAAAGTGGGAGAGAGAAACTGGGACATTTTTTAAAAAGCAAAAACAAATGAAAAAGTGGGATGACATCAGAGCTGAACCTATGAAATTGGGATAATTGAATGGCATATATCTTCCAAGGTTCCTGTCTCTTTCCTCACCAGAAATTTTCCCGCAGTTCTTACATTTCTGCCTATGCAGCTCATTTTGAAATTATATCTTATCTGCAAAGCTCTTGTTTCTCCCTTTGTCCTATCTGCCCTCTGTAGTCTTTCCTACTCAGCACTTAGTGGTATATTACCAAAGGGAGAAGTGGAACAATGGGGTGAATGTGGCATAGAAATTATCCCACATCAACATCTTTTCCCCCCTACAGGATGCCAATATTTGGGCTCCTATTCTGGTACCATGATCAATGCCATCTGAGCTATAGGTGGAATGAAGGGATCAGCATAGGTTGAAATTTTGACATTGTCTGCAGACATGAGTTCAATAGATTCATTTTATATCTTACATTTCCCCTGCAAGATGACTTAAGACCAATTAAAATTCTGAAACTTTTTAATGCAAAAGTTTGAAAATAACCAAACTGATAGAAAACACTAAATTAAAACATTTGAAAAAACACAAAGAAAAATATATAACAAACACAAAAAAGAGACTGCTGCCACTTGGTAAGAGTCAAGACCTGCCTAAATGAAAAGGTATTTTCCTGTCAGCAGAAAGAGAGCAGAGACAGGGCCAAGTATGCCTCCCATGAGAAGGAATTCCACAACTTAGGAGCAGCCACTGAAATACCCGTCTTCTCTCTCTTCACAGTGTACATAAAAAACATATTAAAAGCTGGCCAGGGTTTTAAAAGCTGGAGAACATGACAGTTTCATGGTGATAATTTCTAGTGAGAACTGAACACATACTTATACCTGGAGCATGGAAATAAGGTTGGGGCGGAAAGAGAAAGAAATTGGCACTTACGTTGAGTGAAGAAAACTTTTCCAGTTATGGATTAAGCAGATTTGACATTGCATGGGACACACATCCACATACTGGTAGGGCTGCCTATCCCAAAGGCATCCATCCATTAGGGTTTCACATCCATATCCCCAGAACAATTCTCACTGATGCAGATCAGCGGCCGGCAAGAAGGAGCAACTGGCAGCTGTTTCATCAAATACTTTCTCCAACTTTGTAACTTCCAAATAACCCCCAGCCAGCATGTCTATGTTAAATGGGGAAAGATGTGAATTTCCATTGAAGACATTGGGGGGGCAGGGTACCAAGCTTTTGGGACAGGGCAATAAAGCAGCAATAGGAAAGTTTACCAGGCCAATCACATGTGATGCAGATGACCAAGACGTTTGTAAATGGTGTATTTTAATACTGAGATAAATATTTTTAATGTTTATGTATGCTTATATGAATTCTTGTCCCGGCATTAAATGTTTGCCGTATATATGCTGTACTCCACCCCGAGTCCCCTTCGGGGTGAGAAGGGCAGAATAGAAATGTTTAAAATAAATAAATAAATACCAGATTGAGGAAGGTTTTTTTATATAAGGGAGCCACATTAACTGGTTCTAGTGACTTCAGCAGCACACCACCCTCAATGCCATGGGTAGTTGATTATGCTCTTTGCAGATCCCTGCTTCTGATATTTGCTCTAGATAGGATAACAAGGTCAGTAGAGTAAAGGAAGCCAACCTGTGAGACCCCAAGCTGGCCTCAGTCCATTAAGTGCTAGGCTGGAGTGTGCTTTGGCTTCAAATAAATGTTGTGTAATCTGGCCTATGTTGCATTATTCTCTTTTCGAACGTCACATCTCAGAAAACAACCCAACCGAACCTGGAAACACTGGCCTCCTCCAATCCAAAGTTCAAGTCCATAGTGGAAGGTGAATGAAAAACAAAATTGCAACTTTGGCATTTGGTTTCATCACATTGAAGAGTGATTCTGCTTGCCTTTTAATACTATTCTGCCATCCCAAAATCTGCTTGCATAAAATTGCCCACCTAAGGATCTCAGCCAGTGCGACAGATAAAGTGGGCAGGAAACCAAGTGAAGAAGCTTCCTGCTTTCTCTGTGGCTCAGAATGAGTCATGTCTCCCACCCTAATCTCTCTTCCTCTCTTTTATGCCTTAAGTAGTGATGCAGAGGAGAGAATATAGACAGAGGACTTTGGGAAGAATGTCTTTTTATTGAGGCCATCCTTGCAGGTCCCTTTTTTTTCTTTCGCATCTGAGCTGGAGATAGGGAGGACCAGATAGGGTCCTCAAACTTTTTAAACAGAGATCCTTTGTTTGGGGGAACATACTATAAGTTTTTTAATAAATAAATAAATAAATAAATTCCTGCGCACACTGCACATATCTTATTTGTACTGCAAAAAACCAAGGAAGAACAATGTAATATTCAAAATGAAGAACAATTTTAACTAACATAAATGTACCAGTATTTCAATAGGAAGTGTGGGGCTGCTTTTAGCTGATGAGATAGTCAAGTTCATTAGGATTGTTATTTATTTTATTCATTTATTTATTTATTATTTCAGCTTCTAGACCGCTCCCTCTAGAAAGCTCGGAGCGGTTTACAGCAGTGTAAGCAAGCAATATAAAACATACAGTATAAAACAGCGACTAGACACCAACTAATCTAAAAATTGTTACAATACTAAAATGTTCCTACGCTAGACTAGGCAATAAGCAAAGCAATTACTCGACTGGGAAAGCCAAGCAAAAAAGAGCTGCCTTGCAGGCTCGATGAAAAGAAGACAGTTCTCCGATTCCTCTGACTTCCTCAGGTAGGGCATTCCACAACATTGGTGCCACCACCGAGAATGCCTTATGCCTTGTTGAGGAAAGATGATATTGACGGATGGAGGGGACATTAAGGAGATTTTGTTCACCGGAGCGTAAGGATCTCTGGGGACAATATGGTGTCCCTTCAAGTCATTTCAGATTTAGGGTAACCCTAAGTCTAAAGTTTAGTGTGGGGCCCAGGTAAATGACCTTGGAGGGCTGCATCCAAGGTCATTTGGGCCTCAGACACATTACTCCATTTATCCATCTCACCCAGGGTTTTAAAATTTCATCCTTTTCATTTGGCCCGCCCACTGTTTGGGGGTGAGAAGTGACGGGATATAAATATGGGAAATAAATAAATTAACTCTTCTACCATTTGATTTTGCATTTGTTTTATTATATATTTTGCTATTATTTGCATTTTACTTTGATGTTATTATTTGCTTGTTTGTATTTTATTTTGCTTGATTGTAATTCTTGGCCTTGGCCTCATGTTAGCCGCCCGGAGTCTTCTTGGGTAGATGGTGGCGGCGTATAAATAAATAATAATAATAATAATAATTAGTTTGGGGATCCCTGGAATACACTGTATAACAGCAGTTCCCAACCAGTGGTCTGTGGGAGCATAATTCACACACACCACACACACACACACTTCTTCCCCTGCTGGCCCTCCTTCATCCTCATATTTAGCAACGTGACTTCTCCATCAAATCTCTACTAAGAAGTTGTTTGGTTGTAGTGGTAGCACATTCAAGCAGAAAGGATCCCCCCACCTCCACTTCTCTGCACAAAAAAAGGTATTTTAATGTCAGAGAGTACATAGTCCAACAAATAACACATGAGAGAGAAATAATGCAGTGATTGTCACCCAACAATATGTCACAAGCTCTCCCTCAAAGCCATCCCAATCTAGAGTGAAGCAAAACATAGCAGCAGACCAGATTTCCTCAAACCCTTTAAACAAAAAAATGAATTTTGGTATATAAGGTGTGTCAGGATAAAGACAGTTGTGCTTTATTTATTAACTTTTGAGTCTGTGTAGACAGGCCCATTATTTAGACCAGCCTGTACAATGTATTCCTCCATCACATTCACAAAAGCAACAAATGGAAATAAAAGGCATTCTCAGCATGTACACTCTGTAACCTTTAGATGTAGCTCCAAGCCAAACAAAGGAATTTGACAGGTAGTATTACAGGTGGAATTCAGTTCTGGTGCAGTTCTGAGTGGCTTGCTGTTTTCATCTATTGTTTCTCTTTACAGAGGAAATCTCTGCCTTCCATTCTTTGCTTCATTGACTGCTTGATGCTACATTCCATCCATGTTCACAATCTCCTTTCCTCCCTCCCTCTCTTTCTACACATGCATATTTAGGTAATGCTACCCATGGAACAATCTGGCCACTAGGAACCTCATCACATTGATGAAAATGTTAGGATGGTTAGAGCCTTCTTCAGAGACAGAACCCCACGATAGCCATCACACGATGTCATGTGACTTCCAGCTGTGCCTCTGCCCCCAACATCACCAGACACTCACCCCACAACACAGGAGGCTTCAATGGAGGGGATGCTTCCCCTGTATGATGGGGAAAGCATTGGTGCATCAGTGCAGTGCAAGGGGCAACAGAGTTGGCCCCCACATCTTCCATTTCACCAGGCTTGCGGGCAAAACGGCACCGGGGTGGGGTGGGGAAGCTCTCATTTGATAAGGTCATAAGAAACTAAGGGATGATCTGTTTGTGGTGGTCATCCCTCTATAGTCCTCACATGAGCTACCAAACAGAGTAGGGTAGTTCTGCATTCAGAAAGTAATTTGACCCTGGAATGATATCTGAGTTGTACTCCTTAGAGATAGCTGTTTTTTATATTCAATTATCCCTCCAACAAGTGAACAAAAGGAAAGCAAATCCAATCCTGTAGGCTGTCAGTGAATCAAATCTCTTCCCTTTTTAATAGAATGCAACCATCTGAAAACAGATGTGAGATAATTTTGCAATTTTCTCATGCAATCCTCAATTTTAATTTCTACTGTCTTGCTTTGCCTTCTTATTTTGTTGTTTGAAATTGCCTTCAGGGCCCTTCCACACAGCCATAATCCACAATATATGCTTTGAACTGGATTATCTGAGTCTACACTGTCATATAATCCAGTTCAAGGTGGATTTTATACAGTGTGTGGAATGGGACTTAGTTAACACTTATGCTACATAACTCCTGGCTGTTTTTGATTTTTCTCAAATCAAAAACAGCCAGGTGGGGATCCTCTAGATCAGGGGTGCTCACACTTTTTCATCACGGGAGCTACTGATTAAAAAACCAAGTCCCAAAGATCACCTGCCCAGAAATCTAAAACGTATAACTATTTTCTTATTTATTTATTTATATTTATTATTATTCATTTTTATGTACCGCTCCTTCCAGCAGGCTCGGGGCAGTTTACATAAAATAAAGTTATAAAACATCAACATTTCAATTTAATAACAACAATATAAAACAGAGCATAAAAATACATCCAACCACCCCATTTCTCCCAACATATATTTCTCAAGGAACAAAGCAAGCAGAGAGGCTTTGGAGCTAAAATGCCATTTTTAAACATTAAAAATAAACAAAGAGACATGCCACAGAACAATCAAGCACCCACCCCAAAGTAAAAAGACCGACCTTTGAGATGCGGTAAGGAAATTACCCCAAAGCATCCTTCTTCTTCTCTGTCGTTGCTCCTATTTCTACGCCGCCAGCATGCGTGCCGCCTCCAAGAGCTCACGAGAAGTCCGAGAGGCAAAATGGGTGCTTCTGCGCATATGCGCGGGGCCAGCCATGCATCGCGTCATCCAGGCCCGCCCCCTTTGGTCTCCTACAACTCTGAATGGCTGAAGAAGGACGGAGGGAGGAGGAGGAATCCAAAATAGGGGGCCCATTCTGCCTCTTGGACTCTGGAGCCTTTGGAGGCGGCGCGCGAGCAGGGAGCAGGGAAGAGCAACGACGGAGGACTTCTTTGCAGCATGCAGGGGCGCGTGAAGAGGACCAACAGCAAAAAAACCTGGGCAGGGGTCTGAAGATCACCAGGATGAGGCCCGAAGATCACCCTGGTGATCGAGATCACCATTCTGAGCACCCCTGCTCTAGATCTTTTGGATATCTGTCTCAGGAGTCCTAGCCAACATATGCTTTGGTCAGGGATTGTAGGAATGGATGACTGAAAAATCTGGAGAACCAACGGATCCCTATCCTAGTTGAATAACATCAATATTTAGACATGAAGCAATGCATGTTTAGATCATCCATATTGACATACTGACACTCTGTTCTCCATGATGGCTCCTGTTGGCTCTAGGGCTCGTTTTCACCTGACCTGGGAGAATAGGACCTTGACTGATTCTTGCCACAAAACCAGCCTCTCCTGCTGAAGGTGCCACTTTTAGAGGTTGCTGACTGGAGGGAACAGCATTTAGTCTTGATTCAAAATCTTTCCATGCTCCAAACATGCTCCTAAAATTTGGAAAGTTGTTTGTGTTTCTATCCACCCTAAAGATAGCTGCAAGAAAAAAAGAAACAAGTGTGGAAAAAGTACAAGATGAGATCCCCATTCTCTCCTGCTAGTGTGAGCCAACAGAGAATTGAAAAAAATATTTTCACTATTTTGGGTCTTCCTTTTACCTACCAGATTCTAAAACCACTTATTATGCTTGGAACACACCCACTGAATTAGCAGAACTTACATGTGTTGACACATCAAGTTTTCATTAACTCCGTGGGTTTACTTTTGTTGGGACAAAAATTGAATTTATGACATTGTACATTTTTTTCATATTTGCATGATGATTTAAATGCTGTTGTCTTGCAAATCATCTTGAATGGTTGTTTTTAATTACATAAAGCTGACAGTGGATTTAATCCCATTTGTTAGTCCTAAACAGAGTAAATACACTGAATTCCTTGTTGAATGGGGAATCATCTTAGGTGGATCCCATTATTTTTTATGGGTATAGCATAATAAACACTAGTAATAGAATTCTGGCTGTTGTGATCTGATTTGTACATGACTTTTTATGAAAAAAGGGGGAAATGTGATATGTACGTAACTTTGCCAACTTGAGCTAGAAAATAGATTGTGTTTAAATCTCTTTAAAAAACACAAACTAAGGAGGAAGGAAGGATGGCATCCTCACCAGAAATTCACCTGCAGATGATTTCAGGACACACATAAATACACAATGGATACCAAAATGCATAGATACGCAACTCCCATGGCTTTCACTTTGTAATATGGTATTCCTTATATAAAATGGCAAAATCAGGGCTTTGGGGATTTATTTTATTGGCAGGAGGAGTATTTTCAAGCTGTTGATGGGAAAATGCATGAATGCAGAATCTATAGATATGGAGGGCAATGGAAACTCCAGAAAAGGTCACAGTAACAACTACTACAACAAAATGAATCTGAAACACAACAGTATTCCCAAGCAGGCTTTAATTTTACAGGGCATGAATTATATGTGCACTGTGAATGTATGAATAAATGCATAGTACCCAATCATTATCAGGACATCATTGTTCTGGGCCTTCATTAAAAGCTCTTGCAAGTGTGACTGGCAGGGATGAGGGGCAGGGCCTTCTTGGTGGTGGCTCCCCGCCTATGGAACACACACTCCAGTGAAATCAGGCAACTCTCTCACTCCTCTCCATTAGAAAAAAATAATGGCTCTGGGACCAAGCGTGTTGAAATTAATGGCAAAATGCTGTAGTTCAATATGTCTAGATGAATGTGATTTGTCTCTCATGAGAGTGGATGCAAGTGAGCAGATTTCCTCTCTCATGAGAGCCATCTAGTGGTAGAGTTAGTAATATAGTTGGAAGAAATAGTCACTGTTACTAGGCTCTGCCTATTGGCTCACTCTCTCTTCCAATCACAGCGATTAAGAATGGAAGAGTTTAGAGTTGCTGTTAGTCTTCTGCTGTATGTCTCCATTTTGTGTGCCTCATGGTATGTTTTCTCCTGTTCTAATTTGTTAAACATGCTGTTGCATGTGTATTACTGCCTTTCTGTTGCTTTCTACAATAAAGTAGAAATGCTTTAATAACATGGCTTGTTTGCTCAGATGCATTATTTCCAGTTTGAGTCCTCATATGCCACATTTGCTGTAAACCCTTTTGAACTGCTTCTCTGCTGCGATTTATACTCAGCACAGCAAACCTTTTTTTTAACAACAAAGCGTTTGGGTAGCTGACCGAGCAGTAACTACAATTGACTTATGAGAACTAACCATGGAAAGATCTCGGACTGAAACACTGGACTCTGATTTGAATTTGTGATTTGGGCTTGGGTCTGTTTTTAATTTTTAATATTTTAATGTATATTTGTAATCTTCTCAATTTGTTTTGTAATGTGATTGATGTTGTTGTTGTTGGCCTCTAATAATTGCCATTTGTAATTGGTCTGAGTCCTCACTCGGGGGTTGAGAAGGACGGGATATAAATGTTTGAAATAATAATAATAATAATAATAATAATTCAATGAATTCTGCATGTATTTACCAGAGCTTCTAGTACTTAACAGTGAGAAGCTTTTCATATTGATTTAATTCTGATGAGAAGAGCTTTCTCTACTGGCCTCGTTATTTCTGATATTCCTGGAAGTGTTGAGTAGGATTCTCAAATCAGGAGAATAAGCAAACTACCAGCAATTAATTCTAATTAGAAGTGAAATCCTTAAGAAAAGACGTGTATGTAGGCCATCTATATTCTACCTGAATACTAAAGGAATCAATTCTGGAGAATTAAGGAAGTTAAGTTTTGTGGGGTTTTGTATAGAAGCAATATTTTTTTATAACATAACTATTCTTTGACGGTAAAATCAATATTCTTCCTGGACACTACCTAAGGAGAGATTCTGTCACACGATTGTTGCATGACGTATTGCTTAAATTCATGAATTGGGGACCAGCAAAGACATCATAGGGAGTACATGACTGCTGTTGACCTACATCTTCTCCCGTGTCTCACTGGTAATGTCTAATGAAAGAAATATATGTTGTGACATCACTGAGTTCACAATTCCTCCACCCCTTCAAGCGACAGCCAGTGACCTGGAGCAAGGATAGAAATGCTAAAACAATTGTTCAACATAACTGCTTTTTTTAAAGTAGGTGTTCTTCTTTGGGAGATGTATGGGAGAGGAACAGAGGTTTGTAGAAGCCATAAACCTATTGTTTATACGGAATATGGGGTGGATTGCCTCCTCAGTAAGTTATCTCAGACAGCAACTATGTACAGTGTTGTTGTGTGTACACAGATACATGTGACTGATGTGATGTACAAATATATGCAGATATATGCCCACCTCTCATCATCTCATTTATCTCTTTAAAACAAAACCATGGCCACTTCACATTGTGGACACAGATTATAGGTACATCTACACTGCAGAATTAATGCAGTTTGACACTTAAGTGGCATGGTTCACTTCCATGGAATCACGGAGTTGTAAATTTCAAAGTCTTTACCTTTCTCTGTCAACACATGCTTATGCTTCACCGTGCCAAAGATCCCAGGATTCCATAGTATTGATCTATGACAGTTGACGTCATATCAAACTGCATTAATTCTACAATGTAGATGCACTGTATGGCTTAAGGCTAAGCCATGGCCTGCCTATTTTGTTGTCCTGTGATGGTATGATAGTCCCAAATTCGTTAATAGCCATTCTCCAGCTCAAAATAATGGAGAAGCAAACTGTTATAGCCAAAAAGAGAATGAGAGGCCAAGAACAGAAAGGAGTAGTCCATTATTTGCCTGGTTTTGCTATCTACCCCAGTATAACGTGAGGCCAGAGAGTAGATACTTGTTTCACCTTGGAGTATTGGTCCTCAGCAGCAGCAGTGTATGGTAGCTTCAGAGTTAATGGAGTGGTGAATCTCCTCCAGGTTCTGGATCACTTTGAAGGTGTCCACTGTTCAACATAATTCATAATTACTGGAGTATAACAGTAGAAGAAGTGCAAAGCCTGTGTAATGAAAAGAGAGATGACAGTATAAAAGGTGCAAAGCTCAGAAAGAAAAAAAACATGCTTGGTATTTGATTGTAGTGCGGTTTTGTGTGGAGGGTGTTATGCGAACATGAGGACGGGAGTATTGTGTGGGACCCTTTATGCTTTTGCATATTGTGCCAGTTAGTGCTGCTACTAGAAGTGTTCACTGACTGTGTGTGGGAAGAAAGGGGGGTGAATTCTAAAAGTAATGTATAGTTAGCCCTCCACATTTGCTGGGGTTAAGGATTCACAGTTGTTATTAGAAATGACTGAATAGTAACACCACTTGACAATTTAATATCTCTGCTTCTAACCACTACCACCTTAGGGTTTTGTTGTGTGTGTTTTTTTTAACAACTTCACTTTGAAAATGTAAATATTTAATAAGGGCATTTCTGTCTACTTTTAGCTCAATAATTTGGATTGGGGTGAAACTGAAAACGTCTACTATTTCTCAAGTTAATCTTGTAAATTTTGTGGTGTCAGCATTCATACCCATTGTTGCTAACTGCCTCTGACATAGTCTTCTAGTTAGGAGTTGTATCCTCTCCAACATTCTGGACACAAGACACAGTCAGATATGATATCCTTGTTCCAACAATAACCCTTAGAAATGATGTAGAATTGGAGAGCATGCACCTGCACAGTAATAATCGGGGCAACCTCATACCCTTGGCAGTTCCCCCAAAGCAATCGCTAGGCTGCAGATGGTGCAGTTCTGTGTTTTCTTATGATGGATATCCTCTTGTATGATGTAGAGTGCACACCTCTGATTCCTTCAGGTTTGATCTGTGTATTCCTACACACCGGGGAGTTAGACTGAATGGTCCTTGTGGTCTCTTTCAACACTTTGAAGCTATTTGTAGAATGGACAGACAAAGGGGTTTTATTAGTATGGGGGTGGGGGGTTCTTAACAAGAGCTTATCTCACCAATGTGTCACTTCTTGTTCAGTTGCTGAATATCCTCCCCTGCCATTTTTCCAGAGCCAAAGAAACAGCAACATATGGAGCCATTGAAAATGACTGTCCCATAGTGACATGTCTGCCTTATAATAGCAGAGTTTGACAAATGTACGTGTACCTGTTGAGCCATAAATGGTCTTATGGGACAATCGTGTGTTAGTCCTCCTGGCAGTGTTTCTAATGTGGCCCAAGAGACACAAACAGCTGACCCGTTCATCTACCAGCCACCGACAGTTGAAAAAAATGTTGGCAGCAACTGGATCACCACAGGGGAAGAGATCGGGAGCAACTCTAACGACAGTGCATCTCTGAGAAAGTAGTGGAGCATGAAACCAATTTCACACTTTATTAGCCAATTCAGGTGCCAATTGCTCAAATCCTGAAATAATAATATCCTGTTTCCACAATCCAGACAGCCTTTTAAAGAAAGACCATTCAGTATTTCTGAGCAAATTGTATCAACTCATTGCACAAATCATGAATGGAGGAGCTGGACCACACTGATCATTTCTCTAAAATGTCATGAATTTGACATCTTCCCACAAACCAAGGCAAAAGGAAGTATTTGTTGTGGCTCTTTTCAGTACATTAGAGGAGGAAAGCAATGTCAAATGCCCCAATGTAGTTTTTAAAGATTCGGGGCAAAAAAAGTGCTATGGATACTAGGAGATACTAGAATCTTCAACTTTTGGAAAGATTCATCTTCCAGGCCTGAGAATGATTCTCCTTGAAATGCAGGTACCCAAAGTTTTGTACAGTCCTCAGAAGACTAGTACACCTACTGTAGATGAATTAACACCAACAGTTTCTCCTACAAGTGCCAACAGTATGAATGAAGACATTGTAGCTCCAAAATGAACATTGTAGTTCATTTGTGATAACCCATTACAGTTGGCCCTTCATCTTCACAGATTCTTCATTCATGAATTACACTGTCCACAGCTTGAAAATATTCTCCTCCCCCCCACACACAACCCAAAAAAATTCCAAAACTTTTTTTATTTAGCCATTTCATATAAGAGATCCTATTTTACTACACTACTGTATATAATGGAACTTTAGAATTCATGGATTTTGTTATCCAAAGGGGCTCTTGAAATTAAAACCCAACAGATAGCAAGGGTATATTATATATGACAACCTTCCCTGCCCCCCCTCCCCTTAATACAGTAGAATGTGATTGCCTCATTGTCCTCAAAAACCATTTTGTGATAAAGGTCAGAGAAGAGCCAGCTTTAGCCCAAGACACTTGGCTCTCACATTCCATGTTCAGAAGCTGGGTAGGACAGCTGTCAAATATTATTTCAAGATTGATGAAAGATTAGGAAGGTGAATAGAGAAACGCAACCCAGACCACATGGCACCCACAATATTGTATTCTAAAATCTTGCTGCCATTCTGCATTTCCCATCCAGTATCTGCCATCTCATATGGTTGTTTCACTAGTAGTAGAATCAGGCTTGATTAGAGCCTCCTTTTCTTTGAATCACACAGGAAAAAACACAGCACTCTGGGCCTTTGGTAACTATAGCCATCTTGCCAACAGGCTGGCCAGGCAAATGAGTAACATTGGACATAATATTGTTACAAATGTAGACCATAGCCTTTTGCTGCTACATTGATCTATCTGTGCAAATATCCATTTGTATGAAGATATCTACAGTAGGTGTTTGTGTACCATGTGATTCACAATTACAAGTAGGACTTTAAGAACAGTTATGAGAATTCTTTGCTTTCCTCAACTCCAGCTGTTCTACTGCCATGTATCAGGAAAAAGAATGCTTGGAGGTGAGTCTCACTGAACTAAATAGGGATGATTCTGTGCTTAGGTATGCATAGAACAACAATATTAGAGTTCTTGTGGAAATTCTCAAAGAAGAGAAACTAGATCAGGTGTGCTCCACCTTGTAAAAGGTGTACTCCGGTGAGTTTTGACCATTTGTTTCTGCTTCAGTGGATTTATCTGTAACTTTTTAATTGGAACTGGAACAAACTTGGCAGGAAACATGAGCAAGACAGATGACCACTGTCTCAACTCTTTGCCTCCCCCAGATGATTCCGCACACTGAACCTTCTTCAAACTTATCCACTGTGCAAATAGAAGCAAACAGATCAATGAAACAAAGAGAAGCCAGTTTGCTCAGCATGATGATATTTAATTTTGAAGTCACTTCTATTTACTTATGCTAACAGAAGAATCTGTGTTCCCTGTGGTTCCTGAAAGAGGACAACAATTGTGCAGATAACATTCAGAAAAAGAGACAGTGTAATGCGGAAGTTTGGAAGAGTAGAAAGAAGAGTCTAAATGCCCCTGTGGGATGTGTGTGTGTGTGGTATTTTATCTGTGCTCCCAGCTGCTCCTTACTTTTTTCAGTGTGAGTTTGGATACTCACTATCATCTTTTCCACTCAGGGCTTGAGAATTCTGCTAGTCAACGAAGCTGTCTTTGGCTTCTCATTCGTTAGAACCCCCAATCACCAAATAGACCCACATGTTCCCTTTTCTTTTGTCTGACCTCAGTTTTGTTTTTTTGTTTTTTGTCATGTCAGGAGTGACTTGAGAAACTGCAAGTTAGTGTGAGAGAATTGGCCGTTTGCAAGGACGTTGCCCAGGATGTTTTTGATGTTTTATCATCCTTCTGGGAGGTTTCTCTCATGTCCCCACATGAGGAGCTGGAGCTCATCCGCGCTCTCCCCAGATTCAAACCTGTGACCTATCGGTCTTCAGTCCTGCCGGCACAGGGGTTTAACCCACTGCACCACTGGTGGCTGCATCTCAGTTTTGGTGAGCTTATCTCAGTGCCATCCATGGCTTTCCATTTGTCTTTGCTTTTATTTAAAGCTGTTTCTGCACTTCTCACTCTGGGTGTAATTTGAAAAAGCACTCCTGGTTCTATCCATGATTATATATCCAGCACTACTTTAATGTCCCCCACTGTGCTTTTCTATTCACAAGCCAGTGTAGATGGCCCCTCAGCAGGGACCAATTAGTTGTATCCACACAGATAGAAATTCAAAGCTAAAACATCTCTTTGTCTATAATTGCATGACCCTAGAGGAAAATCCACCTGTGTGTATTTATGATAGCTTTCTAGTGTCAAAGAAAGGGGGTGGGGTGGGGGGTGAGAGAAGGAATTGCTTTAGCAAGAAACCAAAGTACGTGAACAGCCAAGAATGAGGACAAGGGAGAGGTGAGAGTCCACAGGGACATAGAGCCTGCAGACACCACCTAGCACCCTTCACATGTTGGATTACAATCTCAATTTGCTCCAACCATCATAGTCATGTGATAGTAGTGGTTTCAGTCCAGCCCTTCTGTGGGGTATCATCTTCTGGTGGGACAAGGGAGAGAGTGTCTTTGCATATCCTTAGTATGAAATATGTATTACCATTGTTAAAATTCTGCTGCAAAAGATTTCAGAGAATTCATCTGTTGGAACCCCAAAGGGATCCATTGGTAACTGCATAGAAAAGCGACTGGAAGAGGGTACAAATATGGTAGTTCTTTTTGGGAGGCAAAAAGATTTCTTAAGGCAAATGTGCCATCTTCCTATCCCTCTTTTAAGCCATGTGCCATGGAACGATGTACTTCATCATATTGAGCTCCAAATGGTAGCCTATAGTGAGGTGATTCACCATGCGGCGTGGGAACCCGTTTCCTCATGCCCCGCATCGCACCCTTACCCATCTCATGGGGGAAATATCACTACCTGGTTTCCACCACCACCACCCCCACACACACACACACTCACTCACCCCATTCTTCTCAATGAGAGGAAGCATCCAATGTTCTCTTTTCAGTGTCCTAGGATACTTGCAAGATGCTGGAAGCACCAGTCCCCAGCAAAAGTATATTATGTTGTCTGATGGGCTCCGGCAGGCTCCGTGCTTCCAACTTCCTGCAAGCATTCTAAGATGCTTAAAAGTGTAAATGTGATGAGGCCTTTAGACCACTCATTATAATATAATAGGTTGCATTCCACCTCCAGGGCCACAGTGTTCAGCACAAAGTGTTACTTCTTGATATCATTATGCTTAAATCACACTTAAATTGTATTAAATTACAACCATAGTTTTTCATTTTGGAAATACTATAGTTGTATTGGTCATTCTTGTACCATATGGGATTTTTGTATCTCATTGTGCCATTGGAAACTACTGTCTCTGTACACATGTCCTGCATGTTTAAAAATATTGCAGCACAAGATCTCCCATCCATAGTAATTTACTGCATCATCCCTAATGTCAGATCATCTTTCTGTTTCTAGCCATCTTTCATCCTCTCTGAGTACTTCCTTTTCTGTCCCTCTCCATCTGTTGTTTTCGTTTGCTGTCAAATTAACTTTAACTTAAAACTGAATGCATGAATGAGAGATTTTCAAAAGCCCTGGACATTAACAACCCTGCTCAGGTCTTGCAAACTCAGAGCTCTGGCTTCCTGGTCAACCTTAAATGCAATTTTCCTCTTTCCCTACAGACTTCCACTTTCTCCAGCATGATCATCTTTTCCAATGAATCATATAATTTCATGGTACGTATGTCCAAAGTATGATACCTTTAGTGCAGTTTTCTTTCTTTCCAGGGCTTGATTTGCTCTGTTTATTGGTTATGTTTGCTATTTGTTTTGGTATCCATAGAACTCTCCTCGAGTACCATATTGTAAAGAGTTCAAGCCACTTCCCCATCAGCATTCTTCACAGTCCAGCTAAGTCATTCCTTCATAGTTGAATTTCCAAGTCTTAACCTTGCCTCCACCCCCCCCCCACACACACACACACAATTAATACAGAGACACACAAATCTGTATCTTAATTGTACTCTTTACTTGGGAAGCTTATAGTAGCATGCATGAGTATTCTTATCTTTATGCTTATCAGTTAGTAGTTACACCTTTACTCCAATAAACTCAATGTGCCTTTGTCCTCACAAGTCAATTAAATCAAGCTCAGAGACTGGCTGACGTGAAGTCACCTGGTGAGTTTAATGAATCAAAGGTCACTTGAACCTTGATCTTCTAAAACCCATTCCTAACTCTCACCAGTAAACCACACTGGTTCTCCAGCAAAAGCCTTGTACAGCAGGTTTCACAAAGACAAGAAGAAGCCACCTGCCTCCTTCTGCATGTTGTTAGACTCCTTCGCCCATCAACTACTGTTAACATATTATGATTGGTAAACAAGGATGCCAGGAACTGGAGTCCAGCAATACTCATTATTAGAAAGTATTGACTAGCCCAAAATAATAATCTGAGTAGCTTCATGGCTGTACAGAAGATCTGGATGGTGGTATCTGGTCATTCATAACAGAGGGGTTATAAATACACTCCAGATTTTGGAGTTTTGGAAACCTTTTGGATTTTGAAAATCAGTTTGTTAAAGTAAGATGAAATCTATAGTGTTCCTGGAGTCTTCTGGGCAATTCATTCATCCTTTTTATGGACAGAAAATTGGAAGGGGGGGGGGTGTCAGACTTCCAAAACAACTTTGGGAGATCTCACACAGTCTGAGAGCCACAAATTAATCACCCTGTCTTCAACAGCTTCTCACGTTGATTTTATTCCTTGGGAACCTTGAGAGGAATTAGGTTCCTATGACAGATATGTATCCTGTGACAGACAGAGTGAAGAGGAGGAGGAGGAAAAGAAGGCAGAAAGAGAGACTTCTGCTGTGCAAATCAGACAGCAATTCTGAGTTAATGTGTTGCCTGGCCAAGGGCCAGTACCTCTGCATTTGTAGTCTGTGCTCAGCATGCACCGCTTCCCTTGCATCCTAAATGTCATCTTTACTGCAGCTGTGCTGCTGGTCCATAGGCACGCTTCTTTTGCTGCACAGTCTGGCTTGTCATGCTGGTGGCAGGGAACAGACGGGTGAGGAACAGGAGCGACATCACTAGGATAATGGGATTATCAGGTGTTGGTTGGGGATGATAGTATATGGCTTTCAAACATGACCTGAGGCACTATAAGAAGGTCCTTCTGACCTGTATTCTGCCACTTTGCAAGCACTGTCTGTTGTGGGGCATACACAAGTGTCTTAGTAGCCACAGTAGCCAAAGAGGAGGAAAGAGAACAGATAATATTGGTTAGATGTCTTTGGGGGGGGGGGAGACAATGCAAGCATAAGTAATAAGAGTGAGAATGTGAGTGAGTGTGAGAGAGAGACCACCTGTGTGATACACTTCTATGTCCCATACAATCTTCATTGAGAATGTATGTATCTAACAGTGACTTCCTGGTGTAAGTGCCTGTTTGGTGCATAATGAATAGAATTATCTTAATTGTTAGGTATATTAGGTATGTTTCCTGAGTGTTCATATCCTCTCCACACACCCCTCTCCCAAATAATTTTTGGTACATCTGATAAAAATCTACAAACCTTTTTGTTTCAAAACACATTTTAAGCTTTGTTAGAAAAACTGTTCTCTTTCAAATAACTTTTGGAACATCTCTTCTGCAATAAGAGAGGCCACAGAGGCATTTTTTGTCTTTTGAAAAATTAAACACCACACAGTGGCATGATAGGCACAACATATGACCATTTTGGGTAGCCCACAGATCCACTTTTGCCTTCTGTCCTCCCTCCTTCCTCCCTCCTCCATAAGGCAAATGGGTGAGTAGATGGATAGTGGTGGGTGCAGGGCTGGCCATGCAAAACCTTGGCACTGGGCTCTGGGACTTCATGCTCCTGATGTCAATCCATCCTTTTGGGAGTTGTAATTCACCCACATCCTTATGCATTTTCTAATGGGAGCATTAATTTAAAACAAAAGGAAAGACACTTTTCCCTAATAAATAGTGTTACAAATGACATAAGCGGCTTCTGCTGCTCTTCCTCCTCCTGATGCTGCCGGGCCACTCTCAGTCCCACACCACATGGAATGCAAGCCTCCCTCCAGCCTCATGTGCTCTCCCTCGCCTGTGCATGTGCACATGCACCAAGCTCGCCTTCTCTCCCTTCCCTGCTTGGAGTCTCAGAAACAGCCTTCCCCTTGGCTGAGAGGCTGGCTGAGTGGCCAGCCAATCACAGTGGAGGAGGACTTTGGTGGGAGGATTTGCCTTTGTTTCCAAAAAGGAAGAGAAGGACAGGCAGAGATATCTTCAGCCTTCTCTGCCAAAGGGGAGCCCTAAGACCATCAGAAATATGTGTTTTCTGGTGGTCTTTGGAGACCCTTCTGAAATTCCCCTTTCAAGCCCTCCAGGGGTCTTAGCCCCCAGGTTGAGAGACTCTGGTGTAGATATTAAACAACATGGGGACAGATTAGAGCCCTGAGGGACCCCACAGGCCATAGTCCAGGGGGTCGAACAGGAATCCCCCCAGAAAGTGATTCAATCATCTAGGAAGGAGTAGAGCCACTCTAGAGCAGTGCCTCCTAGCCCCATCCCAGAGAGATGATCCAGAAGGATACCATGGTTGATGGTGTTGAATGCCACTGAGAGGTTCCAGGAGAACCTCTCAGCGTTCTCCGGGATCTACCTCTTTGTAGATCAACTACCAAGGCAACCAATGCCATCTCTGTTCCATAGCCAGGCCTGAAAGAAGATTGAAATGGATCCAGATAATTGGTTTCATCCAATAAACTTTGGAGCGAAGAGGCCAGCCTTCTTTCTAGAAAAGAATCACTAGGAATGCCTTGCACCTAAAAATGGTACTGCAACTATAAGCAGATTTTAATTGACTAATTCATTAAAAATAACTCAAAGAAGCACATCCCATGTTTCTCTTAGCATTAATTCCAGCTTTCAGATGTGCAAATTGCAGAGTTTTGGAACTGTGCTGAAAGCAGAAATATATACAAACACATCCACTTGCTATTTATTATTGTAAATTATACCCAGAGCCTATTGTTGCACTTCCACTGGACCAAGAGGGCACCTTGGTCTGGATGTTCCTGATCATCTCAATGCCTGTCAGAATTTGCTGGTTGCCTCAACTAACCAGAATCCTTTCTGTTGTTCTGGCCCAGTTCACTTTGCTGGGATCACACCTGGCCCGCCGGGTAAGATGTGTAGGAAGTAGTTGGCAGATACAAAGTGAACGTCTGATGCCATAATTGCAGCAAGGTGTTTATGCTGGCACTTGTAATGCCATAAATACAATGGAAAACATAAGGAAGAAGTGGTAAAAACATGAGAAGTAGATACAGGGGTTGCAGCTGAACCAGTACAGCACACTGTTAATTTCATTGCTGGAATGCGCAAATTGCCACCTGTAGTTCATTGATGCAATAAACTAATTAGTCCCTAAGGTGTGAAAATACTCTTTGTCTTCTTGATGCTACAGTCTTAACATTCACTCCTCCTAATTAATGCTTGTTTTCCCTTGGCTTCACTCCCTCTTGTGCCTGTTTACTGAACTACAGATTTGGGCAGAGGGCTCTTTGCGGAGGGAATACATTAGGAGTGTATTTGTATATCAACTAAGCCATTCCATAAAGCATTTATTCTTTCATGTAACTGAATGTCAAGGAGTGAAAGATTTTACTAGCACACTTCTGTGCTGAAGGAGAAGGGAGGCTGAAATTCACTTTTTTGCTTATGAACTGTACACAGACCGCTCCCCCTCTCTCACACACACGACCCCCCAATGAGGTCAAATAATGTCTTTGTGAAGGTAGCCATTCTTTTCTTCCAGTGAAGGAAAGGACTCTGATAGATTTTGTATCAGGTGGGAGATATTACACAGAAGAAGAAAAAGAATGAAGAGAAGTCTGATGTGGGGAGTTATCCGACATATAGGACTTTTCTTGTGTGCTTTCCTGCATCTTGGCTTTTCTTTGCAAAAGAAGATTCAGGAACGACTCATCCCATGCTTTCTACAAGCGCGTTAAGTTGGATGTGTCCTTCGAGCCTGTGCAATGGATTTTTCTGGTGGAGCGCAGCATGTACAGGACTGGCCTCACCCTTTAAACCAAAGGTTCGTCTGCTGAGACCTAGCAAGCTTGGACTGTGGCAGCGAGGTCCTCGGGCCATAGGTTTGATTAGAATTGCATTCTCTTAGATGGTTGACCTTACAGGGTTTGACAAGCACCATCTGCCCAAGTTTGAAGTTAGAGTTTTCCTTTTCTTAGGATGGTTACCAAAAGACTAGAGAGCACATCCTGCCCATTGATGCTCTTTGTCAGACCCTTCAGTTGTGACCTGTCTGGCATGGGAAGCCCTACCGGTGACTATTATGCCACCGCCAGCATAGCTCATAACTTAATTAGGGTACGCAAGCCTCTCCCCCACAACAAGGGGGCGCCAACGGAGAGGAAGTCACTGCTCCTCCCTCCTTGCCGTCTGCATACTTGCCTACCTTTTAATATATATATATATATATTTATTAAATTTTCCAAGTACAACAAAGGTAGAATAAAAAGAAACAAAACAAAACAAAAAAGAGAAATCAAACAACCAACAAACACATTAAAAAGATCTTCATTATCATGACGGTGAGGACACTTTGCCGGCGGGTCGGAACCCCCAACGCAGATGGAGGCCCAGGCCAGCTTGGAACCTTCTGAGAACAGTGGGCCACTGCCACCTCCTGCCTGCACCCGGGTACTGGTGATCTTGCTGGGGCCTCCTCGCCTGCCATCTTTTGATGACAGGATGGTGCCTTAGTTGGTTATCGCCACTGGACTCCTGGATTCCGGCCAGCCTTGACCCTGTACTCCCCTTACCTTTCCCATGTTTTTACCCCCCTTCCTCCCCTTCACTTTGTACTCAATGGCTTTGGATTGTAAACCGCTGGTGATCCGGGGCCTCCTCGCCTGCCAGATCTTGCGAGGACTCCTTACCCTGTGGCGCTCCGAGCCTATACAAGTTTGATGTATAAATATAATAAAATATGAGTCAAAATTTGCTTGAAACTTCTTGTTTCATCTCTCGTCTCCTCTTACTTCTTGTTCCATCTTTTCCTGGATGAAGAGTCTTTTTAAGTACTATTATTATATATTTATTTGTTTCTGTTCTAAATATTTTTCCACAGGTTTCAAATAGAAACAGGTTTCCAATCAGTTTCTATTTGAATGATTCCTTATTTCTCATTTTAACCAAGTGAGTACGTTTGTCCATATTCCTAATTTCTAATAGTTTTAGTATCCAATCTTGGGTTGTAGGCATTTCTCTCTATCTCCATAGTCCGGCGTATACTATTCTCCCGGCTGTTGTCATAAACATTATTAGAATCTCTTCATTCCTATTTAAATCTTGAGTTGTTAATTTCAATAGATATAATTCAGGACTTATGGTTAGTGGTTTATTTTAAAAAAATTGTATTTCTTTGTGGATTTTCCCCAATATTTTTTGGGCTTTTTACATTTCCACCACATATGGTAGAAAGATCCCTCTTGCGACTTGCATTTCCAACATTTTGATAATGCTTTTTTGTTGATTTGACCTATTTTATAGGGTGTCATGTACCATTTGTAAAACATTTTGATCCAATTTTCTCTTAAATCATATGTGTATAGTATTCTTAATTTCCTGTTCCAGCAATTTTCCCATTCGGCCAATTGGATTTGTTTTCCAAAGTTTGAGGCTTATATTATCATACAATCTTTTATTTGCTCTTTTTCAGTATTCCATTCTAATAAAATTTTGTAAATTTTTGTGATTGTTTTTCTCCCCCAGAAAAAACATACTTGCCTACATTGAGGTTACACAAAACATATACAACTCTCTTATCCATGGACTCAATATCCATGGTTTCACTTACCCACCCTCCAAAAAATATCCCTCTGCCCACCCTTGGAAATGTCATCAGCGTACTGATAACACTCCAGCCCATAAGTCCGAACTAGCTGAGCGAGTGGTCGCATATAGATGTTAAATAACAGTAGATATAGAATGGCCCCCTGAGGAACTCCACACATAAGTGGTGATTTTTCAGAGGATGTCCCATTCCATTCCACTCGTTGCCAGCGGTTCCAGAGGAAGGAGTCCACCCAATTAAGGGCAGACCCTTGGACCCCTGAGGCGGCGGGGTCAAAAGATCGTAATTGGCCGTGTCAAAGGCAACTGTAAGATATAACAATACAAGCAATGCCGATCCGCCTCGGTCAAGCTGGCGTTGTAGTTGATCTGAGATGGCAACCAGCACAGTCTCAGTCCCATGTCCCAAATGGAAGCCGGACTGGTAAGGGTCCAGCCAGGACGTGTCATCGAAGAATTTTTGGAGCTGGTTTGCTACTGCTTTCTCAATTACCTTGCCTAGGAACGGAAGATTAAAAACCGGGCAGTAATTGGAGGTAACTGAAGGATCTAAATTCGGCTTTTTCAGTAGCGGAAGAACCAATGCCTCTTCCAGCCCGTCTGGAAAAACTCCCTGCTCAAGGGAGCTATTGATACTGTCCATCAGAGGGCTTCGTAACTCCTCCTGGCAGTCCTTGACCAACCAGAATGTATAAATTCTACATTCAAATTCTACATTCAAATGGTACAAAGAAATATACCTTGTTTTTACAGTTCATAGTTGCCTTTCTAGGCTCTCTACACAAAATGTGGTGACACAGGTGGGCCGTGCCCAACATTTAAGGTCAGTCCACATCACTGGGTAATTACTATCCCCTTAATGATAGCATCAGCTTTGATAATTTTTCTAAAATATGCATTTCTATGCAATTTTCTATAGCATACTCAGTTTTGTACAATTTTCCTTAACATACGTGTTTTGTATTTGTTTTTCTCATTACGCATGTTTGCGTGTTTTAAAAAATTGCAAAATTTAGAAAAGTCATATGAATGATAACTGCATTCCTATGGACTTTGATAGGAGACAGAATGATATTCTTCCTCTTCTTACTACTCTTTCTTCTTCATACTTGCAGCTGATAGTATCCTTTTTGCTGCAAACCATTTCCTGTCATCTTTTTCCTATGAGGCTCCTATGCTCTCTCTCTCTCTCTTTCACTCCCCCCCCCCCTTCCAAGCATTCAGCTACGGTGAGCTCCTTGGCTGTACCCTTGAGTGAAGCTGAGAACCCAGGGTGACAAATAGACAGGAAGTCTCCTTGTGGCTCACTGCTATCTTTGGAGAGCCTTTGGACTCTGAAAGTGCTGGAGGCAGGCAGAAAAAAAGCCACCCTTGCTATGACCTTGGAGGCAAGCGTGACCGGGGTAGGTTGCCAGTCATGAGCGTCGCAACAGATGTCATTGCTGCTGCTGCTGTTGTTGCTAAGTATGAAGGAAGAGATTCTTCACCTTGTCTAGACTGCTACAAGTTGAATTGACCAGCTGGATTAAGGCACTACCCTAGCCTTCTCCAATGCCATATTTCCACCATCCGCTGTCCTCTAAAATGCAAACGCAACGTGTTCCCATCTGTCTGTCAGAGCATTCCTCATGGAAGGGTATGTCCTTGCAGGGCTATTTAAAGGCATGTGTGCTGCCCTTTATTCTTCCACATGTTGGGGCTGGAAAAGACCTGACCTTGGTCCCCAATTTAAAGAAGATCAAGGCAAGAAGGACTGCCAACCTGGGAGGGACAGGGGAATGGAAGGACTCTTCCAGTTTTGTCCTTCTGCTTTTCTATCACAGTTGAAGGAACTATGGGGAGAGCAACGAACAGCACCATGGCATGCCCTGTGTGATGATAATCATGTTTAGTGCAGAAACGCAGGCACAGAAGGTGCATGTGCTGCCACAGCTGGCGGCGTTGGTGGTCTCTAGGCAAGCCATCTATGTTACTCCGGACTTCACAGATGGTCGCACTGTTGATAGTGCTTAACAGCGCAGAATGTTCCTGTCTCCCATGGTGATTTTTTAAAAATGCTTCCTGGTTGGCAATTGGAACATTGCTTTGCCCTTTAAACCACTGGTAGAAACAGATAATGAAGCAATCGAACCTTTGCCCATCTCATCTATGTCACCTGTGGTCAACAAATACTAGAGAAGGGGAAATAATTGTAGCCGGCTTCTTTGTACAACAGAGAAAGAAAAGTTGCTTAGTGGGGGGCGGTGTTATTTGGGAAACAGCAACCATGACTGATCTACAAATTATCTACATTGGCGATCAACAGGAAATTAGCATGAGTCGGATTTTAAAATACATTTATCAAATCCGTGAGTGGCAGATTCTTGTTAATCCATTCCCTGTGCCCTTTTGAACTATTTGCTAATCAATTTGCACAACTCAAAACTGAAAAATGCACCCAGGCTCCCTTTAATCAAGGGGTGAAAATGGAAAATACATTGGGAAATGCATGCATTAGACAATCTATGTACAAAAATATGCATGTGTTTCAGGAAGAGGAAGGAGGGGGACATGGCCTTGATACAAAAAAGAATTAGAAAGTGAAGGCAGATGGAAGCCAGAGAAACTGAGAGATTGTAACATCCCCGTCTAAATCCGAGATGAGCACCTGAGTTTCCTCTGCTTAATGACAGCCAGCGCTTCACAGCAATCCTCATGTGAGAAGCTAAGAAAGCACCTCTGAATGGGTGAACTGACAGTCCCTTCTCCACTTGCTGAAAGAGAGCTTTGACCATATATTCACTGACTTTTAGCTCTCAAGCTCGTCTCTCAAGCTAACTATCAATTGGTAAAAAAAGCTATTTGACTGGTCCACTAAAAATCTCTACAGCAAACTGCCTTGAATGATTGCCTGCTTTATATGCCAAAGTAAATATGAGCATATTTCATATTTCATATATATAAATAATTGATATGGCCCTCTACATTCTTTGGCCGTAATCCTGTTCTTACTGTGAAAGCATAGTCCTGCCTGCCTTTAAGAGGAATGGAATTGCACCTTTTATTTCTTATGTCCTCATAATGACCCTGGCAGGTAGGACACAATTTATCATAAGGCCAAAGGGGAGCCAGCTTCATATGAAACCTTATTGGGTATGATACATATGTGTGGATGAAAGAGTGGGAGAAACAGCTGTGTGTTTGATGCTTGGGGACAGGATGGGCAGACAGTGTTCGAATACCCTTTAATGATAAATGAACACAATGACCTTAACCCTATACTTGTATAGCTCAGGTTTGAATTTTGGTTTCACTTATCATTTTGGCAACCCTTGTCTTGCTAGTCACAGGCCTGAAAGATGCCCATGCCAGGACTTCATGAACTGTCGATTCAACAACAGACTGGTACAAGATTGGGAAAGGCGTATGGCAGGGTTGTGTACTCTCACCCAACCTCTTCAACTTGTATGCAATTGGCATATCACACTATCTCTTGTATCATATCCTGCCCTGCTATTGGGGATGTGAAAAAATAATTTTGATGCTTATATTCCCTTCTCCTCTTATGACAAGGGTAGGAATTTGTGGCCATCCTGATGCTGATGATGATCTGCAACTACCAACATTGGCTCCCATTGGCTCTGTTGGCTAGAAGTGCTGGGAATTTCAGCCCAACAAGATCTGGAGGGCTACACAATTTTCACCCTGTATTTCTTTGTCTTCTTTCAAAGAAAAAATTACAAATATACCACCAACCTACGTTACCAAATCCAGGGCAACAGCAGGTGCAATGAGGGGAGGTTGCCCAAAAACGGGCAGCAAGCAATCTATATCTCTTGTGCAAAATGTTTATGACTCCATATATAGGCACCAATTCTGACCCACCCCTTGTGCTTCTTCTTGCATCTGCCTTATCCCACCATCCATGGACTTTCCCCAACCTGGTGACCTTCAGAAGTGTTCCACCAACTCTCATCATCCCCAAACATAATTGCCATTGCATAATGGGATTTGCAGTACAATATCCACCTGAGGAGCACTAAATTGTGGAAACTGGAGTCACTTTGTCTCTCTTCAATGATATATCATCAGTTACAATATCAAAGAAGTAACTTTTCATATCAGGCTGAGTAACAGGGTCTGTTACTAGAGGCACTGTTGCTTTGTACAGCTTGAATTTGTAGGATCTCAAAGGGATGTTCCTGTTTATTTGCCGTTAACTGCAAACCTCCCTCCCTCTCTCTAGGGATGGATAAGAGAAAACAAAGTTAATTTTAAGTAACTTGTTACAGTTGCAGTTGCTGTTCTACAGAGTCACAGTAGTTGACATTAGTGTTTTTAAAAAAAGCAATCCTTTAATTTTCCATTTTGCAACAGTGACTAAAATAGCTACTTTAAGTTAAATTAAAAACTCACAAAAGCAGCATGAAGTATACTGTAAATAAACAGTTGAACCATTATTCTTCCCTTACCAATTTGCTGAGGATGCAGTCCTGCAACAATTAAACTATCAAGTATTTTATGCAATAAAAGAATAGTTGTACTAATGCTGTTCTTGTTGTGTAGTATAGCACTATCAACATACATGATGCTTTGCATGTAATACAACAGTAAAAAAAATACAACCAGCTATATCAAAGGCTTACAATCTAAAATGTTATCCTTTGTTAAGTTACAGTTGCAATATAGTGGTGGTTATTATTGTTATTATTATTTTACTGACACCAAAACACAGTATGCCACAGCAAACGAGATATATATGCTGGATTTTGTATCACAAAGTCACAAGTTGAACACTTCCCAAGTGTTTAGGACTGTGTGATGTATTTTTGAATGATGTGCGCAGATCCAAGTAAGGTGGCCTTTTGCAGTCGACAGATTGTGATTTTGTCAATGTTTATTGTTTCCAAATGCCGACTGAGGTTATTATTATTGTTGTTGATGTTATTATTATTATTATGTTTATTTATACCCTGCTTTTCTCTCCACAAGGAGACACAAAATGGCTATAAGGTTATACTTTTGAGATTGGAACAATAAATTTAGGCACATGTAACTTTTTATTTCTACCAAGTTACTTCCAAATGGCTTCCAAGTACGGACCATGGTGGCACACCAGGTTAAACCACTAAGCTACTGAACTCACCTATCAGAAGGTTGGCTGTTCGAATCTGTGAGCAGGGTGAGCTCCTGTTATTAGCCCCAGCTTCTGCTAACCTAGCAGTTGGAAAACATGCAAATGTGAGTAGATCAATAGGTACTGCTTCATCCAGAAGGTAACGGCGCTCATGCTAGTCACATGACCTAGGAGGCATTTACAGACAATGCCGGCTCTTCAGCTTAGAAATGAAGATGAGCACCACTCCCCAATCGGATGCAACTAGACTTAATGTCAAGGGGAAACCGTTACCTTTTTACTTCCAAGTTGTGACAAGGGGAAATAAGTAGGAGTTGCCAAGTTGTAACAAAAGCCTGACTTTGTGAAACATTAAAAACAAGCCACAGTTTGGGCCCTTTCTTGCTCTGTTCTGTAAATCTTCACTCAAAGCTTAAGATGAGTCCCAAATCTAATACTGCCAGGCATTTGCAAGAGACAGATGAGGTTGCTGAGCCATCTGGTGGTAAAACTGTGAATGCACAGACATATAAGACGTGGTACATACAAGGAAAAGACTACTGATAACCAGTACTTGAACAATGATTTTAAAAACCACCACTAAACAGAGGATCAATACTCTTTATTTCTCACAAATACTAATACATTGCAAAACAACGATTATAAATAAGAATAACTGGGCCTGAAACAGAAGAGGGAAATGCTCTGTTAGGAGATGTAGGCATAGGCATACGCATAGGAAGAAGCCTAGCTGGCTGTTCCTTGCTTCCTAGTAGCAAACCAATTCCATAATTTCATAGGCACATCAACATTCACATGCTGTGGCATGTTGAAAATGCCCTTTCTTGGGAATATGGGGGAATATCAAGCATTTCAGATTCAATTCACACAATCAAGATTGCCCAGGCTGATAACTTCAGAATTGTTGAGTGCATTTTGAGGGTCTTATTACCTGCAAGCTTCTCACCAACACAAAGATGCAACTGCAATATAATCATACATTTAAAAACAAGACAAGAGCAAAAATCTGCTCTTGTCCCCTCATCCTACCGATCTTTCTCAAAGCAGAGAGGCAAGCTTTCTCTGTAATGAGATAAGGAGATGGAAAGCTCTTCTCTTAAGGGTCAGTTACAACATAATGTTATCCAGTTCTTTTGGCCTCTGGCTTGCATAAAACACCACACATCAAAGAGCCAATCCATGCATTTTTCAAGAGCTACACCTGAAGAGCTGCTGCTAAATTTTTAAACAATGTAGCTCTATTGATAGGCACATAGAGGAGCACTAATACAGCTACATGTTTTCCATAGTCTTGATCTTTCAAACTAAATGTAGCCACCAATTTTCTATTCAGTTAACAAAGACCCCGACGAAGACTCTCCTGGCCTCCGTTTTCTCCCTTGTATCATTTTTAGTTGCATCAGCACTGGGAGGAGGGTGAAGGAGGGTTGGAGAAATATAGGCTGTTAGTGTTAGGTTGCAGCAGTGTCTGCAGTTACCATTGCAAGCAACAATGTTTGAGCTAGGAAAGGATGGGATTCTACTGTCGCTGATCCTACTATAGCCATGTGTGCCTGCTCACTATTGCCATGTGTGCCTGCTGAAGGCTCAAACTGTTCTCTTTCGCCACCTCTGCAGGCCTGGTTGTTTCATTTCACTGTGCAAATTGTTTAGTTTTGAAATCAATGTTTTCTGAAACATGTTGCACTGCTCTCTTTTCCAGCACAGGAATCTTTATCCTTTCCATGTTATTTTTACCTCTGCTTTAACTGGATGCTATGACTGTCCTGAGATTATTGTGAGTACCTGAATGTGAATGCAAAAATAAGCATATTATTTTGACAATGTAGTGTTTTGAGCATTGAACTATGAATATAGATACCAAGATTCGATTCCTCACTTGGCCATGGAAACTCCAAGTGATCTTGTGCAAGTGAGATGTTTTCAGCCCTAGAAAACCTCATGATAGGTTAACTCCAAGGTGATCATAAGTCAGAAAGGGTGAAGACATTCAACAGTTTACTTACAAACATAAATGTGGAGAATAGTTATCTCAAAGCTACTGCTTTCTTCATTCTAAGACTCCAAGGCCAGAACCCCACTGGCTGCCACCAGAGTGGAAGGACTCCACCATGGAGGCAGCCTCCTGGTAGCAGGTGAATTTCCAAACATCAGACCAGGGCTTCCACAGGCTGCTGCACCACCAGAGAATAACTTGCCTAAGAAGGCCTGGGTGTATAATGCCCCAACAGACCTAAGAGCCTGATGTTGCCCTACTTGTACTAGACCCCAAAGTCTAGACCCTGCTGCTGTTCCTAGAACTGTTACAAAAGTGTTTTCTGTATTTGTTCTTAGGTGTTTTTCTTCATTTTTTCAAAGTTCCATTTTATATGCCAACTTTTCTCCAATGAGGTCAAGGCAGTTATCCAGCAAAAGAAGCCAGAGATGCAGAACTTTTAATAGTCATATTAAAAACAGGAATTTCCTCCTGCATAATGTGACTGAACTTTCTAAAATTCTCTTTCATCCTCTTCTGGATCTGACCACATTTGTCTCAGATAATACTTCTCTTCTGTACCCCAACAATTACCTTGCACATTAGGCTGGGCTGAGAGTATTAACTAATAACCTTCATGGCCGAAATTGAAATTCAGCACCCTAAACCATATTGCCATTTTTTTCCTTGATCTTGGAAATTATCTCATATATTATCTCTTTTTTACCATTTTTATTCTTTACTTGAAGAAAGCATATTAAAAACAAACGACACGTTTCTATTCATGTTACAATATCTTGCATGAACCACCCATCAGTACTTCTTCCACAACCCCAATAATACTTTGTGACCTGACCTTCCCACCCAGAGGTAGGCAACTACTTAATGAAAAATAAAGCTATCAAGAACATCCCCAGCACTGTTATTTGGTTTAGGCTTCAGGCAGTTCACTCTGTATATCACAGCATCCATACATATTAAATACATAATCAATCTTCACTGGAGGTAGCAAGGAATGCAGCACTTGTGCCTAGCTTATTAAATCTGGTTCATGAACAGATGATAGTTGAATTTAGCAACTTGGAAAATGGACCACAAACATCAGGGCTCAACACAAAACTGCTTTCTCTGGCTATCAAGGAGATGAAAGAAAAGAGAATGGGCTTTTTACTAGCCTGTGATTTGGATTTCTTTGTGTCAGTAGCCGAAACTTTCTGTTTTCGAGATCCTTCTGGAATGAATACACCAAGCTGCTAAACATCTCTTTCACTGGAGACATTTCACAAGGACATTTGGTTTCTGAATCTCCATTAATTAAATAAACACAATGATGTAGAGATTCCTCTATTAGATCATTTCCCAATTACAACTTTGGGGTGAATCTTATCAGTGGCAATAGGTCAGGAAAAAATAAAGTTAAAATCAGACACCCACCACACTCCATGAGTGGTTCCACATATATGGGCCTTCATATTTTCCCCAAGAAATGCACACTCTGGAATCCATCACTGGCACAGACTCAAGGCAATTGACAGTTCTTCGTGTCACCACCCCTATTTCTTTCTTCACAACAAGGAAAACCACACAGGAGAAATTGAAGGGGCAAGAACATGAATAGTGCAATTGATGTCTGGAAACTAAGCTTACTGCACAGTTATGTCTGCTGAGTTAGAAAGGGCTATACAGGTTTTGGGGCAATAGGCACTGCCACCAAGAAGCTGGAAGGCACATAGCCCCTCTGTCCATTCACCTCCACCAAGCTCCACTCTTTGCTCCCCTTCTTGTCATGGGGTTCCAGGACAGTAACTGGCTGGCCTGCCTGGAGGGTGACTTCATGACTGCTCCGGGCTGTAAATGCATATGCAGCTATTATCTAAGGAAAGGAGAGAGAGGAAGAAAGAAGCAGTTACAGTACTGTATAAGTGATGAAATAGGGTGGCTCAAGATATTTTGCTGCCTGTGCCAAGGAAGGCTTCTCCAACATTCATCTGGACTGGTTGCTGAATCTGAATCCAACACTAGTGGCTGGGTAGTATCCCCAACAGCATTTGAGGGAAACGAGTGTCTCATTTAGAGATAAGAGCAGGTTCTGTGTCACACAACACTCTGTCCTCTAATCTCCCCAGGTTAGGACCTTCAGAAGAATGGGGGACATGAGGGCTACTACCAGGCTTTATTTATTTATTTATTTATTTATTTATTTATTTATTTATTTATTACATTTCTATCCACAAGGGGACTCGGGGCAGCCTTACATAAGCATCCGAAGATAATCTAGGTTCTACCTCACTCTGCTTAATGATTGGGACAGTTCTGGACTAATGATAGAAGCAAAGTAAACTAGCTTCCTGACATGTAGTATTCCTAAAGCATTCCTGAGAGACGACTAATCAACCTCTGCTTACTGATAAAAGAATGTGAGTCCACTCCACTTGCCTTCCAGGGCAGGAAAACTACTTGCATCAGTCCTGGGATCAAGTGCAGATACCTATATGAAACCTCTGCTTTGGCTGTAACTAGGTATCAGTATAGACTGAGTCATGGTATTTCACAATGGCACATTGCTATGGCAAAACTTGGTATCATGCACAGAAGAAAGCATAATGAGAACCTCTTTAACACTTTAATTTTTTGTATGGTAAGTTGTTATTTTTAAGGCACGTAGACAAACTTTTGAAAACATATAGTAGAGCAAACTTTGCTATAGTAGATCTTGGCTGATTATACAAGCGAACAAGTATTTTTCATCATATATATTTTAGGTCATTATTATAGAGCTTTTTGCATTGAATTCAGATCTATGCTTATTTTTTTCTCAATCATGTATAGATTTTATGATGAGGCGAATCAAATAATTAATGCATTTATGCACTGATGTCAATAGAATCTAAATGCATTAATTATTCAATTAGCTGCATTACAAAAAAGACACATGATAGAGAAAAAATAAACACAGATCTGAATTCAGTGAAAAAAACTGTAGGAATGACCTAAAATTATATCTGATGAAAAATACTTGTTGGATTGTGTTACATGAACATGATGTGACATGTGCAGACTTTACTGTAGTCCGCTGTAATGTACCCTTCATCATATTTTTTTTTAAGGTGATGTGATGGGGGGGGGGGGATAAAGACATATTTAAAATCAGCATAAACATTTAAACTGTGCTAATTTAATTTCCAAACTATGAAATAGAAAAGAGAGAAAACGACAACCATAACTGAAAAACAATCTTCTCCACTCACATGTAAAGCTGGAGATTTGAAATTTACTGGTGGACTTGGCAGTGGGGGCAAGTTGTATGAATCATGTAACTTCTTGGCACCATCACTTTCAGTCCTCACTTCTGACCGAGGCTTTTGGTTTCGAACTACATGATACCGTTGGAGCTTTCCAGGGGAGACATAGCCTCTTGGGCCTGAATGACACATAACACCAGAATGACCGCACAATTCAGATACTCCAATACAAACACCACTGGCGGAGGAGCCATGACATTCTCTTTTAGTTAGGATTACCATATTTTATAAAATGGACAACATTTATTGACTATTTCAATCCATCACTATAATACTTCTCACATTAAACATGCTTACTATGCAGGTGTTAGCTTTGAAAAAGAAGACATGTTGGGGAAAAGAAGATATATAGTAACCACCATTTAGTGCTATGTTATATATTCACACATATTTGGATGCACACATTTTGTGTGTACCTTAATAGATGTCATGCCAACATTTGTCATAACTCCAATGGATTTGGCCATAAGGTTATACTTGATATCAATCAGCTAAAAGGTTGACAGCTGTAACTGTCACAGTACCTCCAGTGTCCACCAGCCATCGGTTAGGGTTGCCCTTGGTGTCCTTGTCATGTAAGAGTGCCACAATCTGTCCCCTCTGCAGTGTCAAGTCCATGTCTTTGCTGCCGCTGATGTTGGCCGTTACCTGGTATAGTTTGTCTGGGCCATGTTTGTTCATGAGCGAATGGACCTTTCTCTCCTCTGCAACATTAAGAGGCTATTGAAAAGGCAGAAGGAGAAGTGGGTCAGAAAAATCCTCCTGCAATCCACTGCGCTACTATGTGGGTGGACTGGAGAATGAGTAATAAGAAGCAGAGTACAGCAGCTATCTCTCAGCAAAAAATAACCCGGGGAGGGGGGGGGGGACCCCTGCCAGTTGTAAAGATTTTGAACTTTAAACTGTAAGAAAACACAGAGGAAGGAGATATCTTTGGGAGAGAAGCAAGAGACAATGGGCTTCTCTACATGGGACAAATACATTGGGGCCCTTCCACACAGCCCTATATCTCAGAATATCTGCTTTGAACTGGTTCGCACTGCCATATATTCCAGTTCAAAGCAGATATTGTGGGATTTTCTGCCTTGATATTCTGGGATATAGGGCTGTGTGGAAGGGCCCTTGGGCGTTTGTATGATTTGTTCTGGGGATATTATTTGCACTGCCTTACAAAAAGGGACGGAGAAGCTTCATATATGCTCCTGCTGTACTCCTTAATAAAGAAAACATTTCTTGCTGAACCCTGGTGTTTGGATTTTTCCATAGAATTTTGCTAATCTCCTTATAAACTACTCTGGGAGCTTTGTCAACTGATGAGTAAAATGCTTAAAATGAAATAAAATAAATACAGTTTTATATACAATCAAATGCACGTATGATGTTCTTCTGAAAATGTGAATATCAGAGATAGCCCACAAAATATATTTTGTGTTTAGTGTGGTGAAACTATAAAATAGAATTAAATTATTGGCAATCTGATGCCATTTAAAGTCTTCTCAAGGCTGACTATAAGAGAAGGTCTGCCTTGGCCTGCCCAGTGGTAGAGCTGGCTCAGATTTCTCCTTTGGGAAGGTGAGGATTACATGTTCTAGCACTCAAGCTCCAATGATTTATCAACAGACAAATCCATCCTTTGCCCCGAGTTAGCACATCTGTTAAGAGCAGGGGTCCTCAAACTTTTTAAATAGAGGGCCAGGTCACAGTCCTTCAAACTATTGGAGAGCTGGATTATAATTTGAAGAAAAAAACAAAAACATGAATGAATTCTTACGCACACTGCACATATCTTATTTAGTGCAAAAAACACTAAAATAACTAATATGAAGAACAATTTTAACTAATATAAACATTATTATTTCAATGGAAAGTGTGGGCCTGCTTTTGGCTGATGGGATAGGATTGTTGTTATTGTTGTTGTTGTTGTTGTTGTGTGCTTTCAAGTCGTTTCAGACTTAGGTTGACCCTGAGCGAGGGCCTTGGAGGGCTATAGCCGGCCCCCGGGCCTTAGTAAATGACCTTGGAGGGCTATAGTCGGCCCCCGGGCCTTAGTATGAGGACTCCTGGTTAAGAGTATTATGGGGTGGAGTGTAATCATGTGGGTCTCCATTAGAATATACTCATAGCTTCTCTGAGGACAAGTGACCTCCACCCTCCATAGCCCATAACAGATATAATGTCTGAACCAGCCATGTCAACTGGTAAACTGGCGGTGATAACACTCCGAGCGTAACTATTTCCAGTTTGGTGCTCTCCAGATGCACTGTAGAACAATCATCCCTAGACAATGTCTATGCTGCCTGAGTGATAAGAGTAGCGGCTTGAATACATCTGCCATGCTAGGAAAAGCTGCTCTGGTATTTACCCATAGTATCATACCTGCACAACAGGACTTGGTGCAACAGTCTCCATTTTTCTGCGGAGGGAGTTGAGTTGACCTTCAGCTTGACTTAAGGACTCTTTCACCAGCTTCCAAAAATCAGCTGCAGGAAGGCGCCTATGTGGCAACTGTAAAGAGGAACCATCTACAATTAAAGACAGCCTGTCTGGAAACTGTAAAGAAACTATTTTTGAAAAAGAGAAGATAAATCTTAAATGTCCACAGTGAACGAGGTTTTGCAAGTGGATTTTGACCCATATTTTGCTGGCGTTTTTTGATAGCAAATGAATTGCTCATTGCAGATTTCCAGTCAAGAGTCTGTTTGTAAGCTGGCTAGGTCTGCACTGGTGCTTGCCTTGCATTTTCCCTGCTCTTGTTTTGATTACGGTTGCTAGAATAAGGACAGAGATTAATTATACTGCTTTTGTGAAAAAGAAAAGAAATATGGGGAGAAAGTAAACCCAAGTTGCCCTTGGGCTGGCTGGGGAAGTCCTGCATTCTGTGCCAGCCCAAGGAGGTTTATTAAAATGATCCATGGTGTAGGTGGGTAGAGATTTTTCTTTGTACTCCCAAAGGAATGCTAAAATACAGCCCTTCACTCTACAAAGGAAGTATTTCATCATTTATAAAAATCACAGCCAAGTCTACAGACTTAAAAATACTGTACAGTAGATGGTACAGAAAAAGCACTAACTTTGCATTTTAATACAAACCTATCTAATTGCGAAGCAAAATGTGAAACAAAGGGCAGTCCTACTTTGAAATGAATGTTCCTCTGATAATAAAACAGCACATCACTATTGTAACATGTTTTAGATAATTAATTAAATTAATAGGTGTAAATGACATAAAGCATACCACATTTGAGAATGTGCTGATGGCAATTTTATGCAGAATTAAATAAGCATATTCAGAGGAGAGCATATTTTTTAAATTTCCAAAATGCTGTCAAATGGCACAAAGAATAACGGAGGATAGAAAAGTTAAAAACTGAGCAAAACCCAAGCCTGGAGTAATCTGACTTTAAAATAGGATTTCTTGTGCTTAGATTTATCAAGAGCTAATTGTGGAGAAAACTATAAACCTCCATGATCAAAGGTGGCAATTTATCTCTAGACACTGCATTTTCTGCTTAGCCATATGCTGTTTGATTTTATGATTTGGTTTATGTATGTAAGGTATTGACTTTTGCCATTATTTTTTTTGTAAACTGCTTTGAGTCCCCCCAGGGGTGAGAAAAGCGCTATATAAATACTGTAAGTAAATAAATAGATACCTAGGGACAAAGGAGGGAGGGCTATGGCCTTAACAAGCTGGTAGGATTTCCGAAACCATCAGGTTGGCCACTATAAGAACTAATTGGAGCTTGGAGTTGCTATTTCCTCCACAAATCCTCCTAAATTCTCTTGCCAACGGCCATGGGGAAGGGTTTGGGTGCTGCACCTGCTTTTCAGTGGATCTTAGAGACCAACATCTCAACAACACTCCACTAAAAATTAACATTGTTAATTAAATCAAAATGCACCCTGCACACATTAGGTCACTTCCAGTTTTGAAATAAAAACATCCTCCCTGATCTAAAACATACTCCTTAGGGGATGTGGGTGCTAAATATGAAGTTTGCTTTTGGGACCACATAAAACTTGCTGGCATCACTTTTCCCATTCCTAGCCCAGGGCTATGATAGCTGAGGGATTCTAGGAGTAAGTCCAAAATAAGTGACTTTCCTTATTTCTGATGTGTTTATTTATTAAAGTGATAAGAGGTTTTTAATGCACAGAGCAGAGTTTTCTGACTTAATGGACCCTATGCTAAAAAATAATTTCTGAGAAATCTGATGATGCCTGCATTTTCCATAGGTGGTTGTGGTTTAGGTTTTGTTTTGTTTTTTGGAAGAAGGGAGAATTTCACATCTCTGAAGTTTTAAATAATACACACTGTTCAAGCAGCTTTAGAGGCTTTATGAATTTCACAGTTATGGCCAGAACATCGGTTGGAGTTAATTTTATTGCTCTTTGATCATCTTAAGTACACAATGGAAAGGCAAACAAGACGTTTCATGAATAAATAAACAAAGAAAGAAACAATATGCGTGCACCTGTAGCTAAATGAAAACAGGGAGGAATTACAGATTCTGGCCTGTTAGGGAATGAACTATTTAAAATTGTGTGATCTGACACCAAATGAGGGTGAGGAAGGGATCTTGGGACAGTTTTGGTGGAGGTTTTGAGCAATAGTATCCCAGTTGGGTTCACGCAAAAATGTAAATGTTTTGAAATATGACTCTCTTTGGGGGGGATCGAACAGATAGTAAAGGTAAATATTTTCCCTGACATTAAGTCTAGTCGTGTTCGACTCGGGGTGGGGGTATGTGTGCTCATCTCCATTTCTAAGCCAAAGAAACGGTGTTGTTCATAGACACCTCTAAGGTCACGTGGCCAGTATGACTGCATGGAGCGCAGTTACCTCCCAACAAAAGTGATATCTACTGATCTACTGTATTTTCTGGCATACTAGATGACTTTTTAAGCCTGGAAAATCTTATGAAAAGTTGGGGGTCACCTAGTACACTGGGTATAAATTAAAATAATAATAATTAAAAGAAAAGAATAAAATCTCCTTTAGTGGTGCGGCCTGAGGAGGGAGGGAGGGAGGGAGGAGGAGGAGGGCAGAGGGAGAGAGGGCATGGGGAGGAGGAATGGCAGGCCCCATTGCCACAGAGACCACTGGGGGGTGATGGCCTCTGGGCTTTCCCTGCGGCTCCCGCCGCTCTCCCTGCTCTCCTTTCAAGGACCTCCGCCACCCTCGCCGCTCACCTCCTCTGAAGGCCACTGGGCTTACCTAGGTGCAAGGAAGTGCCTCTGGACGATGACTCCCAGTAGCCCCGGGCGGCAGTGTTCCTTGGATATGGTCGCTGAGGCATTCTGGGAGTCGTAGTTCCCTGACTCCATGGGGGCATAGTGTTGGAAGAGGGGATGTCTTAAATGGTGAGTATATCCCCAACTCTGTATTTTATCTTTAAAAGTTGGGGGTTGTCTTATACCCCCCCCCCCCCAGTCGCCTTGTATGCTGGAAAATACAGTACTCACATTTGCATGTTTTCCAACTGCTAGGTTGGCAGAAGCTGGGCCTAACAGCGGGAGCTCACACCACTTCCCGGATTCGAACCACCAATCTTTTGGTCAGCAAGTTCAGCAGCTCAGCAGTTTACCTTGTGGCGCCACCAGGGGGCCCAGAACAGATACGACTATAAACTAATATGACTATACAAAGAAAAGTCCTATATGACCTCACAGACAGTATCCCAGACCTCACAGTGCCTTTGTTGTGAGCCACCCTGAGTCTCCTTTGGGGTGAGAAAGGCAGGATATAAATGCAGCAAATAAATAAACTAGATAAATAAAATGGTTCTAGCTCTTTACTATAGCATTGCATGGCACTCCTCACCAGGGAGAGGAGACAGAGAATGAAGCTGATATGATTGGGATCTGGGTTGCTGAGGAAGATGAGGAGACAGTATTTCAATGCATTCTTTGCCGAGAAACACACCAAGTCCTTATGACGTTCCAGAATTAACCAGCTAAAAGGGGGAATGTGTGGGTATTACTACTCAAGAAACCTCCTTCCTCACTCTAGTGACTTTTTTTTCTGGGAATGAGAAAATTAGTGAGGGCAGTACTTGCTGTTTTCCCAACATTTTTGCAAATAACAAAAAAAATTCCAAATCTGGAGTGTAGTTCTTGAATCTGTTGAAGTATTACCAAGAGGTATAACCTAAAATTGCTATCAATATTTATTATAGCCTTTTCACCACCCTACTTTTGCCTTGCAAACCCGGAATAGTGATATGGGTAACTGTGGGGCTCCAAGAACAATGGCAGAAACCTATGAAATCCTCCTCCTCTTCCATTCCAGTTCATTACCTGGGCAGCAGCTCCTTCTGTCTCCTGGAGAACCTGCTTGGCCAGGTCTCGCTGGATGGCCACAAAAGAAACCAAAATATGCCTCAGCCACTGCAGGGCCACATGATTGAGCACAGGGAGCTCAGACACAAGCAAGGAGTTAATGGCCAGATAGGTATTCATAGCAGCTTCCTCTTCGTATGTCACACTGCCTGTTTCATTCCGCTTCTCCTCCAGCTCCTCGTAGTCCAGCAATTTGTCCAAGCGCTTCTTGATCAGCTTCTGAGGCCCTTTCAGGACCTCTGTCAAGTTGCACAGTGGGTGATACACGAGGTGTTCCACACGCTTCCACTATTGGAGAAGAAAGGGGAAGGGTTTCTGAAAATCTGGTTTTCTGTACCTTTTCAAGTTAGAGTTCTTGGAAGCTAAAGACTACCAGTATCTCCTCTCCGCCTGCATAGTGAAAAAATTATGGAGATACCACAGTTTGGGAGTTTCTGTTCAAAAAGGACCAGAAATGTATTACGATTTGTCATAACAAGTTATCAGTCACCATAGATGAAGCAGTAGGAATAGCACTATCATCAGATTTTCTGGGGCTGAGAGTATGTTACCTACTGAAGGTCACCCATTCGGTTTCCATGGTTGAGTGTGGAATCAAACCCTGGTCTCCAGAGTCCTAATCCAACCTCAAACTACTATATCACAATTTCTCCCCTACTAGGGGAGAAAATTCAGGATAAAACAATACTCACAAGGTCAGGAAAGGCAGTGCTGTGGAGTTTTCCTGCAATTTGGCAATATAGCTGGGTAGTTTCTGCTCCTATTTCCAGTTGATTTTCATGTGGTTTAGAACTGAGGAATGCCTAAGGGATAAAAAAATGAATTTGAAGACATAAAATGACTCTTTTTAGGACATACCCAGTGGCAAGATTGAGATCAAAGTCTCATAGATACTCAGGAGATCCAAGTAGAAGCAAAATACAAAACCTAAAGCTGGGCAATGATTTGATAAGGTCCAGTTAGAATGTGCTCCATGTTGGTTATAAATGCTGCACCAGGCTCACAAATATGCCACCATTATTCATTATTGATATAAGCCATGTTGCATATTAAAGCCATTAAGTAGGTCCCTAGTTAAATCACACTAATTAAATCAGCAAAGGAAGAGGAAAACAGTGGGAGGAAAAGAAAGGAAGGAAAATAAAGTGAAAAATAACATTTTAATTAATGCATCACTTGCCATTCTGCTTCTCTAAAACATAGGGCAGCTCATAGAGCTGAACAACTAACAACAAACAGTACATTGAGAAGGAAGCCAGGAATTGTGGCAGGAATTTCTACATGGAGAATGCACAATATTTCCATCAGAATACAGTGCACATAGGTGGCTTAGTCTTTCGTTCAGAAGTTACTCTTTTCGCCCTTCTACCAAATTGTCTTGTTCACTTATTGCTGTCAGCCCTGATTATGTAATAACAGAAAATCTTCTGCACCCTATTGCTAGGCACAAATCTAGAGAATTTGGGAAGCAGTGGGCTATGATTATACATCAACACTTTCCTTTACTGCCAGGCTAAAAAGAGCCAAAGTATCTGTTCAGTTCTGATTTTAGAATGGTTCTTCCTCACAAATAAACTGCTTCTTAAAATTAATCCTTACAAATTCAGCATGATGGTCTAGCAAAAGTCCTTTTCCCCAAAATAAGAGCTCCAAAATCAGGCTGCATTTCCCCACAAAAAAACCCCTGGAGTTTCAAAATCAGGCTGCATCTTAGAATCAATGGCATCTTACAATCAAATTATTTTGTAAATCCTCTTGAATCTAAGCTTTGAAGGAAGAGTGTAAATAAAGTAAAAAAAAAAACAGAACAGATTGGAATAGGGCGTAGTGACACATTGTAGAACAGCAAAGATAGAAGTTACCGTATTTCTATAATGGCAGCCATTTTGAATATCTCATTTTTTAAAAAATATTATTATATTTGTATACTGCCCCTCTCAGCCTTCCGGCAACTCGAGGCGGTTTATAAGGCAAAATTCAATGCCACAAAAAAGGCAAGTAAGAAAAGGCATGTACAAAAAGGATTTTCTATGAAAACTAAAATGGTGGCTTCTCAAATTGTCTTTTACCATTGATATTTTTTCTTCATCCTCAAAATATAGCTAGAAAAAATTCAAGATGGCAAATTGGCTAAGAAATGGTATTTCCCAATTCAGTACAGCTTTAGTTTTTTTTAAAAAAATTCTAGACTAACAAAACAATGGACTAACAGATCTATCTTCCTTCCTTCCTTCCTTTCTTTATCATGGTAAGCTCTCTCAGGGGTTGCTTCTGTTACCCCTGGGAGGATAGAGCATATTCCTGCTGCCACTGTTGTTGGCCCATGGGGTTCATATCATTGATTGTGGGCATATAAAAGAGGATAAAAATGAACAGACAACAGAGATTCAAACACTGTTCCCAATGCATCTAACAATGCATTTCTAGGCAACATTACTTCTGCTCATGGGTATTATTATCCCAGAAGTTTATACACATCTCGACATAATTTCCCTAAGGTAGCAGTCTGCTGAAACTTATTCAGCTTGCCAAATTTGAAGTGTAGGAGATTCCAGCACATTTAGAGCATTGTTAACATCTTAGAGGGCACTCTTTCCCACTCCTTTCAGCTCCTTTGCCTTTTGGCTACATACCAATGATTTTACCCATAAAGAAGACTATAACTACCAGTTTTCCAATAACAACGAATAATGTGAAGGTGTAGTGGAAGTGGTATGATATAATTTGGTCCTATCTAGCTTTTAAAACACTCTATAAATTGAGGATATCTGTGTTCGCTAGAGTCATGGAGAAATAGTGGAGGTAACAGTAGAGGTGTACTCTAGTTATTTGTGCTTCTCACATGGGTGTCTCTAAGCTATTGCTCAGAATCCTGAGTGTCCACTAGTACTAATGAAAAGTGTATTTTGTGATGTAAGTTGAAAGCTTAACTACCATGCTGGGAATTATAGATGTTGTTGGATGGTGGATCCCATCATCCCTAATCAGAGTCACCTTGATAAGTAAGGGTGAGATCATTGCCCAATAATATCTGAAGAGTCACAAATGGGCTTCTCCATCCATAGAGTCTGTGTGAAATGTATGAAACTACAGCTAAGACAAAACAAAGAACATTACAAAAAATATACCAGACATTTTTTCAAGTGGTGTCTTTGCTTAATTTGTGGCTTGGTAAAATGAAGAGCAGTGTTTTGTAAACCTTCATCTTTCAGAAGTTTTGGACTTCAGCTCCCAGAACTCCTGACCTTTTGGCCAAGCTGTCTAGGGGGAATCACACTTAATGAGCCAGTGATTCTGTTTTCCATCTCTATATTCAAAACTTTGATATGGTGCAAATGGCTTCAGTCATGATTATCCAAGTTTCATTCTTCAAACATTGTTAGAGATGACAGTTTGTCATACAAAACATTAAACACATTCCCTCCTTTTAAAAAAAGGTTTTTCACCTTGCCTGTTCTTTTAATGCGGTAGTTTCCACGTGAGAGAAAGGAAGATTACCTCTGTATTGCTCAGGAAAGTTTCTACATTCTCCTTCAGATCAGCAACAGCGGATGCCAAGTGCTGGAATTTTTCTTCCAGTTCATCAAACTCCTTGTCCTCTGTCTGAAGAACAGAGAAAGAAAGTTGAATTATAGTTTTCACTATCATTTTGTCCCAGGGTAGTAAAGGATTATCCTTGAACTCTCAGATGACAGGGAAAAGATAACACACTGAAAGGGCTTGCATGGTAGCAAGAGATAGTGATGTCCATATGAGGGATGGTGCACATTCATTTGGCTTGCATTTTAACACAAGTTGATCATATCCTTCCCTGAAGTCAACTGGAAAGTTATTAGGTGCTAAAATGCCCTACTTTCTCCACATTTGTGAGGCACCACACAAAACACATTACATGCAAAAATTGATGCCAAACGTGTTTCATTCAAGAAATGCCTACATTTTACAATTTGTTCATACAGATAAATGTTAAATATTTCCATAGTGTGACAACTGTGTATACATTTTTGTATGGAAAAATCTCCTTAATGCAAAACCAAAATGGAATAAGATTACTAATGGAAAAATGAGAATCTAAGTAAAATGAATCTTGACAGATTTACCAGTCTCTAGTAGGTACACATGAACCATGGCTTTAAAAGTATGTTGCAGATTATCAGCAATGATTATGATGAACACAAGACATATGCCTACCATCTTGAAAGACTTCCAGGAAATTCAATTTGGATTGGGATATTCTACTGATATTGTGGAGTAAAACTCTTAGCTAGCGTGGCTAATGGTAATAGATTATAATAGTTGATCAAAATATCTGAAGAGCATCACATTGAAATTGGCAATTTTCAATAACTACAAATTATAGACAGAAATTATAGGCAGTTGCTTCCTCTATAGTATACTTCTGAACAGTTATGATGCCTAACTGGTATTAATTTCCCAGCTGTGCTCATTAGACTGAGCTTGGAAGGTTACTTTGAAAAAGAATGGATATATCTTGACTCCATCCATAATTGAGTGTTGATGGTATGATGCTCTTGAATGTTACTGATGGATGACTTCAGCACATCATTATAGTAACAACTCTTAAAACTAGCTTTTCCAACTAAACAGCTAAGGTATGGTATTGATATTGAAACAAATTCATTAAGTTTGGTAGCAAGGCTTTAATTTTTAATTTTTAAGGCTGCAGCTGCAAATGTGGCAACCTTTAATGTTATATATTTGGAGTAATGGAAATAAAATATGATTACTTCAGTTCAGTAGCCTCAAGCTTCTTCAGCTTGTGGTCCATTCTTGATAAAGGTAGTCTGAAGCACAGTCATAACATTCCAGCTTCCCCAAACTGCCACAGTGTTAGCCTAGTGTTTTACAACATAGGTGCGATAAAGACAGGCTTTGTCGACTTTGAGGGCTACATAAATGGGTCACGCTGTCATACTTATTACACAAGGAACACCCACAGCCAGGTCACAAGCAAGTGCTGTTATGTGATCTCTTCTGTCTGATGTCACAATCCCGAAATTGAACCCATGAGCTCAGAGAGGCTAAAGTGCAATTGCTTATTACTATATATGAAGCAGCCAAAAGTGAGCAGTGAGTTCAGTATGATGGCATGGAAGCTATGGGTGATGGAATGAGGGCACCTGAAGAACTCTTCAGACAGTTCCCATTTGTTTCTGCTTCCCTTTCACACACACACACACACACACACACAACACATGCACACACACTTCTAGAACACTGCCAGGCCTCCCACATGACAATGGGACATAGCCTAAAACAGGAGACAAGATGAGAATGCAGTGTGCAGTACCCGCCTTAGACACAATTCCTGCCTCATGCATGAAGAGGCGGCTCAGTCGTGTGGTCTTCTTGGCAATGGAATGTGGGTTCAAGCGGGCCAGACGATCCCGCAGAGTCAGGTATCCAGGTTTGTTATATTTATTTGCTGATTCCAGCCACATGGATAAGATTGAGAGAAACAGGGAAAGCACACATTATACAAGGCTAGAAAGAAAGCCCTAAGCAACTGGCAATACATTCATTGCACCACACAAAACTTTGTCCCAGATTTTTTTTTAAATGAAAGAGGACCTTATTTCTGAGGTCTGGCCTTACTGGAGAAACTTTATCTTTTAAATTATTCTGGAACACCAGCTGCCTCTAAAATATGTTTCCAGCTCTCTCTTGTTTTAATTTAGCTATAAACTACACTGAATCCCATGTTGAGAGAAAGGCAGGATACAAATGAATAAAAATAAACAAAAAATAACAAAAACCAGCCCCCAAATTGTCTGGAGGGAATGCTGATTTGGCAACACCTATATACTTAGCAGGCTGTTGAACAACTTCTGAATCTTTAGGTAAAGATCCACAGATATTACACTGAGAGTCCACCTAGTGTACTGGCTGAAATGTTAGGGACTCCAGGTCTGGGTCCCAATCTAACCTAACCTATCTGACAGGGTTATTGTGAGGATGAAGCATAGAGGAGAAGAGCCATGTACAATGTCTTGGAGGAAACATAGGACATAAAGCTATTTTGAGTCTCCTTGTAGAGAGAAAAAGTGGGGCATAAGCATCATCATCATCAATGCAACAAAAATATTCACTTGAAAAGGTCAATACCAGGATTAAACTGAATCTCTGTCCTGACAGCAAGTTTTTTCTAGTTATTTCTGTTGCAGAATTCACTTTCCTTTCCTTCTCTGGCAAGTGATCATTAATCCCATTCTCAAGCTATTGATTTGCTAGCAGTTCAATTCCAAAAAAACAAAAATATGCGCTGAAAGGCATCTTCTTACAAGAAAGGCTTTATTTATTTATTTAAAACATTTATATTCTGCCCTTCTCACCCCGCAGAGGACTCAGGACAGAGCACAACATATATACGGCAAACATTCAATGTCAGGACATAAAATTATAAATATATACAACATTAAAATCACTTATATCCACTTTAAAATCAGTTGCTTAAAAAGCATCTTAGGACACCATTCTATTATTGCCTCATTGCCCTGCCCCAAAGGCTTGGTCCCACAGCCAGGTTTTCACCATCCTTCTGAAAAACAGAGGGAGGAGGCTGATCTAATATTGCCAGGAAGGGAGTTCCATAGTTGGGGGGCAATCTCTGAGAAGGCCTTGTCTCTTGTCCCCGCAAAACATGCCTGTGATGGTGGCGGGACAAAGATCAGGGCCTCCCCAGATGATCTTAGTCTTCATGGTGGTTCGTAAAGGGAGATGCATTAGGACAGGTAAACTGGACCCGTGCTGTTCATGTCTATGAGAAATTAACTATCTGCAGTTAAAGCTGCAGTAGACCATAGTTAAGATCTGAATCCACAAACACCAGCTGAGAAAACTACTCAGCAACAAGAATAAAATAAACAACAAATGGAACATATTTTTCAAATTTTTGTTTCTTTTTCTACATTGTCAGCAATTTCTCCTTGCCATTATTGATTCTGAGCTATGCTCAGATTAACTCATAGAATCTAGGCCACGGTGTTCTGCAATGAGATAGCAAGCATACCACACAGAGCAGGAATGGTGAGCCTTTGGTCATTGACATATTTCAGACTTAAATGTCCAGAAAGCTTAGCTAGCATGGGCAATCATTAGAAAATATGAGACTTGCCACCCCAACATCTAGAGGGCCAAACAGTTCCAGTGGAAGAAATACCTCCATGTGGCTGAAACCAGCCTTGCAATACAAGCCTCTTGCAGCTATGCAAGGGAAGGCATTAGAAAGCACTGGCAAGTCTCACCTACTTCCTTCTGTCTTTTGTACTCGTTGATATTGACATTGACATCTAACATAGCAGAAGCAGCAGCTTGAAGGGCTCCATAGGCGCTATCATTGTCTGGAGTGTTTTCCAAAATCTTCTGCAGCAGGAGTGGATATTTTGTGATCCGTTGCACTGGCATCACCAGGAAAAAGCTCAGGTCTGAAGCACTGGTGTGAGGCCTGTCCAAGAAACATATATATATAAATTAAAAGGGCCTTCAGAACGTCCTGGCATTCAGAAACACCTAACTCCTAGGTTTCTGCTCTTAGAGGAGTAGGAGATGTACCTTTTTATTTGTACCTGGTTGGCGGGAAGTTGAACAAATATTTTGGTACCAGGACAGGAATGGCTCACAAGCAAAGTAGATTCATTTTGCAGAATGGTTTCAGGTATCTCAATTTACTGAAAGTGGCATCAAACTTTTAAAAACTAGGATTATAAATGCAGAATGGATAATTTCATTACTCACAGATCCTCATTACACAATACACAGAACCTTAGGTAATCTGGATCTCATATAGAATGAACCTGAATCAGGACAGGTGAATTTTGTAGGCCTTGGTGCATTGCAAGCCTTATGCAGTGGAATTACATCACTGCCAAGTTAGGTTATAGATGCCACGTAGCCATTTGCAGGATATTGCTGCTGCTGCACCACCAACATAAAAAATGTGGGCAACCATGCCATCACATCCAAGGTATCTACTTCCTGCAGTGCAGTTTAGGAGAATAAAAGAATGGCACTCATAGATCAGAAAAAGAGTGTATCCAGTACTATTCACCAATAGCCAAACAATGCCTTTGGTAAGCCCATCAACAAGACATTGGAAGAGACGCCTTTTCTTATAGTTGCTACTCAGCAACCAGAATTCAGTAACATACAATGGCTTTTAAAAAAGCAACTTGGTCTCCTGGCTAATAGGCACAGACATTATACTCCATAAATGTGTCTAATCCAATTTTCTGATTAACAAGGCTAAGCCAACTGTCATATTTTTCCAACAGTGAATTTTGTTAGATTATGATGAAGGGTGAAGGAATGTAGAATGATGGCCAAGAAGGCTAACTTCTTGGTGGTGAAGACCTGAGCTGGAAAGTCCTGGAATCCTGAATTCTCTCACTTATTTGAAGATCGCTTTCATAAGTCATTGTGCTGCCTGGTCTCCTTCTATCTCATGAATTATGGAGACCACAAACAAGACAAAGCTGCTTATCTGTAACTGTGGTTCTCCAAGTGGTCCTTTACGGACTTAGAAGAAGAAAAAACCCTCCTTCCCTCTGTTGTCAGGATCATTCTTAGTACACGGTACTACTATGATAGACAAGAACTAACAGGAAATGACCTGCAGTTGTCTAGAACACACATATTGGAGAAAGGGCAGGGCTAGAGCCAAAAGACCACTTAGCATTAGATGTTTTCAAATATGGGTATGCAGGTGCAGAGTGCTTTATGGATGCTGGGAACTACTAATAATCTGTTACAGCAGGAAGGTCAAGCACTCCCTGTTTTTGCACATTCAACACATACTCTAACCTTAATATAGTAAAACTCCAAATTGAAAAGTAAATATCAGTTGATATTAACTGGTATGATGTATGCAGACACTAGCAGATTTACTCAGCCTGGTTTCCTTATTTATTTGGAAAAGAAAACTGTCACCTCTATGGTCAGTCACTCAGAGAAATGTCTCAGCCAGTTGAAGTGATGGAGTGACCCAGATGTTGTCAGCCACTGATTGAAGGCCTTGCCTCATTGCACAGTGTCATGTTGGTTTAGCTAACAAACTCATTCTGGGACTGATTCTTCTCTAACACAGGGGCTCAGGAATAAGTGCTTGCAATAGCATTAGCACAAATGCGAGGCTTACAATATTCTGCTTTCCTTCTTTTAAAAAATATAATTCCAAAAATACATTTGAATAGGTTGAAAAAGCAGACATTTTAGTATCCAGACTGGATCATCTCTTTTCAAATTTAGATCAATCACCAGCAATGACCTATCAGAAGGTTTGATATAAGCAAAGGAGAAACCTTGGGGAATATCTTGCAAAGTGCAGGAAGACAGTAGAGATGGGCAAATCTGTCTGCTAAACCTTTTCCCACACTCAAAGTTTGTACATTTTTGGAAATGCTGGTTTAAAAATTATTAAACTGAAACAAAATTTCCAGCCAGTCCCACCAGCCTTAAACAGAATTCTTAGAATGAATAATATTATCAGAAGAACACATACAGACTGGATAGATGGATGGATAGATGGATTTCTACATATTACAGAAAACTCATTCAGTAACATATCGAGTTGTTAGATCAGTAGGGCAAAGTATGACATGTTCTTGAACAATATGCTGAATCATGTACTTGAGTGTTCAATCCAAAAAAATCAATTTTCTGATAATTATTATTTAGTTTGCATTCTTATTTTCTTAACCTTCTTATTTGACTTACAAACAATGTTGAATTGAGTCAATCATGTCAATAAGAACAGGGCATCCAGCACAGTTTTCAGTTTTAGGAGACGTTAGCACATTCAGTGGTCACACCATTGTTAATATCCTCAGGAAAACTACTTACACTGTGGAAATAAGGGTATCCATAATCTCCTTTTGCAATCTTGGATCCTTCCTGTAAATCTCCAGCAGCAGTAGAGCTTGGTCATAGTTGGCACAATACACTTTATAGACATTCTCCATCTCTTGTTTGAAGTCTTGGAATAAGTTGCCTGCAGTGGCCATGTTATAAGACAGTAACATCAATGATTCAGTCAGATTTCCGTGACAGGCTATCAAAGCAATAATAATATCAAAGGCTATCAAAGCAATAATCACAAAATTGTCCTCAAACCACTGCAATTAATTCTTCTTCATATTTATCTGGAATATATGAGGGAAAGTTCGCATGTTACTGAAAAGATTTGAGACCTGCAGTAATATTTAGCTAATTAAATCAAAAACTAACTACCGTCTAGAATTTGGCAGAGTTGATTAACTATCAGCCACTGCTTATTGAGCATTACTAGTTTCTCAAAGCTGTTGGCTTGCAATTTTACAAGTAACAATAAAAGTCACAATGGGCAGCATTTCCCTGTTGCAGGCTAAATCCAGATGGGCAATACGTATATGGCCATGAGCTACCTTTTTGCAAGCTCTCCATTTTTACAGTCATGGCAGGAAATAAACCTGTCATCTTCCTTAAACTAGGAAATATACAGTGTGTTTGGAGGGTGATTCACACCCCTGAAAACTTTCCAATAATGTCAATCAGTTTATTTTAAAAGACACCCTCTCCGTGTGCCTTCTTTCAAAGGCAAATTGAGGACTTTGGCTTCAATGTGCTAGTGGTATGGTAGTTACAATGGGTAGCAGTTATGGAGTGTGTCTATGTGTACACAGAAAAACAGACAGAAGGCACAAAATGTGGCAGCAGGAGCTGGTTTTCCCATTTGTGGAAGTTTTCATCCCTATTCTAAAACTTTACCCTAGTAATTTTGCCATTGCATGATTTGTTACTTTCCCTAACCATTCTCTTTCCTGACAGAGAACAATAGAGCATGTGCACAAAATGAATCCTTCAGACAACATTTAGCGCTTGAGGCTCCTAAATATGGCAGAAGTCCCTCGAACGTATTGCATCCAAATAATCCCAATCTCTCAAAAGACAACAGTTTGTTCCCCTGTCATTCCTAAAAGTAGGGGTGATTAAAAACTGGCCAAAATGGCAGCCAGAAATGACATCATATAACTTCAGGTGTGCTGAAACAGGCTATATGGCCCACTGGCAGGCGCAAGAAAGGAAAACGGCCCATGCCCTGATTGAAGTTGTATAGTGTATAGCTGTTGTAGTTCAGCCAGCTGAGGACGATGAGGAGTTTGGGGGTAACCAGACAGAGGAGTTTTGGAGCAAGATGTTATTTCTGAGTGTGGGAATGAAACTGCTTTGGAAGCTGACAAGCAGGGGAGGATAACGTGAGCTCATCCAAAGAAGCAGCTGGCTTAGACAGAGATACCAGGCTGGTCCTGCAGGGGAAGAAATTCAGGTGCAAGCAAAGCCATGGAAGAAGAGGCAGAAGCGGGTCTCTCAAGATCAAAAGAATGCATTCATGTTTTGCAATGTCCTTACTGGAGTGGGAAACTCCTATCTTGTTCCTGGTTCATGCTTTAAGCTCACAGCCCAAGATTCCTAGTCAAGTTTTGCTTCCTGCTTTAAGGATTCATGCTCTTGTTTTGTTCCTTGTTTTCTGGATTAATGTTCAAGTTTTAACTCTTGTTTTTGGATTTACCTCTTGCTTATGGGACTTGCTTTCTATATGCACACTTGCATTTTTACTCTATTATTTGCTTAAGGTGCCTTTGGCCCTTTCTTCTATGTTTATTACCACGTCTGGTTTCCTGGTGAGTGGTGAGTGCTTTGAGCAAGGTGACCTCCTGCTGTGGTGCAACAATAGCTCTTCTAGGCATTAGTCTCTCCCACACACCCCACTCCACCCCTTAGTGCCGCTGTGTTATCTTCTTTCTCCATCTATGGTCAATTCAGTACTGTACTTGCTTAAACTTTCCTCCTTCCTGGCTGCCTATTTTTTAACTTCCCTATCTCTTACACACTCGGAAACATGTTAGCAGCCAGTGGAGTTGTCGTAACAAAGGAGTTGTACACTCCCTGTAGCCAGCCCCAGCTAGCAGTCTGACTGCTGCTCATTGGACCAACTGAAGTTTCCAAGTGCTTTTCAAAGGCACATTACAGTAGGCCACCCGGAATGTAACCAAGGCATTTATCACCTTGGCCAGATCTGACTTCTCCAGGAATTGACACAGTTCGTGCTCTAGCTTTAACTGTGCTAATGCACTCCTGGTCACTCCTGATACCTGGGGCTCCCGGTTCAGTGCTGAATCCAGAAGTACCCACAAACTGCGAACCTGGATTTTCAGGGGGAGTGTAACCTTATCTAATACAGACTGACTCCCGTTCAAAATTTCCTCCATAAGGTATCAAGCTGTTTCAGGTGGTCAGTAATAAGATAAAAGATGAAGGAGACAATTTAAACAGTGTATATGGAGCTGGCCTGGGCTCCAAGGGGAAGGGGGGAACCATGTTTAAGTACACCTTTGGTTTTGTTTTTCTCCCCCTGAGCCATAACCAGCTGCTCCTTCATCACAAAATTGCTTCCCCATCTTCCCTCTCCGCCACAAACAGCAGAAGTCTCTCTTGTGGCTTGATATTCTGCCTAACTGATCCATGATCTTAGCCATAGGTATTTTCCCACTCACTGATACGAAAAAGCTGATCATGTTCCTGGTTCACTGTAGCTTCAAGTCCTTGTAGGAAATGTTTGGAAACTTGTAGAACGTCATCAATATTCGAGAACAGTTCTTCCAGGTTGAGTTCAGGCAGCTGAAAAACACAACAGGACTGTGCACAATGTCCTACTTCGTGCTAAGCATGTACCTCCATTTTTTTTACAGGAAAGTGACTTGCATAATGATTAGTCTCTTCTAACTCTGCTTCCAACACTATCTCAAACACCTGGTGATTTTATGAATGCAGAGGAGTAGATCAAGTTACTACATAATTAATGCAAAGAACTGAAGAACTATTAGAGTCAGTAGCCCCTGAGTACCTACTAAAAGAAATCAGAGTTTGGAAAGTTACTTTTCTGAACTATTTCCTGGATTCACTGATCATATTGTCTGAGGATTCTAGAAATTATAAACTATGGGAGATACATTATAGAAACAAGATCCAAAAGTAAACTCCAAGAAAAACTCTGAATATCTCTGCATTCTCTGTTCCTGCTGAAGGAACTGCAGAATAATATAACAGCTGCATGTGAACTATCGCATCCCACAATGTGCAGTATCCTCTCATATGGATTATGTTCAGTCACATTACCTCTCTGTCAGTTTCCCCTCTATACTACCAACACATAACTTTGAATGTCACTAAAAGTATTGAATGTTTCACTTTTTTAAATCTCTGAAATGCATTTCTGTTTATACAATTTTAGCTAACCCGCTGAGGCTTTTAAATGTACTTCTGGATTTTAGACATTTATTTCCAAATAAATATGTTGAGGTTAGTTCTTTTACTCACCTGCTTATTTTGGAGGTGTTTATGGATATCTGAAATGCACAGTTGAAGATTATGTACATAGCTGATCTCTGTGTTGATGAGCTCTTCAACTGCCAGTCTCTGGTTCTGCTCCACTCTGTCAGGGCAGGCCACTGGGTCATATATATGTTGGTCAGTCTCAGGAGCTTCTGTGGCCAGGTGCTCTTCTGGGTTGTCATTCGCCATGCTAGGAGCTGTAAAGAAAGCATAAAAGTGAGCTGTGGTCAATATTATCTTATTAAAACCCAAGCCCAGGCTCATTCTACTTTGGCAATTCTTTAAAAAAACCATTTATTATGCGTATATTTTAGAAATAAGAATGTATATGTTCATCTAATTCAGTGTTTCTCAACCTTCCTAATGCCACGACCCCTTAATACAGTTTCTCATGTTGTGGTGACCCCTAACTATAAAATTATTTTCTTTACTACTTCATAACTGTAATTTTGCTACTGTTGTGAATCATAATGTAAATATCTGATATGCTGGACGTATTTTCATTCACTGGACCAAATTTGGCACAAATACCTGATATCCCCAAATTTGAAAACTGGTGGGCTTGGAGCGTATTGATTTTATCATTTGGGAGTTGCAGTTGCTGGGACTTATAATTCACCTACAATCAAAGAGCATTCTGAACTCCACCAATGATGGAATTGAACCAATCTTGGTATACAGAACTCCCATGACCAACAGAAAATACTTGGAAGGGTTTGGTGGGTATTGACCTTGAGTTTTGGAGTTGTAGTCCACCTACATCCAGAGAGCGCTCAAACAATGATGGAGCTGGACCAAACTTGCTACATAATATGCCTAAATAATGGTAGAGTGGGGAAAACGCTGACATTTGGGAGTTGTGTTTTTATTTATAGTTCAAATCAAAGTTAAATCAACGACAGAATGTATATGTGTTTTCTGAAATTGTAGGGGGTTGAAACGCTGATAATTGTTGAATTTGACTTTGTCTTGTCATTTGCAAATGTGATTATCAAATGAGACCTATTTGTGCAACTGGAAATCGACGCATGAGACGCTGATATTGTGTTTTTAACGTTAAATGTTAAATTGGCTGAAATTGTATTGATAATTGTTGATTTGTTTGTCTTGAAGTTCCTGCTATTTGTAAATAAATAAATAAATAAATAAATAAATAAATATTTGTAGCAACCCAGCCTCCAGTGCAGCCGGGGGGTCCGGTGCTGCCCCGGGGGTCCCAATTGCCTTGGACCCGATTGATGGGGATACAGGTGAGGTGGATGCAGGGGCCGATGGGCCTGCATCTCCTACAGACAGTTTGCAATGGGACGACATCTGGCCCGAGGCTTACGAGGAGGGGGAAGGTCAATCTGACACAGATTCAGATAATGCATATGAGAAACAAGGTGGGCACGGTTCCCAGGAACATATCTGGGAACCAGCAGGGGATGAGCTGATGGAAACAGAAAGGGAGGAAGTTTCTCAAGAAGATAGCGAGCCAGCTGCGGCTCGGCCGGGAAGGAGTTTTGACCATAGGAGAAGCATTGAGGCCAATAGAAAGGAATGGAGGCGAAGCCTAGAGCGGTGCTGGTCTCACAAACGAGGGAATTAAATATACGTTCCGTGGGAACGGTTCCTCAGTTGGTCGGCCACTTCTGATCTGAAGGGAGTGAAGCGACCTGGTTCCTGGAAGCCAAAGTCTGGCTGCCTTGCCAAGAGTTACCTTGGACCTTGTATTTTCATGGACCAGCGCCGCTCTAGGCTTCGCCTCCATTCCTTGTTGAATTCCACTGACTACTTTGCCTACTGAACTTTGCTTTGTTTTTATGGACCTTTGCATTTTGATTGATTCATCATTTTGACCTTTGGACTCTAATTGCTTTTCACGATATCTTTTGGACATTTCATCTTTTTCACCTGTTCTTAATTACTCAATAAATAGTTAATTGGGACCGGGTGAGAGGATACATCGTATGGAGAACCCGGGATCAAACCATTAGCAATAAGTTGGAGTTATTATTTAAGATGTTATGTAAACTGTCCGAGAAGCTTGCAGAAGAGGAGGAAGAAGAAAACAAAGATGTAACCCTCAGCAGGGGTGGAGGGGCGTGGATGTTTGTGAGGGGGGAGGGTCACGTTCACAGGGCACACTGTTGTTTATGTTGTTTATGTATATATGCTTGTATGGACGTTGAAAAATAATTTTTTTAAAAAAAAATAGTTAATTGATTATTGTCTCTGTGTGTGTCATTAAGGGGCCGGGCCTAGTCCCAGGATTGTGACAGTATTATAGAGACTTCAGATCTGAGTAAATATCCAGGAAATTCCTTGGATATTCTTGGCTGGGCTCTGATGTTTTCATGTGTCCTCAAGTTAGCTGGCTAATGGTGATCCTATGAATGACAGACATTCAAGGACTCAAGTCATCAACTGCAAACTTAGTGTAGCACAGCAGTTCTCGTTTGTGCCTGGAGGGCAGGGGACAGGGCCTGGGGTCCCATTAGCATTAGAACCGGCCGTGCTAGAACAGGATTCTGAGGATGAGCTAGATGACTGGGGCGAAGGGCAGCTTTCCCCGCAAGGGCCTCTTTCGCCCACAGAGAGCTTGGCCTGGGAAGAAATGTGTTTTGGTCCAAGGGATGATTCAGATCACCAGGTGCAGTCTGATAGCGATCCAGGGAGTTATGAACACCCGGGAGGTAGATCTTCCCAGGAGCCCCCTGAGGAAGATATGGAACAAAGCGCATGGGAAATGGCTAGGGAGGAAAGCTCTCAGGGAGATAGCAACACAGCTGCCGAGAGACAAGGTCGAACCTTTGATAGGAGACGGAACATCGAGGCTAGTAGGAGGGATTGGTCCCGGGCCCTAGACCGGCCGAGGTCCGTCAGCAGGGATTGGAGACGAAGAAGCCTAGAGCGTCGAGGACCTCGGCCGAAGGATTAAGTATAGGATCCGTGGGAACGAATCCTCAGTTCTCCGGCCACGTCTTACCTGAATAGGCGTGAAGCGGAGTGGGACCACAAGCTAAGTAGTTAGCCTTCAGTACGTCTGTGTGTGTGTGATTAAGGGGCCCGCCAAGTCCGAGCATCGTGACAGTTGGCCGGAGAACTCCCTGAACCCCTTATCACATCACGGGACGCCGAAGGAAGAGACCCACGGCGGTAGCGGCCATGGCAGGCCTGACGGACGCAGAGGTGGCAGCCCTGCAACAGGAGGTGGGAGAGCTGAGGACCAGAGCCGGGCGCCACCCAGGAGTGGCTACGCCTAGCTGCTTTGGGGGCAACCCTGCCCAAGTTGAGGTGTTTCTCTGCCAGGTGGACCTGTACCTGGAGCTGCGACCCACCGAATTTGCGACTGACCGAGCCAAAGTGGGGTTTGTTTTTAACCTAATGGAGGGAACGGCAGCGACGTGGGCTACGTCGTTGATCCGGGCCCAGTCTCCCCATACTCAAACGCTCCAGGCTTTCAGAGATGCCATCCGGGCGACCTGGGGGCCACCCGTGAATGAAGAGTTGGCCGAGCGGGACTTAGCCCGGCTGACGATAAAGGACCTGTCCCTGTCTCAATACATTTCTCGTTTTTCGTGCTGGCCGCCCAGGTGCAGTGGAACCTTTCGGCGTTATGCTTACCACTACACCGCGGGGCTGACCGCGGAGCTACAGCAAGAGATGTTAAAAAAAACCCGCCCCGAGGATTTGGAGGCGGCGATCACCTTGAGTTTACATGTCGAAGCGGGACTGCAAACCCGGAGGCGATGGGATAAAAGTGTGGTGGAGAAGCCGACGGCGCGAAGGGAGCCCGGGGCTGGACAGTTTGTGCCCCGACAGCTCGCTCCGCCACCACCGGGCCTGGATGACCCGGAACCCATGCAACTCGGCACGGTGCGGCCCAAGGTGGACCAGGCAGAAAAAGCTCGGCGGCAGCGTTTGAACCTGTGTTGGTACTGTGGGGGGGCTGGACATTTTTCCAAGGAGTGCCCCCAAAAGCCGCGTGGAAAGACTCCTCGAGCCTCCGCCGCAGTTGGAGGGGTCCCGGAGGCTGAAGAAGCCATCCAGGCGACGGGGGAAGGGGCCGGTCGAGTGTAAGAGGGTTCGCTCACACGGCCGACGTCGCTTCTTTTCCCCCTGAACCCAAGACTGGACAATTATTCCTTGTAATGGTTGGCCTGTGGTCGCCCGAGAAGGGGCCGATGATGGTTCATGCCATGATTGACTCGGGGGCCACCAACAACTTCATCGATGCAGACTACGCCAAGTCTGCCGGATTAAAATTTCTTGATCTCCAAGAGCCCAAGGGTGTGCAGACTATTGATGGGAGAACCCTGAAAACGGGGGCTGTGACTCAGTATACTGCCCCTACCAAGATGTGGACCAGCTCTCATAAAGAGGACATTTCTTTTCTTGTGACCAAGCTCCCTGATTTTCCCATTGTTCTGGGCATTGTGTGGCTCGCCCTCCATGATCCCCAGATTTCCTGGACGAAGAGACAGCTCGTTTTTTCCTCCGACCATTGCCAGAGTCACTGTCTGACGGCCCGGGCTTGTCAGGCCCAGGAAGTTGAGACGGTGGCCACACTGCCCAAGAAATATGCTGGATTCTGGGACGTTTTCAGCGAGAAGGAAGCTGAGCGCTTGCCTCCCCACCGGCCCTACGATTGTGCCATTGAACTCGAACCCGGCGCCCCTATTCCGCGGGGCAGACTCTACCCTCTCTCGGAACCAGAGCAACAGGCTCTCCGAGATTTCCTGGATGAGAATCTGCGGAAGGGCTTCATTCGGCCTTCCCAGTCCCCGGCGGGGGCGCCCATTCTTTTTGTCAAGAAGAAATCGGGGGAGTTGCGGCTCTGCACTGACTATAGGGAACTCAACAAGATCACGGTTCGGAACCGCTACCCCCTCCCCCTGATCCCCGAGCTTCTGGAACGGATGCGGGGAGCCAAGGTGTTCACTAAACTGGACCTGAGGGGTGCTTACAACCTTGTCCGGATTCGCCAGGGCGACGAATGGAAGACGGCTTTCCAGACCAAGTGGGGCAGTTTCGAATACCTGGTGATGGGATTCGGTTTGTGCAATGCTCCAGCCTGTTTCCAACATTTCATGAATGACATTTTCCGGGACCTGCTAGATCGTTATCTGGCGGTCTACCTGGACGACCTGCTGATTTTTCCCAGAGACTGCGAGCCCACGGGCTCTATGCTAAGCTGGAGAAGTGTGCTTTTGATCTGCGGGAGGTGGACTTTCTGGGCTACCGCATCTCCCCAACGGGCATTGCCATGGATGACACCAAGGTCCAAGCTGTGGCTGACTGGGCAGCTCCGGCCAGCAAAAAGGACATTCAACGATTCCTGGGCTTTGCCAACTACTACAGAAAGTTCATTCCTGACTTTGCCAAGTGGGCTGATCCGATCACCCAGTGTTTGCGGGGAAAGGTGCCGTTCCGGTGGACACCAGAGGCGGATGTGGGGTTCCGCAAGTTAAAGCAGCTGTTCACCACCCAGCCGCTTCTGCAGCACCCCAACCCCCGCACCCCTTTCATCGTGCAGGCCGATGCTTCGGATGTGGCGGTGGGAGCGATCCTGCTACAGCCTCAGGGGACGGACTTGTTGCCCTGTGCCTACTATTCCCGGCAGCTGACGGCTCCGGAAAAGAACTATACCATTTGGGAGAAGGAACTTTTGGCCATCAAGGTGGCTTTTGAAGTCTGGAGACATCTGCTTGAAGGGGCCAAATTCCCGGTGGAGGTTCACACCGACCACCGGAATTTGGAGCACTTGAAGACCCAGCGCAAATTGAACCAGAGGCAACAGAGATGGTCCCTGTTCTTTGAGCGATTCAATTTCCGCATCCACTATGTGACCCCCAAGCAGACCAAGCAAGCTGATGCTCTGTCGCGGAAACCGCAGTACGTTCGTGGCGGCGAGGGGCTTTCTGAGGCCCGTCTCCTGAAAGCGGAGAACTTTGCTGCGGCCCGGGCGGCTCCTGTGAACCCTCCTGTGGCCCCGCCGGCCCCCAGAGACAAGCGGCCGCTGAGCGAGAGGGTCCAGGCTCGCCAACGGACCGACCCGTGGGTGCAAGAGCAACTCACCAAAGGGGTGCAAGCCCCTTTCCAGGTAAAGAACGGGGTGCTCTACCACCGTGACTCTGTCTATGTTTCCCCTGGGCCCGAGCGGGAGGACATTCTCAAACTTTGCCACGATAGTCGGGCCGCTGGGCATTTTGGATTGTTCAAGACCCTTCAATTGGTCCTACGGGACTTTTGGTGGCTTAAAGTGCGGAGGGATGTGGAGGACTATGTGGGCTCTTGCCCTGTGTGTCAGCGGGCCAAGAACCCGGGGGGCAAGCCGGCCGGTTTGCTCCAGCCGCTTCCGACCCCCTCCGCGCCCTGGAAGATGATTTCGGCTGATTTCATTACTGACTTGCCCAAGTCCAAGGGGTTCACCTCCATCTTGGTCGTGGTGGACTGTTTTACCAAGATGGGACACTTCATCCCCTGTGTGGGGGTGCCTTCGGCCAAGGACACTGCTGATATGTTTGTGCAACATGTGTTTCGGCTGCATGGCTTGCCACAGAGTTTGGTGACCGACCGCGGCACCCAGTTCACTTCCCAGTTCTGGAAGGCTGTGCAGAAGTTGCTGGGGATTGAGCCGCGGATGTCCACGGCCCATCACCCCCAGTCCGATGGCCAGACCGAAAGGGTCAATGCCACCTTGGAACAGTACCTGCGGTGCTATGTCAACTACCAGCAAACCAACTGGGCGTCCTTGTTGTCTGTGGCGGAGTTTGCCTACAACAACGCGACGCACGAATCCATCAAAGCGACTCCTTTCTTTGCTAACTATGGACACCACCCTCGTTTCTACCCTCCGGTGGACCCGTCCGGAGGGGCGCCGGAGGCGACAGATTGGCTTCGGGAGCTCACTGCCTTGCAAGACTTGCTGCGCACTCAATTGGACCAGGCTAAAGCGGATTACAAGCGGATGGCTGACCGGCGGCGCCAGGAGGGCCCTGCGATCCTGGTGGGGGATAAAGTTTGGCTGTCTACCAAGAATCTACCCACGCAGAGGCCTAGCCGCAAGTTGGATGCCAGATTTTTGGGGCCTTACAAAGTGCTGGAGAAGGTGGGGCCTGTTTCCTTCAAACTACAACTCCCAGCGGACATGAAGATCCACCCTGTGTTTCACCGTTCTTTGCTCCGCCCGGCGAAGGGGGTGCGGCCTGATGTGACGCAGCCGCCTCCTCCCCCTGTGATGCGTGACGGCGAGGAGGAGTTGGAGGTGCAGGACATCCTGGATGCGCGCATCCGCTACCGGAAGTTGGAGTATCTCCTTGACTGGAAAGGCTTTGGACCGGAAGAGCGTTCTTGGACGCGGGCTCGTGACGTCCATGCCCCGGACCTTGTTGCCCGGTTCCATCGCAAGTACCCTGACAAACCCAAGCCTCGGGGGGCGGCCTAGGGCCTGGGAAGAAATGTGTTTTGGTCCAAGGGATGATTCAGATCACCAGGTGCAGTCTGATAGCGATCCAGGGAGTTATGAACACCAGGGAGGTAGATCTTCCCAGGAGCCCCCTGAGGAAGATATGGAACAAAGCGCATGGGTAATGGCTAGGGAGGAAAGCTCTCAGGGAGATAGCAACACAGCTGCCGAGAGACAAGGTCGAACCTTTGATAGGAGACGGAACATCGAGGCTAGTAGGAGGGATTGGTCCCAGGCCCTAGACCGGCCGAGGTCCGTCAGCAGGGATTGGAGACGAAGAAGCCTAGAGCGTCGAGGACCTCGGCCGAAGGATTAAGTATAGGATCCGTGGCAACGAATCCTCAGTTCTCCGGCCACGTCTTACCTGAATAGGCGTGAAGCGGAGTGGGACCACAAGCTAAGCCGTGGTCATCAAGCCTTGCCTTGCTTTGCCTTGCCTTGTTTCCTGATCCGCATTGGTTTGCGGAGCCTTGCCCTGTTTCCTGATCCGCATTGGCTGCGGAGCCCTGCCAAGCTTTTTGCCTATTTGCTACGTTATCTTGGACATTCTTACTTCAAGCCTTTTGGATTATATCACTTCATATTGGACTATATTCTTTGGAACTGTTTTTATATTCAATAAAGTAGTTAGCCTTCAGTACGTCTCTGTGTGTGTGATTAAGGGGCCCGCCAAGTCCGAGCATCGTGACACTTAGGGCCTTTATTGAAACAGTTCCACCTTTAGTGCAATATTCCTCTTTTCTTACTGCCTTCATTTTTACTAAAGCCCCATAAGTGGCTTTAAATTATAAAAACTTACAAAGACTTATTATAGCGCCCCCAACGGGGCTTGTTTTGAATTTGTATTGTTTTATATCTGTATTGTGTATCTGTTTGCCCTTTACCTACATGGCCTTTTGTTCTGCCATGTGGACTGTGGTGGGAGGAGTTGTGTTTGGCTCCAAACCTGGCAGCACTGCCCTGAACTCCTCCCCTTCCTGAGTTTACTTGGGAGGCTGGACTTCCTTTCTGCCTCCATTTCAAGCACAGCACATGGACGAAGCATGCAGAAATCTAAAGCTCGCTTAGACAATGCATCTTTGTCCACATATAGCTTTCTCCCAACGCTCTCAAGCCAGGATTGCAGTGATAGGAAGGCCAGCCCTTCACCCAAAGACTGTAATCTCAGGGGACCCCAGGACTTCGTGTGCCAGAGGACCATTTGGAGCAACCCAGGAACCCTGGAATCAAAGAGAGGAACCTTTACTCTGCAAAGGCAAGTGAATGCAACCCCTTTGTTTAAAGGACTTTTCTAGTAACCAACAGCAAGCTTTTTGAGCCATCAGTTTCACTGATTGTAAACAAATAAACCTTGTTTGAGTTCACCTTTTCTGGGTCCTGAACTCATTGCTCAAAGACTCACCAGGTATTCGTTTTATGGGAAAGCTAGAACGCTACCCCCCAGGGCCTATCAAAGCTTCTCCATTTCTCAAAGCCATTTTTTCAGGCCCTGGGCGGGACGCCACACTTATATATGGAGACAACCTATTGGCTTAGTCCCTTGCTTGTAATATGGTTATAACATATAAGAACTCACAAGGAACTTGTGATGAAGAGAAGAGAGATTTTAATTAATCTTCTACATGTTATTATTAAATACCAAAGACCAAATCTTCACTGTATTTCCAATTTATTTGTATGATTGTGAAAGCTAGACAGTGAAGATAATAGGCAGAAATTCAATAGCTACCATGGACTGCCAAAGGTACATGATGAATTGATCTTAGGGCAAATCAAGCCTGAAGTCTTCTTCAGAGCCAACATGACTAAGCTGAGGCTGTCGTACTGTGAGATGACAGTATCATGAGATGAGATGACTCATTAGAAAAGACAACCACACTTTGTAAAGTAGAAGGCAGAGGGAAAGAGGGAAAACACAGTATAGATGGATTGATTCAATCAATGAAGCCATAGGCCTTGAGTTTGCAAAACTTGAGAGTTGATGAATGAGGGTCCTAGAAGTCATGCTAAGTTGGAGGAGGTCTTCTGTGTTAACAATTTTATATAAATGATGCCCTTATTATCACATATTTGATGGTTTTGTTGTGTTGTCACTTTGCTTGTTCCCATTTCTACCATTCATATCAAGACAACCCCAGAGGGAGTTACTGTGAAAGGATTATGATTGCTACGTAACAGGGTTGTGATGTGGACTGATGGAAGCCAAATTATATGTGACACACAATTGTGAGTAATTTTTTTACACACATTGCTTTTAATGTAAAGTAGCCATGTGAATCTGGAAGCTTGATTCAGCATAATGATGGTGCTAATTAAACCTTTACACAGGGCTATTTCTTCCTCCAAATCACTCCAACTTTGTAGTGGAAAGGGGAATTCTAAAGAAGAGGAAGAAGAGAGGATGGGGGTGGTCTTGAACAAAAAATATAGTCTGGTATAAAAAGGTTAACCATCACCCTCCAGTTCTCGGCTCATTATTCCAACCTCCCACAGTTCATTATATCCCAAATGTGTGCCTTCCCTTTCACATATGGTTCATGCAAAATGGCTTGCAGAAGAAACAGGGCTGAGGGGCTTGCCTTTCTTCTGAGATAACACACTTCCTTTCTGCTCTCATCCACCCACTCACTGTGCACAGATTCTTTGCAAAAGAGAAATGAATCTGTGCAACTGGGGATCTACACGATGTAGCTTTTTATAGATAGAACTTCATGGCACGTAGGTCTTAGGAGTGGAAAAACTGTCTGATATTGGGCTAAGCCAGCTATACAGCCTGGTAGCCCCTTCAATGAATGAAACTCCTTTGCCTGGAAAGAAGGGGAGGAAAGAGAGTTATTGAGATAGGGGAAAGTTATATAAGGTGTTATGCAAAACATGTGGTTTGGCCCTTTGAGCATTCTACACAGTGTTGTTGCTGCTGCTCCTTTTAGCATCTGTACATTTGATAAGAGCAGTGGTTCACAAACATCAATCCCTAGATGTTACTGGACTTCCTCTCCAAGAAATCTGAATCAACATGAGCAAAAATCGAGAGTTCTGAGAGTTGCATTCCACCCACTCAAGATCATCTATTTATGAACCTCTGGCCTATAATGCATATTAGAAAGTAGTCATGTTAATTTTTTGGCCTTATACACTCAGATATATCAAAACATGCATAACATTGCGATGAATATACTACCAAATTATGTTTTTGTTGACAAAAAAAATCCTGAAAACAGTTCTGAACCAACTTCAGCTATTTATGTTACTCCAAATGACAGCTCTGCATCAGGCACATATATAAATAATCAATACAGAGTGTGGGTTTTGTTGCTTCCTTGGGATGCTGAGAAAACCCTTCAAAACATTTTTACTTATGGATTATTGCTTCATGGGAGACATCCAGCATTCACTCTACATTCTATATGGTTTTATTTTTAGGATATAATTCCTGGAATTATATCCTAAAACAACTACAACCTGCCTTCCACATTTGCTGGAATTAGGAACACAGGACTCCCATGAATGTGAAAAAAAAACCTCTCTGGGAATTTATAGGTCCTCTATAATGACTTCATGGTCAACTTCTTCTGAAAGCTGACCACAGAATCACACTGGAGGACCGAGATTTATTTTTTTAGAAATATGTTGTCTGTTGGAATCTCTAAATCCTCCAGCATAACTTTACTGTCAACCTCCAGAGGAAGTTGGACATAAAGCCATACTAAAGGACTTCGAGATTCCTTGAGAGAACATTTAATCAATTCCATGAATAATCAAATCCACAAAAGTCAAATCCACAAATGTGGCGGGCCAGTTGTACAAAATTGTTGGCATTCAGGCCAGAATCAAGGTGTACCTCAAGGAACAAAGAAATAGAGGGTGACAAATGCAATTTAGTAGGTCTTATGACAAGTTTGTTAATTTGACCATCTGTGGTAACCAGGAGTTTTGTCAGACAGTCTTGTCTCATAAAATATGGTTTCATATGCTTTCTATAGTCACAGTTCATCCGATTAGCTTTCCTGCCAGGCAAGAGCCTACTGCTGACCACAAGTATACAAATTAATTAACTCCTTACATTTTAGGCCCCTTCTACACAGTTGTATAAAATCCAGATTATCTGCTTTGAATGAGATTATCTTGCAGTGTAAACTCAGATAATCCAGTTCAAAGCAGATGATGTGGATTATCTGATTTGATATTCAGGATTATATGGCAGTGTAGAAGGGCCCTTAATAAAATACATTTTGTCATTTTAAAAATTTCTTCATAGAATAAGCATACTCTGATTCCTCAATTATAATGAGCATTTTTTCAATCAATTATATGGCTATATCTAATACATCATGGTTTAAGATAGCTGGGGGAAGGACAAACAAGACTCAGTACAGCTCTGTGGACCTGCAAAGAAACAACAATATATTGGATTCGTATACATAAAGAAATACAAAAAATACTCAAAAGAAAATTCCCCTTGAAACCTGACTACTATCTCCTAGGTCTAATGGATAAGGAACTGAAACTAGAAATAAATGAGGATAAATTATTTTGGTATATGTCGACTGCGGCTCGCCTGGTCTTCGCAAGATATTGGAAAACTGATGTGATTCCTACTATTGAACAATGGCTAGAGAAAGTCTATGATATTAAAAACATGGACAGATTGACTTTCCTCCTGAGCAAAAACACTGGTACCCCAAGAAAAGGAACTGATTGGAGCTTATTAAATGACTACATGGAAAATAACATGTTTAAAGATAAGATTGTATAAAGATTCAGCCATGTAAACCTATTGTATATTGTGTATGAGGGCAAGAAGTGGAATTATTTGGGAGGATAAACGGATGGGAGAAATAATGTAAAACTCCAGGAAAAAAAAAGGAGACAAATGGATGAGTAAGAGAACAACCACACCCCACGAAGGAGAAAAGTGGAAGTCACCTATATGTTATGTTTTTACTGCATTTTTTTTCTTTCTTCTCCCCCTTCCCATATTGCCCCTCCCCCCCCCCACTATCCCTGCTATCACTTTTTCTTTCTTTCTTTTTTTTTTACTTTCATTGATGTACTGTGTTTATGGTTTGTATGCACAAATTCACAAAATCAATAAAAATTATTTTTTAAAAAAAAGACTCAGTACAGCTCTGTGTTGTTAGAAGTTGCAGTATTGTCAAACTTAACCTTTCCACATGCTTTCTAATTTTTTTCTAGATTCTAATCTCTCCATACATACACACCCACCCTTAGGAGCCATCTCTATGGTGGTACATACCGTAGTTAGTAGTTGCATTAATAACATCTTGTTTGGATTATTGTGATTTGCTGTATTTAGGGCTGCTTTTGAAGAATGTTGGGAAATTCAGCTGGTCCAAAGAGCTGCAGTCATACTGAGGCTGGCTAAAGAGAGCACACAACTCCCCTATTAAAACAACAACACTTGCTGCTAATGTGTTCCTGGGATCATTTCAAAGCACGGGTTATAAAGCACTATTTAGCTCACAGCCAGGTTATTTGGCATATCATATCCCTTTATTACCCAACCTGGACTCTGAAAGGCCCTTCATTTCCAGCCCCATTGGAAGTAGTGGTGGTACTGAGGGTCTTCTTGGTGGCTGCCCCTGGTCTCTGGGACTCTCTTCCCAGGGAGATGAGAGAGGTTCCCTCCCTGTTGTCCTTCCAGCGGCAGGCTAAACCCCTTTTTCTTCAGGCAGGTTGTTAAAACAGATTTTTTAAAAGAATGGGCCAAAGATTCTCTCATTCTTGGGATTGCCATAAAGCAAAGTTAACTTTATGACTGTCAGTTAAGAAAAACGTTAATTTGGCAATATTATCTGCAGCTGCACTCAATCTGTAGTACTTAGAGATAACAGGCCATGCTTTTCTATTAGTTACAGAGAGGAAATGATTCTAAGCAGCAGCTGTATGGCAGAATGAATGCACATGTCAGAGGTTGAGATACGTGCCTGTGGAGTTTCTTGCATCATTTATTAACATACCTGTACTGAACTATACTTTTTGGTCTGAGTGGGTTCCAACTGAGGCAGCAAAACATCTTTAGACAGTCATGGTAGATAAACAAGTACAACTGCTACAAAATGCTAACAAGCCTCTTTCCAGAAGAAAGTGAAATAAGATATGCATTGCAACCATGGAGCTCCTCACTGCTTGGAAATGTGGGTGGAAGAAAACAATGTTTTCCATTGACTACATGTTCACTTTGTATGCAGCGGGGAAATCAGCATCCCTTCAGCTGAAATTCGGCCTTGAGAAAAGATTTCTGGATATCATATAAAAATGAGCAACATGCATACTTATTCAGCACCAACCTCTTTTTAACCCAACTGGACTAAAAGATTTGGATGAAAATAATCTATATAAAAAGACATGCTAAATCAGATTTATTTATTTATTTATGGCATTTGTACCCCGTAGCTTCTTACCCCAGAGGGGGACTCAGTACGGCTTACATTTGCAGCACTACAGGCCGCACCACCACAATACAATATAAAAATACACCATATAATCAACATCATTAAAAACATTAAAATGCATTACATTAAAAACCACTACATACAACAATAATTAATTTAAGCCATCAAGCGGAACACATTGTCAAATGGTTTGCCTTTTGCCATGCAGCACACAACCATGTCCTTACATCAAAGCATTACATCCCAAAAACTACGTGCCAGACTCTGTTGTATATCCATAGTATGAGGTTATTTTTAACTGATTGCTGACGATGATCAATTGCATTCACTGCAGGCCAGTAGCTGCAAAAAGAACATTTAAAAATCTTTGGAATCTAAATGGGGAAACTGCAGAGGGTTCTTTTGCAGAAGCATCATTTGCTTGAATAATTTAAAATGTTTATTAATGAAACAGAGAGGCAGAAGTAGGAGGTTGGCATCCTTACCATACTCATTTCCCCAGTGATTTTGACACCTACTGGGCCACCTTTGTATGAGAATATTTCAGCACCAGGTGTGATGCTGTTTATTCTATTTGTGTTGAGTTTGGTTTATGGATGTTTTGGAAGCTTTAAAATGGAATTAAAAAGCAACTGCTGAAAAAAAAAACCACAGGTTGGATCTACACTGCCCCATAACCCAGGGTCTGATCTCAGATTAACTGATTTGAACTGGATTATATGAGTCTACACTGCCAGATAATCCGTGATAAGGAGATAATCTGGGATCAGATCCTGGGATATACAGCAATGTACATCCAGCCTTATATTCACAGTATGCAGCCTCTTTTACACAGGACTTAAAATCCGAAAGAAACTGAGATAAAAGGGGGTGGCTAGAAAATGCACACAGAAAATGTGCACTGGATAGCAAGGTCAGAGGAAAAATACATGTAAAAAATGTTGTCTTAGGGCACTTCCAGACAGCCCCGTAATCCAAAGAAGTGGGACAAAAAAAATCACGATACCTTAAGGAACATTCAGACAAGGAGCTCTCAGTCCGGGTAAATAGTCCTCCAAAATCCTAAAAGGCTTAGTTTTAGCGGATTTTGCAAAATTGACATGGGACATCCGCCAGAAATTTGCTTTTAATTTTTTTTCAATTGACTCTCCGAGATGCCTGGATCTCATAAGTGGTGATGTGGACATAAAAATGTGCACACAAGCAGATTTTTGGTCATTATCTCTCCTCACCCTCTTACTGCCTTTACATTTGCTCTCTTTTGCCCAATTTTCCTTTGGGATCACTTGCCTGCCTTGCTGGTGCCCACTATTTATTATTATTATTATTAATTTCGACTTGATAAACCGCCCTTCCCAAGGCTCAGGGCAGTTTACAACATATACAAACAGCATATAAAAACAGCATATAAAACATAATATATTTCATATATTACATATATATTCACATATATTTCATAAATATGAGAACAAAGGTTGAAGAGAGCTCTCATGGGAACTGCTGTCCTCTCGTGCTTCCATTCAGCCACCTGTGTGTCCATAGCTTTATTTGTTTACCTCTTTCATCAGCAGTTTCAGGATTATAAAATGAGGATTAGAGCTGTCCATACAAGCCTATTGCAACCAAGTCTCGTGGGTGTACGCCGCTTGCTCTCCCTGTGTATCGTGTAAGGGGCTCTGTGTCAAAAGTGGAGAGCAAGTGGAGCATGATGGGCATGGATTCGCCACACATCAGCCCATCTGATGAGGTGGTATGATTCTGTTTAAACTGCTGTGGTTGGATCCCATGGCATCCTAGATTGTGTCGTTTGCTCAGAGGCACCAGAGCCTGGGTAAGGATTTGAGAAGTCTCTCCCTCAGCTGCTAATTGCAAATTTTTATAGGATGCTGCCTTGGAAGTTCAAGTGGAATCACAGTACTGTAATAGTATACTGTGAATGGGTCCCAGGAAAATTCTGATTCTGTCACTTACCCTTCCCCAAATCACATGAATATTTGTGCAGTGATGATTTCAACTGCTCTGCCTTCAAACTGATCCAGAGGTTTCATTATAGCTACAGAGAACAGGGTTGAATTTCTGGAAAACACTATTTGAATGTATCCCCAAGTTTATAGACTGAGAAGAATAAACACATTTACATATCTGAAACTAACTTGATAATCTGAGAAAAAAGAGCTTTAGCCAGGAATTATGGGTAAGGGAGTACAAAACGAGAAAGCACTCAACCAAGAGCTGCGTGTGGGAGGCAAAGGAAAACAACATTTATAACATACTTTTGCTAACAGCGATGCACTGTGTGTCAAAACAAGAAATACAACTGTATTGTCGTGTCAACCATTCAGAGTGGATGCTAAAATAGAAAGATGGGCTCTGCTATGTATGTATGAATCCTCCTGAACATACACCAGAGGCCCCACCTGATACTAGTAACCTGCAGCCCCTGTCACCGACATGACTAAAGGTCCTTTCCTGGAACATAGCAGGCACAGGGCTTTTTTCCTCTCCAGAGAATATAGACTTCCTGAAAGGCTTCGATATCTTGGCATTGCAGGAAACCTGGTTATCAGAGAAGGCCAAGCCAATACAACTTCCTGGATTTGTGAGTTGGCGTAAAGAAGCCAAGAGATACTGTAAATATGGAAGGGCCTCGGGTGGGCTGACAACTTTTGTTAGGGTAGAATTGGGCTGGAAGACCGTACAGTTATACGAGGGTTCAGACAATTCACATGTGCTGATACTAATGATGGGAAAGCAAGATAATATGATTGTCATAATCAATGTGTATATACCTCCGGTTTCATCGGCCCATTATACACCAGAAATGTGGATGCAGTTAGAAATTATAATTTTAGATATCCAACAGCAACATCCTTTGGCGACTATCATCCTACTAGGAGACTTTAACGCAAGGATAGGGCCATCCCCAGAGAACCTAGCTAAAGCCATTGGCCTTCCTTCAATTTTCATTGAGCATCTAGCAGGATGGCAATCTAGAGACACCAAGTCCAATGCTGCAGGTCAAAAATTTATGTCCATGCTTAGCAAGTGTAACCTACAAATCTTAATGGGCAAGGAGGAAGCTTTTAGATACCCCCTAACATTCCATGGAGCTGGGTCAGGAAGTTCCTTGGATTACATCTGTGTGTCTGCTGAGGGGGCACATTTACTGTCCTCCTTAGAAGTCTTCGACAATCCAGATAGTGATCACCAACCTCTAGGGACAAGCTTAAGTGCCATATCGGATTTAAGGCCAATCCAGCCCATAGCAGGTTGGTTAACGAAGCATATAGAGCCCCAAATACACAGGCGTATTAGATGGAACAGGGCCGACATGGGAGAAATAAATAGAGTTCTTACCGACTACCCGTCGGTAACCGGAGAAGGTTTACCCGTAGGTGGACTACCCAGCGATAATCACGAACTAGTGGATTAATACGCATTGGAACTCACAACGGAAGCATATTACATTCCACACTTGTGTCCAAGTTGATTTATTTTGGGCCAACGGGCCGTGGATTATAAAATATATTTTTGAGTTGACCATTGGGTCTCGAAGAATACATCACAGAAGAATGGGACTATATTATTGAGTCTATTAGACTCTGTGAAGAGGGACTAACTGTATTGTGAGTGACTCTGGTATTTTCCTTTGGTTTGTGCGCCGTTTATATGTAATAGATATACCTTTGTGTTAATGGAAAGTAATAAGATTGAGCTTATATGCAAGCCTGAATATATTGATTATATACAGAACCCCACAGTGTGTTGTTGTGTTGTAGGAACATAGATAGTAACTACACTGCTCATATTGCTTAGTTTGTACCCAGCACAGCTGGCTTTAGGGTATATGGAGGCTTCTAGTACTCGTAGATTTGCTCAGGCTGAAAAGGACTCTATACTCAGAGATTGGTCCTTAAAGGACCCTGTTCAGGGAGCCACGGCAGCGGCAATTAATACTAGTAATGTTACTAATAGTATAGAAGATTTGAGAATGAAAGAATTAAGGCTGACTAGGGTGAAATTAAATGCAGCGGCGTTAGCTGACTATATTAGGGAAGACATAGTACCGAGAGGTTTACGTATAGATCTAGCACCGGGTACTTATAAAGAAGATGAAGCATTCAGCAAAGAGTGGTTTGAGATAACAGCAAATTGCTCAAAAGATGTTATGACACTTTTATTGCAAAGGACTAACAAGGAGATAGATGAATTGATTGGAGAAATAGATAATCTTAAACAAGAATTATCTGGCCAATTACAACCCAAAGACAGTGAGTTGATCACTGAACAATGTGATAAGTTATTCACAGAAATTAGGAATCGAAAGATTAAGAAGTATAAAAGAGATGTAGAGGACTACAAAAAGAACAGGGTCCATACATGGGCTAAAAAACCATACTATAGTAACAGAACAGTGAGATTCCCAGGAGGAGCAAGTACCTCCCCATCATCAGGTGAAGACTCAGCGAGAGATTCAGACGCAGCTGCAGCGGCACCGCAACCACAGAGAACACTTAGAAAAAACAGGCCGCACACAGGCTTTTACAAACAAGCGGATTTTCAAAAAGAAGCCTCAGCAAAAAAGACAACCTGTCTCTAATAGGGAGTTATCACACAATACTGAATCTATCATAAATAAAGGATTATCCTATGTGGTGACCCCTAGATATAGAGACATAGATGTAAGACGAGACTTAGCTACCTTATTTTGGAACATACGCCTGAAAGATTTCTTTAAGGAGTCCACTACTACAGATAAACCTTCTAATCAATTCTATATCAAAAGCAAATTTACACCGAATGCTCCTTCTTTAAACGTCAGAGCGTTTGAGAGAGTAGTAAGTAAGGAAGTGCAGAAGATTGACTTCAGAAATACTCATACCAATATGCGACACCAAGATATATGTGAGCTAAGATCTCTAGGAAAAGACAGTACTATTATTTTCAAGAAAGAAGATAAAGGAGGGGGAGTGGTCCTACAAAATTTGGATATGTACCAACAAGAAGTCAATAGACAATTACAAGATACTAAATATTATGCTAAGTTAGACACTGATCCCACACGCAGATATTCCAAAATAATTGCTGATGTAGTCTATTATGGGGAAGCTATGGGGTACATTGATACGAAGATGGCTCAATATTTGGTGAATACACATCCGAAAATTCCAGTATTCTACATAAATCCTAAAACACACAAAAAGGAGTTTCCCTTTAAAGGGAGACCAATCATAGCTGCCAACAATTGAATTTTAGAACCACATGCTAAGTACTTAGACAATATTTTACAGCCATTCGTACAACAAACTCCGTCCTATATCAAAGATACTACGGACCTAATCAAGAAAGTAGAGAACATTATAATATCAGAAGGTACCATCATAGCTACCTCAGATATTTCTTCATTATATACTAACGTACCTTTGCAGGAAGCAAGAACAGCGATTGAGGAACTATTAAATAATAGAATTAGGCCTCTGCATCCACCAACTGGTTTTCTGTTAGAGTTATTTGACTGTATAACAGACTATAATTATTTTAAATTTGAAGAAGACTTCTATATCCAAAAGGGGCGTGGCCATGGGGTCCCCGGCTGCGCCGTCCATAGCGAACATATTTGTAAGATCTTTGGAAGAGAAATTTATTATCAAAAATAATGCGGAAATGTCATTTTCGAACCATATTACGCACTGGTGGCGCTTCATAGATGACGTGCTATTCCTCATACGCCCCAACACTAATTTGAAGGACTGTGACCGCTGGCTATCTAGCTGGCATCCTGATATACAATTTAATACAATATACCATGAAAGAGAAGTGAATTTCCTGGACGTAACTGTCTACAAACAACAAGATAAATTAGCAGTAAAACCGTATACTAAACCCACTGCTAAGAATGCGATGTTACATTATAAAAGCTTTCATCCACCTGCACTGAAAAATAATCTCCCATATTCGATGTTAATCAGAGCGAAGAGAAATTCCACATTAGAAATGGATTACCAATGTGAAGCCAACAGGATTATGGAGAACTTTTTTAAAAAATGCTACCCGCAAGATATCATAATGCGAGCTAAAACTAAGGCTGACCAGATAGATAGAACAGATTTATTGATACCTAAAACTAGAACATCTACAGATAGGCTCATATGGCCTTTAACATATACTCCTAAAAGCAAGGAAGTAATTCGAATTGTTAAACAACACTGGCCACTGATATCTGATATCAAAGGCCTAGAAAAACTACCTATGCCAGCCTTTAAGAGAACTGAAAATATTAGAGACTGTCTTGTTAGGACAGATCACAGCAAAAACAAGGTGACCAAAAGTAGCTTGAGAGCGGGGACTTTTGCATGTGGGCATTGCAGCATGTGTGAGTTTGTATCACCATTGAAAACCATAACAATACCTGGCAATACCACACCCATTAAGTTGGATCAGTTTTTCACCTGTGCTTCTGAGAAATCAATTTATTTACTTTTTTGCTCGTGTCCGAAATATTATGTCGGGATGACGAAAAGATTCTTTAAGGAAAAGATTGGGAGAACATAAAATCGCATTCTATCAGGAAATGAAGACACATTCTTGTATAGACATTTTAAAACAGTGCATGCCTCAGTACCAGACTTCAAATTTGTGGGTTTACAACAAGTGACAGTACCACCACATGCAGACATCCAAACTACATTACTTAAATGTGAACGTACCTGGATAATTCGCAGTAAATGCGAGCAACCATTAGGCCTCAATGAAAATCTAAGCCTAACAGACCTGCTGCTTTAAATAACCAAGGAAGCCACATTCTATTGTATGTTAATTTGCTTGCACTGCTCAGGCACTTAAGCAGCTTTTCAACCATAGCATGTACCTGATTGTGGTCTGCGCCATGAGGGCGATTCATACATAGCTGAGACATCAGCATTGCTATTAAGCATACTTATGATTTATGGTGGTAAGTGTTGAGATTATACTCCTACCCTTTGTTACTATCTTGTTTTTAGATGGGAAATTATTGTATATTATTTGTATTTCAGACATATAGTCTTTTGTGCATCTCTGTATAATTGGGGCCACCCTGACGAGATTGGGACGTAACGGGTCGGTAACCGGAGAAGGATTACCCGTAGGTGGACTACCCAGCGATAATCATGAACTAGTGGATTAATACGCATTGGAACTCACAACGGAAGCATATTACATTCCACACTTGTGTCCAAGTTGATTTATTTTGGGCCAACGGGCCGTGGATTATAAAATATATTTTTGAGTTGACCATTGGGTCTCGAAGAATACATCACAGAAGAATGGGACTATATTATTGAGTCTATTAGACTCTGTGAAGAGGGACTAACTGTATCATGAGTGACTCTGGTATTTTCCTTTGGTTTGTGCGCCTTTTATATGTAATAGATATACCTTTGTGTTAATGGAAAGTAATAAGATTGAGCTTATATGCAAGCCTGAATATATTGATTATATACAGAACCCCACAGTGTGTTGTTGTGATCTATTATATTATCACCACAATCAGCCTGGGTAGAGGTAGCGGAAGCCTATGACAATATCTGTGCCCGTCTAAAAAACCATCTAACCACAACTGATACAAAGGCCATCTTGAAGAAGGGCGAAGACTGGTTTGATGAGGAATGTCGCTCCAATAGGACGGCTCTGAGAATCTGTCTCAGGAAAATGAGAAAGACAGGGTCAGTCGCAGACCAGAGTTTAATGCTGAGTTTAAGGAGAAAATATAAAGTAGTTATAAAGCGGAAAAAAGATTTTAGGCAGCCTCAGTTTGGCGGGATCTGGAAATAGCAGCAAAGGGAAATAATGCAACTATATTTTGGAACTCGGTCTCTGGTATATTGCAAGAGAGGAAATCAATAGCGGATAATCAAATCCCAGCAGACTATTGGGAACAGTACTTTGCCCAACTTTTTGCTCCTCCCACAATTAAGTCTCCCTCCCAAGTGGGGGAAACGGATCCAACAGAAGACCTCCCCGAATGGCTGCCAATTGTGACCTCAGAAATAAAAAGTATCATCAATAATTTAAGAACCAACAAAGCCCCGGGTGAGGATTTCCTCCCGAATGAGTTGTTTAAGGAAGAGATAGAATGGTGGGCCCCGCTGATCGCCGGTCTCTGCAACCACATCAACAACACACTTAACATCCCAGAGGGGTGGAAAGTGGCCATTGTGGTTCCAATACATAAAAAGGGATGCTAAAATAGGAGCAGAAATGGAACACTTAAGAATAAAATAGGGAAAGTATATTTCTCCAGTTATGAGTGAGTTGTTAACTCCTATATGATATCTATTTAACAGGTGTGGGTCCATGAACCGTATGAATAATAGGGAAAGCCATAGAGCCATAGTCACACAGTAACATATTCAGCATTCCAGTATCTTCTCGTGAAAATTGTTTCTTCCCACGGAGCCCTTGTGTCTGACAAGGACTGAGAAACTTTAGGAAGGTAAGGAGATGCTAGGCAAATTACCTGGCTAATCCAAAGCAATAACTCAGAAACATCTTAGAGCAAAGAGGGCTAGCAACACTTTGACCTAATAACCAGCAAGTGAGTGCAGGCCCCCAGATCTGGAAGATGCAGAGGGTTTGGATCTCCAAAATCCCAGTCCAACCACTATACCACACTGATTCTATGACCAAAATGTGAAAATATGTGTGCTTTAAAGGTGTTAACCTCTATGTTCCAAAGGAACCTATCAACTCGGCAAAGTTTGCAGTGGGCCTCCTCATGAAAGACATTTCTGGAGCACAGAGAAGTTGATTTTAGAATATCTGCTATTTTCTAACAAGAAAAAAAGAGAGTGGGAAACATTTCTTGTAAGAAACATACCTCCTCCCTTTGTCCTATTTCCTTCCTGCTGGTAGAAAATTGGAAGCACTGAAGTCTGATGGTTTCTTTCCTGAATTCTGTGTAATTTTTTTTCAAAATGAAAGATAAAGACATGCTGACAAACTGTTCCAACTACAGACACATTGTCAAAAATATTATCAAGAACTAATATCCCCCTCCAGGATGACTATTAGAGGGTGGTCAAATGAAAAGGATTGCCATTAAAGAGAGTCTTTTTTGGTAGTGGCAACCTAATGATGGAACAGCCCTTCCAGATATTCTGGTCTTTGAAAAATCAGGAGAAGACATTTTTCTTCAGCTAGGCAGTTCAAACAAAGTACTTGCTCAGGCTCTCTCAGGGTTTCATCAGATGGCCCTTACAAAGCCGAAGGACAGTGAGGGAAATCATGGAGCAGCGTCACTCTGCATTCCCTACCCATCGGGGGTCATCAAGGATTGTGGTATCCCTTCTCACGTTTTACTGCTGCCTCCCACTTTCTTTTCTCCTCCTCCGGCAATCTTGTATGATGAGTCAGGTGTACGCCAGGCTCCTCTGGGCTTTATTTCTCTGCGCTGCCACAGGGAGCCCCACCAAAGTAGCCCTGGGGACTCTGTGCTAGCAACACAGAGAAGTGGAGAGACAACACTTCTCGGCTTCAATGTGATGAGGCTCCAGGGGACTCCGTGCTATCAACACAGAGAAGCAGAGAAAAGACATTTCAATGTGATGAGGTCCTCAGTTTTTCAATGTGTGTTTTAATTCTGGGATTAGTTTTTATTGTTGTTGCATTTATGTTGTTTTGGTTTTCTATTTTATTTGGCAATTGCTTTGTTTTCTGTGTTTATTGAAGAGTGAATGGCTCAGATTACACAGCTTAGTAAAGAAACAAATTAAAAAGCTGTATCCTACATGGAAGTGGCGGGGCATGAAGATAAAGGAGCTAAGGAGAATATAGGACCAAATAAAAACTTAAAATTTGATATAAGAACACAAGATACTGAAAGGAAATGGTGCTATAAGGAGGCTGTTGTGGACTAAAGGCCAGGGAAACAAGAGAACATGTTATGTTTAGAATCAGGACTGACAAAGCGTCTGTAATGGGCGTGGCTGACTTACCAGCCACGACGGGTTGCGGAGCAGCATTGCCCTCCCGCCATCTTGTTGCCCGGGGGAGCTTCTTCCTCCCAGAAGCCCCCCGGATGGCGGGAAGGTCTCCCGCCATACAGGCCAGCCAGCCAATGGGGGGACTGGCTTTGCCCTGCCCCCTCCCTGTTTCTGGCTGGCTCAGATTTCCGCCCGGGCAGGTATCTTGTGCTGCCCGGGACTGCCTGGCCTCATTCGGAGGCAGGCTGTTCTTGGAACAACAGCGGGAGCAGCAGCAGCAGCAGCGAGCGGCAATGGGCAGCAGCCTTACCCTTTGAGCGTAACTCGTGTGTAGGAGCAGCGGCAGCAGGAGCTTCACCCAGAACCCCTCCAGCATTGCAGCTTTTTGGTTGGTGCCAGGGTTCATCTTTTCTTGGGCCTCAGGCCCCGTCTGGGCTCCTTGGGGGAGGGGGGGCTGGCTCTTCGGGCCAAGCACCCAGCTGGGCCTCCCCCCTTGCGGGCTCCCATGGAAGGGATCTCCTTCCTTTCCATGGCTGCCTGCCTTCCCCGCTCAGCTTGTGGGCCTGCTGCTCGGCTCCTGCAGCCCAGTCTCAGGCCTTTTTGTTTTGGCCTGCCTTTGCTCTCTGCTTGGGGAGGGCTCGTTCGTGGGGGGAGATCCCTCCCAGGGGCCCAACTCCCCCCCCCCCCACTACTTGCCTTGGGCCCAGCTAGGCCCACCCTCCGTCCATTCCTCACCTCCAGCTGCCAGGCCTTGCCGGCCTCCCGGTAGCAGGCCCCTCCTTTGTTCCCAGTTGGGGACTTTTTGCTGGTTGCTCTCCCCCCCCCCTCCTGCATTCAGCTCAGAGGTGTGTGTGTGGGGGGGGGGGGGGGTAATTCCCTTCCTTCCCAGGTGCCTTTTTTCTTTCATTTAATTTGTGGGGAGGCTAATCCAACTGCTTCACAAAGCCATACTACTTTTCAGGATGTATGCAAAGGATCAGGCAGCGACAGCTCTCCTGGTGGCCAGTCACTGGATCATTAAACAGCTGCTATTGCTGCTACCAAATAGCCTCTGACTGTCTGCTTATACAGGTTCTGTGCTCACAGCATGCTATGTTCCTCGTGTTCAGCCCCCCCTTCTCAGTGTGGGGCACCCCCCTGCTGGTGCAGGCTACCATTGCGGCCATCAAATAGCCTCTGAGTGTCTGCACATACATGTTCTGTGTACAAGGCATTCAATGCTTTTCTAACCCCTGTGCAGTCCCAGCCTTCAGTGCATCCCACCGGGACTGTGGCGCAGCTGGTGGCGAGTCAGTTGCATCATGAGCTCTGCTGACTGCAGGGTCATGAGTTCGAATCCAGCCCGGGTCAGGGTGAGCTCCCGACCATCATATTGTGTAGATTGTTGTCAACCCTTGCAGCCTGAAGGAAGTCACATTGTCCATAGCAACAGACACCTATATATTTTACATCATTAATATCATTAATAACATCATTCAGGGCCACTTTGTAGGGAGGCCAATTTAACTGTTTACAAAGCCATATATACAGTATCCCCAGGATGTACGCAAAGAATGGGGGAGATTCCTCCCCCATGCCTGCCTAGCCAGGAGGCCCAACTTGCAGTTTGTCAACTCACAGGTGAGTAGATCAATAGGTACCGCTTCAGTGGGAAGACATCTGCAGAGTGGGAAGAGATCAGGTGGGGCCATTTAGTCCTACCCCTTGCCCTGCAGAATCAGTCGGGGTACCTACGACATGTGTCCATCGGGCCATGGTGACCTTCTGGGGAGGGAGCATCCACTGCATATTTATATACATGCACACATGTGAGCAGCCCAACGGGTGCTGCTCTGGCTGATGCTCCCTGCAATCACAACTGTTTATGCGTCATTCTCTGGAGCCCCCAGTGGCACCTCCAGTGTGAGAGCCCTGGCCACCCCATTGTCAGGATGACCTTCCTCATCTTTCTGGTGCCTCTTTCCTGTCTGGGTGCCCCCCCCCCTCGCTTGCCCTGTGGTGCTAATTGTTCTTGTCCAGTTGCTGTTCTGTGTTTCAGGTTGCTTCAATCATGAAAAGCACAACCCAGAGGTCGGCCAGGCAAGAAGCCGGAAACAACAGATATGGCCTGCAGGTAGGAGCTTACAGCGCACCTCAAGGCAGAGAGTTCCACCGCGGAACAGCAGCTACAGTCAAGCAGCTCTCATATGACCAGGGGGAATCTCGATTCCTGCAATTCAATCCATGGTCTTTTGTGCCCTAGTTTTCTGGGCAGCGGTATTCTGAGCTGCCCCCTCTGGCTCATGGCTTCCTCTCAGATTTATTTGAAGCTACCATGTCCCCTCAGCATTTTCTCCGGCAAGCTATACGTGCCCAGTTCTCCAAGATGCTCCTCTTAGTGCATGGTCTCCAGACCTTCGTCAGTTTCCTTCATCGCGACACCTTCCAGCGTGAGGTCTTCCAAGTGAGGTCTTACCTAAGCTGAGGGGATGACACCATGACCCCCCCCCCCTTTTTCATTGCGGTAGCAGAAATTGCAACAAGCCATCGATCTATAGCATCCTATCTGGTTTCCAGACCTCCATTTCCGCCCCTCAGGAGACAGTCTCCATTGACCAGCGTCCGCCCCCTCCTGAGTTTATATAACTGACCTTGCTGCTGCACTGATTGGGGTTGCTGACTGGCCTTAGAGACATTCCCCCTGCATTCATCAAGGATAGTTTCCAGAGAAGCCAGCTGGTGAACTAGCCAGTGATCGGAGACAGCCTCATGGCCAGTCCAGGGCATTTATTCCTACACAGAAGCAGCACGTTTCCAATTGCGACCCATTCCTGAGTAATTCAATGGAGGACCTTGGGGGCATACATACACAGGTATGACTACCCCCCCCCCCTTTAAACAACCATTCATGGGATTAGCTTGCTGCAAGAGTTTGGGGAAGGTATCCCTCTCTCTAAACTGGGCTAGCTGCATCGGAGCAGGAGTCTTTTGCAGCAAGACTTTGCCAGGATTCCTGCAATCACACCTCCTGATTTGCAGTATTCCAGCCCAGTCATCCCGTGTCCATGGCATTCTTATATTATAATTGGCATCGGCAGTGCTATGGGCAGCCAATTCTATTGTTTGCATGCTCCTGCTACAGATTCATCCTCTGTTTCGGCCATGGCGTAGCAGCAATCCTTCGTTTTCTATGGTCCAGTCTATCAGTGCATTGCCATGTTTTGTGGGTGACGGCTCTTCCTGCACAGTATTCCAACCGCTGCTGAGAGCTCAGGTCTCGTTATCCTGCTGATTTACAGCAATTTTTCATATTGCCGCTCTGTATCCAAGCTTTCGTCTGGTATTACTTTACTTTCTGAAGAATTTGCCCAGCAATTCACTTACTTGGGTGTACTCACCGATTTGCTCCTGAGAGGCCAATTATATGCTATGGGGTCCAGTATCTGTTGTTTGACTTCAATCTCCAAGGCTTCTAGAGCTAACAATTTTTGGTATTTGACTTGGCCATGCCCAGGGATTGCACCATTGTCCGAGTAACACCCCACTCTCTGAGGCAATTTTTTTCAGAATCCACTTCCATGGACGTACCCTATGGATTTGCATCAGAGAGTCCCAGATGTTCCAGGTAGACCTGTGTCTTTTGTTACTATCTTCATCCTCCTCCTGGCCTTCACATATCACTACCATTGGTATTTTGATCAGGCCATTCTCAGGGGTTACGTAATCAGCTGTGCCGCATTCGAGCCTTTTGCACCTTTCTGGAGTGTGCCACCTGGACTTTGGCCTGTTCTAGCATCATCACTATTCCGGAGGTGTCGTGCGATTTGTCTTGATATGTTGCAGGCTAACGTCTCTTTCTCAGTGTAAGTAAGGAAATTACAAATGCATTGGCATGCTTCCAAGGAAGACGGGTCTCCCCTCCCCAGTACCAGACACAGGCCTCCTGCCCGCCAAGTTCCAACTAAGTTCCCGGCTGGGGAAGAAGAGGTCCGACATGTCATTATTCCCCAGCAGAGGGGTAAGGTCTCGGCCCACACCACAGTCGGTAGTTGGCTGGCATTACCTTCTTATGCAAGGTGGCAGGCCGTGCGGACCCTTGCCAGTCTTATAGGAGCAGGAACTCCTTAAGAGTTGGAACTAGCAGTATCCCAAGCCCAGGGACACCCTGTACGGCAGGTGCCCCCGGTCACACTAGTCCCTCTTGTCCATTGTCCATGTTCTCAGAGGGATTTACTCTTCTCATTATGTAGTCTACTTATTTTCTATGGTGTTCGCAACCGCGTCTGCGGGGCCTCACGTTCTGGGGAAGTGGTGGCCATCTCCAGGACGGATCCCTCCGATAGGGCCTTCCAGTGCAGAGACACATCCATCCTTGGCACCTCCATGACTGTACAGACCCAGAATTCCAAGACCGACCACAGGGGTATAGAAGTCAACCGGTCCATTCTAGGCCTTGAGAGAGGGAACTTGTGCCCTGCACAGGCGCTTCCCAGGTACCTTAGTGGCAGGTATCCATCCCCGGGCCCCCCTATTGGTGCATCGTAAGGGGCCCCCCCCCCCTCACCAAGTATCAGTTTTTGTCAGTTTTCCGCAGGTCGCTCCAGGTATTGGGCCTGCCGCAGCAGGAATACGGATGACACTTCTTCGGGATTGGAGCAGCGACTGCCGCGGCAGCTGAAGGCATTCCCGTTGATGTTATCAAGGCCATGGGAGGATGGAAAGCATCTGCATACACCTCTTTCATCAGGCCGGGCCGCCTCCCAGAAGGTGCACAGGCTGCTGGTCTGTCTCTTTCTCACCCCACAGGGCGGCTGCGGCCACGAGAGCAGGTGCTCGGCACAAGCACGGCGTCACGGCCAGGAGGCCAGAGCCACGGTCATGGCTTCGCCTCCCGCTGAGATGGCCAGCGCACACTGCTAGTGGCAACTTGGAGAATGGCTGGAATCTGGGAGCAGTGGCTCCACAGCGGTGGCCATCGCAGTAGGACTTGGCGGCTGCCAGTTATCAGTGTGCAACTTGGAGAATGGCCGGAGCAGCAGCTCCACAGCGGTGGCCATTGCATGAGGACTTGGCGGCTGCCAGTCAGCGGTGTGCAACTTGGTGAATGGCCGAGCAGCGGCTCCACAGCGGTGGCTATCGCATGAGGACTTGGCAGCTGCCAGTCATCGGTGTGCAACCTGGAGAATGGCCGGAGCAGCGGCTCCACAGCAGTGGCTATCACATGAGGACTTGGCTGCTGCCAGTCATCAGTCCGCTTATTGAGGATAGGAATTTGGGTTGGCGGAAAGGGGCGGGGTTCTAGGATGCCTCCTCCCCCCCCCCCTTTTGTGGCGTGTGGCTTGGCCCCTGGATCAGGTTGGCTTATCACCCCTTGGTTGATAGGGGGATAACGCCCAGGCCCACTGGGGTGCTGAGTTTCCGTGGACAGGCATTGGCCGCTCGCACCCCTGGCTTGCTAGCACCTCAAGGCATTTGTGGGGGCCGTCTACCATGATCCAGGACCCAAGCATGGCCGCCAACCCCTTCGTTCCTGCTTTCAATAAACGAGTTGTGGCCAATTTTATCCAACCACTTATCCAACCAATGTGTCCGCATGTTTCTTGGCGCGAGGTGTGTCATGCTTGCTCACGCAATGGGCGTGGCTGACTTACCAGCCACGACGGGTTGCGGAGCAGCATTGCCCTCCCGCCATCTTGTTGCCCGGGGGAGCTTCTTCCTCCCAGAAGCCCCCCGGATGGCGGGAAGGTCTCCCGCCATACAGGCCAGCCAGCCACTGGGGGACTGGCTTTGCCCTGCCCCTCCCTGTTTCTGGCTGGCTCAGATTTCCGCCCGGGCAGGTATCTTGTGCTGCCCGGGACTGCCTGGCCTCATTCGGAGGCAGGCTGTTCTTGCCGCCCACCCTCCCTACGCATTGCATTGTTGGTTTTGCTCTGTCTGTGTATCTGTTATTTATTGTACCATGTTTAGGACATTATATTGTGTTATGTTATTGTCGCAGCTCCGTGTCCGGCGTGTGGCGTGTGGCTTGGCCCCTGGATCAGGTTGGCTTATCACCCCTTGGTTGTTAGGGGGGATAACGCCCAGGCCCACTGGGGTGCTGAGTTTCCGTGGACAGGCATTGGCCGCTCGCACCCCTGGCTTGCTAGCACCTCAAGGCATTTGTGGGGGCCGTCTACCATGATCCAGGACCCAAGCATGGCCGCCAACCCCTTCGTTCCTGCTTTCAATAAACGAGTTGTGGCCAATTTTATCCAACCACTTATCCAACCAATGTGTCCGCATGTTTCTTGGCGCGAGGTGTGTCATGCTTGCTCACGCAATTCTGTTGGATAAAAACAGAATTATTCTATTCATATTTTTTCACCATGCCTGCATAACTTTTACACAGCAACTGTTCAAAGGGTTAGGGACAAAAAGATGCAAGGGACTACATTACAAATTACAAATAAATGAATAAAATAAATAAATAAAATTTGTTGATTTGAACAAACTGACTGATTGTTTGGCCAAAGACTTTTAGGTGATTTGAAAAGACTTAACTTTGACAATTGTACCATTGTAGTTGGGAGAGAAGTGGAACTGGGTTTGGGGGCCTGGAGTGTCTAGATTCCCACAAGGCCAAATGAGACACAGATGGGTTAAAGGCAAAATCATTTTCAGTGGCCAGAGAGGATGTCAGTGGAGAAAGAACTCCAAAAAAAAGGACATACCCCGAACTGCAAAGACATTTATAATACCACTTGACAGAAAGGCAGAGCAGTACAGAACAATGGAAAATGATGTGCCAGTTTCTAATTGGTCTTGGAGGGTTCTGGCTAGGATCCACAGCCCCATTGGAGGAGGCACAAGTCTGCCTATGCCTCTGAGCCAATCAGAAGTGAGGCGGGAAATTTAATAAATTGTCATTTGTGGATTTGAGGCATTGTGTCTATCCTTCACAGAAACTGGGGGCATCTGGGTGTAATGAGGCAATACCCCCTGGATACAATGTTAGATAAAATCAGATAAAGGTGGGAAACCTTTGTGTCTCTTCATGAGAAAACCAATTATGTATCCTGGGATTATTCCAGGGTATTGTGACAGGTTTATGATGATTATGAAGCCATTCCCCAAAATCCTAAGGTTTGGTGGGAAACATTCTAAAACATTCCAAGGACAATTTGTGAAAAGTTACTAGTGTGCAAGGAAAAATTCAGTATGTGCTGGGTGTATATCTTAATGGAACCACATAGAAATAATTCATAATTTGGGGTTTAATTTTTGATTACATTGAGATGACATGTAGTACAAATCATGTGGGACTATACAACTTCCAATGTCTGTGAGAAATCTCATGATTAAGAAATTTCACTAGATTGAAAATCCCAAACTCTATGGGCCTTAGGAAAAAAGTACTGAAAGGCTACTCATTCACACATGCTGGTTTTCTCGTATATGCTGGGTGTTCTTTAAAGTAACATACAGATATATCCCCGTACTCCTCCACTCTGAAATGGTATTATTACAGACAGGTTGTATTGCATGTGCTGTCTAAAAATGGAAAGTTCTGATGAGGGATATCAAGCAATAAGGAGCTTGTCACATCTATTTCTTACCTGTTTCTCCTTGGGGAAATCTCTGACAGTTTGAACTGCTACCTTTTTCCAGCAGGACCCCTATACTGTTCATAACATCATGAAATTATGCAATGCCATTCCTTAACTCCCTTGGCTGAAGGTCTACATGTTGTGCAGCTGTTAACATCAGCCCTGTCAGAAAGTACATGGTCGGCTTACCTGTTGATTTTGTTAAAGGGGTAGAAATGCCCATTCCACACACACATCCCTTACCATCTCCTGTGAAAAGCGCCTGCCCATTTCCTCCCGGGGAGAGTAGAACAGGCAAGACCTGGAATGTGGTTATGCAACCTTTCCTCTCCTCCAAGCAGGAAGAGACAGCACTCCCTGATTAATGGCTGCTATCCTGAAGATTTTGCCAACACCAACATTTCCAAGGTCTTGGCTTTGCTTGGGATGGAGAATAACTCCACTGTCAGCAAACCCCTTGCTGCCAAGCGCTTCTGTTTCTTGCTTATTAATTCTTACCTGCTAATTAGCCAGGAATTCTGACGTGTTCAAGCTGATTCTGGTGCTGCTGGTGCCTTTGAGAGAGTTAATGAACAACCCACTGTTTTTCACTTACAGTAGTGACACAGCCTTACGTGGGCTGAAAGGAACAGCTTTCTCACTTGTGTGCCTGCCGAAGGCCCGGCCCGGCTCTGTTCATTTGCTGCTGCCATCCTCTCCCTATGCTGTTTACTGCAGTTACAGGCTGTACGAGAGTCCCAGAGAGTCAGATGAGCCCGCCTGCTCAGTACTCCCTTTTACTGCAAAGCGTAGCCACAGCAACAAACATTGGCATAGGCAGCCAGTCAGCTGTGGAGATTGCTGGATGAATGTAGTGAATGTCCTGTTCAGGGGAAAACCAATAGCCAGGCCCCTGGGGAGGGCAAGCTGGGCAAGGGAGGGAGCAAACACCTATACAAAGTGGGCAAATAATGTGAGGGGCAAAAAGGGTGGACCCCACAAAGTATATTTCTGCTTTGGCCTGTGCCACATCCAAGCCCAATGCTTCTCCACCTGTTTACTAATTGGCAGTCCCTCACATTTTTCCAGTGACAACACTCCTTAAGTAGCTTCATTCGTTTTTATTAGCAAGCACAATGTGGATCTTTATGACTGCCATGAGCCAGCAGCTTCAGCTTTTTAAAACACTCCCCAAAAAGTATAAAGGGCCTGCACTCATGTTGCCAGGGCTGACAGGTGGGGACATAAGCTATCCCCTGGGACTGATTTCTGAGCATTTGGTAATTGCACATTTTTGCACCATAATTGCCCCAAATCAAAACAGATTTGATTGGGAAGGAGCACAAATTGTACCAGCAGATGAGGTAGCTTTCATGTTTAATTCATGTTTATTAAATTTTCACAACTTTATAATTATGTTTGAGGGCTGGAGGAAATGAAGACTTCATACAGTAGCAGCCAGCCAAGCTTTCCAGCCAATTTCATAATGGCATAGCTCTCAATTTTCAGAGAGCCAAGTTAGATTGTTTTTCCTTTCACCCGTCCCTCCTCAGCATTTAAAACTACCTCAACAACTCCCTTTATGTCATGTAATCCCTTGGGCTAATCCTCCAACTATCCCTAGGGTGACCCTAGAAGATGTGGAAAGACTAGCACATTTCCATGGTGCTGCCAACCTCTCAATATGCTCTCATTCACATGGGAGTTCTTTATTCCCATTGTGCTGAATTTCCCTTGCACCACCTTTTCTGCTCTATAATATTCCTGTTTCTAAAGAACAGATTGTGTTTTTCCTGTCAGCACTGCAGAAGGTTCTCTTTTCCCCCTTCCCTTTTTTCCTTTTTAGGCTGGTGCTTACTAGTCTAATCAACTTTGGTCATAGCTGCTTCATTTTGACTTTGATATTGTACACTTTGTTTTAGGATGTTGGTTTCTGTATAATGGTTTCTACTTGGTTTTGTATTGGTGGGATTACCTTTAAGTAAAATTTTCTACAGAAAAGCAAAAAATACGTTTGATATGTTAATTAGGATGTGCATAAAAATTCAGATTATGAAGTGTTTAAAAACACAGTGGAATGGTGCACAGAGAATGCTTCCACTGAGTTAAATGAATGCAAACGGGGGATGAATTATGCCTTTCCCTGCCAAATCAGGAGAGCTGGAGTGTTTGGACCAAGGGTATAACTTTTCCAATATTTTGATGCTCAAATTTCTTACCACCCACCTAAGGTGATTTCACCTGAAAATACTCACCTCCCCCCCCCCCAAACTGCCTCTAAGATTCTTGGTTAGATCCTTTTCCGCCAAAATCTGTGTATATAGTTATTGCGTGAGATGTTAGTCTCTAACCCTGCTAGAATATTTATATAATGGCAAAGGAGTGCATAGTTACATTAAACAAATAATATGAGTTTATAAAACACAATTTTATGGGTTTAGATACCTTTAATCTTGATAACTACAAAATAACTAGTCTTAACGCAATTCACAATTCACTCTCTCACAGTTTCACTTTTCAGCAAGGCAGTGAAGCAATTTGAACATATGCTCCCAGAATCTCTCTAGCTAGAGGCCCCAGGGTGCCGCAGGCTGTATATACACATGGTGTGTGTGTGTAGAGAAGAGACAAAGTCTCTGGGTGTTGAAAAATACCATTAGCCTAAAAAATAAAATGGTATTTTCACTACCTTGAAATCTCATCTTCTTTAAAACTCTTCTGGGCAGGTACAGATTTACATACCACCCATCCTTGCTCAATTTCCTGGAAGCACTCCCACCACATCTTTATTTCACAGCACTGTCTTCTTTCCATCAATCTCCACTCCTAAGCAAATGTAGCCAACATTCTTCTCCTCTCACTCACAGTCACCATATAATGCGATATACTACAATGTCAAAACATAAAATACAGTTGACTCTACATATTTATTTATTTAAAACATTTATATTCCGCCCTTCTCACCCTGCAGGGGACTCAGGGAGGAGCCAACATATATATGGCAAACATCCAATTCAGAGACATAAAACCATAAATATATACAGACATTAAAATCACTTATATCCACATTAAAAGTTGCTTAAAAACCATCTCAGGACATCATTTCGCCCCACTGCACTGCCCCAAAGGCTTGATCTCACAGCCAGGTCTTCACCATCCTTCTGAAGGACAGGAGGAAGGGGGCTGATCTAATATTGCCAGGAAGGGAGTTCCCTAACCAGGGGGCAATCACTGAGAAGGCCCTGTCTCTCATCCCCACCAAACGCACCTGTGATAGTGGCAGGGAACGAGAGTAGGGCCTCTCCAGAAGATCTTAGTTTCCGCAGTGGTTCATAAAGGGAGATGTGTTCAGATAGGTAAACTGGGGCCATTTAGGACTATATAGGCCAAAACCAGCACTTTGAATTGTGCCCGGTAGCAAACAGGCAGCCAGTGGAGCTGACGTAACATGGGAGTTGTGTGTTCCCTGTATGCCGCCCCAGTTATTAACCTGGATGCCTCTCTTTGGACTATTTGAAGTTTCCGAACCATCTTCAAAGGCAACCCCATGTAGAACACATTGCAGTAGTCTATCCTGGATATAACGAGAGTGTGAACCACCATGGCCAATTTGCAGGGGTTAGAAGTGTGGGAACCCCATGGAAGTGGGAAAATGGGAATACCATGGAGGTGGGGAAAGGCTTCCTGGAGGGCTAATCAGATTTGTGGAGCCACCAGGTGTATGTGAGGGCTTTCTAAAAGGGGGGAGCATGAAGAATGTGTCCCTGGCAGCCAGATCCTGCAGCTATCACCTACAAACCCTGCTGTTGTCATGCACTTTTATATGACAGTCACATGCCTTGGGAGAAAAGAGAAAGCAATCACCTTCTTCCCCGAAGCCTGGAACCACACATGCTTCGGAAAGAAGGAGTGGGGAACAATTGTAGCCACCACCACGACACTGCCAAAGCCTGGGGATGCCATGTAAATGCACATTCAGACTTCAATCCCACATCTCATAGGAAAGAGATGATATAAGATAGCAGCCACCAATCTTTCCCAAAGCATAGGCTGCTATATGAATTTTGTGTTCACATTTATATAGCGGCCTCTCATCTCAGGATGTAGCTGCCTCAAGCTGGCTACTGCACAGCAGCTGGTGAGGGCGATTGCTGATGCCCTGCTGCTCGAAGCCTGACACACTTGACTAGAATGGGAAGAGCAGCAGTGATGGCTTTCACAACCAACTCCCAAAGCCCAGAAAGCAGCTGACACATCTGAATGGGATCTTGAGAGGAAAGAGCAGCAGCAATGTCCCTTAGTAGTCACCTTCTAAACCCCATACAACAAATGTCTTTGGGAGGTAGCTGATATGGCAGATTACTAATGCTCTGCCCACCTGAAGCCTGTCTACTGTGTGTTCATTCACACAACAGTATCACATCTCAGAAGAAGATTGGTGGCAATCATGGTGATCTCTGGTGTTCACACCTCCTCACCCGGGGGGGGGGGGGTGTTTTGTTGGCAAATTCATGAATAATAAAATCTGTGGATGTCAAACCCATGAATGTTGGGGGAGGTCTGTCTGTACAACATAACCTACAAGGTCATGCTGGCGTTGTATGCTGCTGCAGTCTCTATTTCAGGGATTTGTCAGCATTGACTGGTCATAGCTCGTATTTTGCTCAGAGTACATTTCTCCTGTGGCATATTTAAATAACTGGAGGTCCAAATTAGATGTGACACTAGGCTTGTCAATGGGAGTCATGTCAAGGTTTTAAAATTAATAACAGGTGCAGGGGAAGTGGTTTTCAGTTGTACCATGGAGATGCGGGGAGGGAATGCAAACATTTTTCTTTTTATTACAGTTCTAGCAAAAAAGAAAAGAAAAAAGAAAGAAAAGAAAACACCCTCTGACCCACATCTGGTGCTAAATCCAGAAGCAAAGCAATCCTTGGTTGTCAATGGAAGCTTTCCTTCCAGCAGTAATATTACATGGGGAAAAAGAAGATAATTGGGAACATGGCAGAGGAAGAAATGATTAAACCTTGCTGCACACTGAAATCTTGACAATAATGTACCAAATGATTACTATTTTATTTAAATCACTGAAGCCAGAGAGCAGAATCTTGCAATGCTCATGCAAGTTTCCTGCACCTTTTTGCATGAGGCAAATAAATCACATTTCTATCTGGATAGCACCTTCCGCATGACCTTGCCACTCTTTTGTTGTTGTCCCATGGGATACTCTTTTAAAAGTGATATTTTTAACTTAACATGAAAAGTCCAGTGTTTATTCCCTTTATTGTTTCTGTCAGAATGTAATTTCCAATGTGAAAGTTCAATTGTTATTTCATCGATTCTGGGTGATCAGTGGGCATGTGCATTGTGTGGGGAGATTATTTCCAGAGTCTGTTGCTACAATGGTAAAACACAATGACTTGGCATTGCCTCATTCTCCCTCTCTCTCATCCCCCTCCTCCCTCCCCTGGTGCTGCTGTAGGACTGGAATGTATAGGATTGGGATGGAAGAAAGACTCAAGAAAGATGACAGTTCTTCACTTTCTGCTTATCCCCTTCTGTGTGGGGATAATGCCTTCACAACACCATGATGACAAAAAATGGGCAGGTAAGAGACTCCTCCTTTGAGGACCCCAACAGAACCTTGATTGGTATCATGCTGAAACAGGGGCTGTTCACTTGTGCTCTTTCCTCTCTCCCTCCGTCCCCAACATCTCTCAGAAAAGAAGCAATTAAAAGAGACAGGAAAATTGTTGGAGGAGGTAGTGAGTAGGCAATCTGTGTGTGATAAAAATTTTGGTAATAAAATTCTCTGTAATCTCAAAACAAATCTGAATGTTATTAAAGAAACACAGAAATCCCAACTGCATAGTGTTTGTGCAGTCACTGCCATTGTAGTGGAGGATACAGCATATTGTCTCTAATGATCAGTAGGTTCTCCAAGACTTCTGAAGAAATGGGAGTGTGATGAGATTGCAGGGTAGAAGAAAGGAAAGATCCACTGTGCTAGCCTTTGCTTAAACAACACTGAATATCATTCTGTATAAACATCATATAAGTAGGGAACGTCTAGACGTTAGGCTACAATTCCAATAGTTCCTGACCTTTGGTCATGCTGATGGGGATTTATTTATTTATTTATTATTTATTTATTTTATTTATTTATTTCATTCAGCTTCTATGCCGCCACTCCCGGTGGGCTCGGGGCGGCTCACAGCACTAAAAAGATCACAGAGTAAAAGCAGCGATACAGAATAAAAACAAAGGGTAAAATGACATTAAAATATCAAAGTACAGCAATTAAAAACGACCTGGGTTAAGACTCGATTTTCAGCAGGGGGGTGCGTCCCACAAGGCCTACACATGGAAGGCAAGCTGGAAAAGGTGGGTCTTGCACGCCCGCCTGAAGGGGAGCAGGTCGTGGATGGCACGTGTGTCTGCTGGAAGGGCATTCCAAAGTGTTGGTGCAATCACTGAAAAAGCCCTTCGGCGGGTGGCTGTCAGTTTGGCTGTTTTTGCAGAGGGGACAGCCAAGAGGTTGGTATCCTCCGAGCGAAGAGATCTCATAGGGCAATATGGGGCGAGATGGTCCCTCAGATACGCTGGCCCCAGGCCGTGCAAGGCCTTAAAGGTGAGAACCAACACTTTGAAGGTGATCCGGTGCTCAATTGGCAGCCAGTGCAGATCCTGCAAGGTGGGTGTTATGTGGCAACCTGCTGGCGTGCCAGACAGGAGCCAGGTGGCAGTGTTCTGCACCGACAGAGGAAGGCCAACGTAGAGCGCGTTACAGTAATCTAGCCTCGAGATGACAGTGGCTTGGATCACCGTGGCCAGGTCGTTCCGGGATGGATAGGGGGCCAGCCTCCTTGTCTGTCTAAGATGAAAAAAGGCAATCTTGCTGACCGCAGAGACCTGGGTCTCCAGGTGGACCCCCAGGCTCTTTACGGATGGCGATGGGCATAACGCCGCACCGTCCAGGGTCGGAAGCTGGACATCCCCACCACCCGGGCGGCCTAGCCACGAGATCTCCGTCTTTGCCGGATTCACCCTAAACCTACTGGCTCGCAACCATCCAGTAATGGCTTCGAGGCAGCGTTGGAAATTATCGGGGACGGATCCGGGCCTGCCCTCCATCCTCAGAATGAGCTGAGTGTCATCAGCGTACTGATGGCACTCAAGCCCATAACTCCGCACCAGCTGTGCAAGCGGCTGCATGTAGATGTTAAATAACAGAGGGGAGAGAATGGCCCCTTGCGGAACTCCACAAACTAATGGGGAGCCCTCGGAGACCACCCCGCCCCTCCTCACACACTGAGACCGCTGGTGGAGGAAGGAGGTCAGCCATTTAAGGGCTATCCCCCTCACTCCAGCCACGGCCAGGCGGTGGATCAAAAGATTGTGGTCGACCGTGTCAAACGCTGTCGTGAGGTCCAATAACACGAGCAGCGCAGACCCGCCTTGGTTGAGCGGGCAGCGGAGTTGGTCTGTGATGGAAACCAGGACCGTCTCCGTCCCATGCCCCGAATGGAAGCCGGACTGGAAGGGGTCAAGCCATGTTGCATCATCTAAGAAGGACTGCAACTGCTCCATTACTGCCCTCTCAACTACCCTCCCCAGGTACGAAAGATTCGACACTGGTCGGTAGTTGGAGGGAACCGCCGGGTCTAGCGATGGTTTCTTCAGTAATGGAGCTACCACCGCCTCTTTTAAGCACTCTGGAAAGACTCCTTGCTCAAAGGAGCTGTTTACGATGTTCAACAGAGGCCCACGTAACCCCTCCAGGCAAGATCTAACAAGCCAGGAGGGGCACGGGTCGAGGGAGCAGGTGGTAGGCCTAGTTGCAGCCACAATCTTATCAACAGCATCTGCGTCCAGTGGCCGAAACCGGCCGAGGGTGGGCCCGGCGGAGGGCCACGGGGTCTCGAGCTCCCTTACTGTATCAACCGTGGCCGGAAGACTCAGTATCTTGTCTGCAAAAAAGGTCTGAAAAGCACCGGCAGTAAGGGCCTGATCACTATTTTTTGGGACAGTAGGGACCGTCGTCAAGGACCGAATTACTTTAAACAGTTGGGCCGGGCGTGAGCTAGCAGACACTATCGAGGCGGAGAAGTACACATTTTTGGCCGCCTTGACAGCATGCTCATAAGCCTTTTTAAATAGCTTATAAGCTGATAATGAGGCTCCGTCACGGAATTTCCTCCATACGCACTCTAGTCGTCTCCTCTCCCGCTTCATCGACCTAAGATCTTCTGTGTACCAGGGGAATCGATGTTTGCGTGGTCGGAGAGGACACCTAGGGGCAATCTCGTCGAGAGCTCTAGCTAATGAGGTGTTCCAGGATTTAACCTGCTCATCGACTGAGATGCTGGTAGACTCCAGATCCCTCAGAGCATTCAGGAACCTTTCAGGTTCCATAAGTCTCCTCGAAGAACCAAAATCCGTTCGGCGCCCTTGCATGGGGGAGGCGGCTGCTCAACCCGGATCCTTAGAGCACAGTGGTCCGACCATGGAACCTCTGTTACGGAGGCTAGGTCCACTTGAACCCCCGCACTGAAAACCAAGTCAAGGGTGTGCCCGGCCGAGTGTGTGGGTCCCGAACTACAGAGGGAGAGGCCTAATGTCACCATGGTCGAAATTAGGTCCGCGGCTGCAGATGGAACGGAGGCTGCATCGGCGTGGACATTGAAGTCCCCCAGGACAATAAGCCTGGGAAACCTCAATGCCCACTCCGACACAGTCTCAAGCAGCCGCGCCAGGCTTTCTGCCGGTGCGCTACGCACACGGTACACCAGCAGAACAGCCAGGCTCTCCTGGGATGATGGTGTCCAGCACAATGTAGAGCACAGGTGGTAAGTGTGGCCCTCTACGTGTTCAACATCAAATTCTGAAATACCTCAGAATTGGCTATGTGCTGCTGAGAATTTTAGCTCAACAACTGCTGGAAGGCTATGCAGTTCCCACTTCTGGTCCACCCTTATGCAAACGTCCATGTACTACCTCCTTAGCTATTCAGAGCACCTCACCAGAGACTTTGAGGAAATGCATTGCTTTAAAAGTGGCATTTAAAAATGACCACCGTGAAGTTCAATTATTTCATCAGCTTGTCACAATGACATTAGCCAACTAGATTGCGTCGTCCTCACCACAGACCCGTCTAGATTGCCTTTTGGAATCACGTTGGGGTCACCAAAGATGTAGCAGCAAATTGGGAGTTATGGAGCTCCAAGTGGCAAGTTACCTCTTACCAAAACGGCGGCATGGACGTGCGGGCGCAAGGATGAGGAATCACGCAACAACTTCACTGCTCAACATGAAATCAAAGATTTATTGATTAACACCAGCTGGTGGGGTTGCCCACAGAACGTGCTGCGATAAGGGGCAAACGGCCCCGGTCATCCTTAACACAAAGCTCTTATACTCTTCATGGCGGCATCCACAAAAGCCCGCCCTCCTTCATAAACATTTCACAAACATCATTGGCTGGTGTTACAGAACATTTCATTAATCCAATAAAACATAACATTTTCATTTGCATCACATCTTAATCCCCTCCTATTAGTTAGAACAATGAACATTTCTATGGTAGTCTTTCCCACAGTACAACTATCAGTGTGCTGGGACTCTCATGTTCCCAACTAGCAACATTTGGCTTCTGCAGACTCCTTGCCAGCAATGGAGGGGGCAGAATCCCTCTGCTCATGCGCAGTTCTCATCCATTTGGCACTAAGGTAAACAAACCTCACGCCTTGTACTGTTTAGACCAATCTGAGCCTACGTTATCTACGCTAGGCACGGGGTGTACTTTGGCAAATCACTGCATGGGCTAGAAGCACCAATCATAGTGTTACATTCACGGAGCCTGTGCCTGCCTGATTCTTGGCACAGAAACCCACTTTTCTAAGCTCTACACGTGTGCAGCATCACCCTCTGACTGTACTTCTGTTGGAAAAGTACCAAAATCGCTTTATTAGTACTATGCTAGTAATGTAATATGTTGTATGTTCATATGACTTGCAAGCCGCTCTGAGTCCTCTTCGGGGTGAGAAGGGTGGCATATAAATGTGGTAAATAAATAAATAAATAAAAATCTTGCATTTTTTTCTTGATTAAAATAACCCGAAGACAATATTTTATAATGCATCCACATATGTTCACATATATATTTATTCACCACAAATAAGAATTTCTTTGCATTATTTGTTACCCTGCACAACAATCTTAAAATAAACTGGTTTACCTGTTCAAGTGTGTTGAAATTGCAGTTGCCCAAAACATATTACTCCCCCTTGAAACCTCATAGTTTAAAAATATGTGCTCAGAGACAAAAAAACAAAGTCTTCTTTTAAAAAAGTAACATATCTTGTTTACTCTTGTTTACTCATAAACATCCTGTATTCATCCAGTATACAGACACATTTATAGACAGGCTGTAGTTTCTCTGTGTTGAGAACACAGGGCATCATTCTTAATCAATAGGCCATAGTCCAAACTCTTTAAGTATACATCTTATGAAAGTCCAAGCTGTATAGCTGTACTCACTGCTTCTCAAAGAAAAACCTATAATAACTATTCTGCATAAGTTCAAATGCAAACTGCTTCCATTGTGAAGTCCATAAGCATACTGCATCCATCTCCACTGAGGTCTAAAGCGAATTGCTAACACTGAAGTCCAAAATCATACTGATAACAAAACGGAGTCTTGAGTCTGAATTTGCTCAGTACAATCACATGTCTGTAGCCCCTCCCACACCAAAGAGAACAGTTAAACTGGCAAACCAATATATAGCCTACAATATAGATTAGCAAATACATACATTAACAAACAAATAGTGACGGCTTGGAAAGTTGCTTTTTCCATCAAGGGGCCTTTGATAGTCGGCTGTGTCTAGAACCCTTGGAACTAAGGTTCACTGGAAAACCTAATACACTTGGTCAACTACCTTCCATCAGAGCTATTATCTCTGATAGTTAAACTTAAAGATATATGCCAATTTATAAATAACTCAAGAGAGCTAACAATCTGAAATGTCATTGAATTCCTAACTTTTTTAGAACAATGGATGGGGGAGAGGGAGGAACCTGTGACAGAGAGTGTGTGTTGTTGTTGGCTTGCAGCCCTCATTCATATCACACAGCATTGCCAATGGTAAAGAATGACAGGGACTGCAAGTCAATAACATCTGAGTTGTTACACATTCCCTGATCTAGATTGGGCTTGCCACAAAACTCAGAACAGGGCTGTTCACATAGTAAAGAATTTCCCTTTGATTAAGCATACTCCCTGACATTGATTAAACAATTGATACAGATGCCAAATTAAATGTGAATAATTGCTAAATCTTAAATATAGGTGCCTCTTTGGGATACTGAGCCAAGTGAGACATTAATGTGCAATTTAATAAGCAAAAGCTGCCAGTGATAATCAGGAGGAAAATACATGTTTATTATTTTTCTTTCTGTTTTAGTATCAGTCCAGCAGCAAGATAATTTAAAAAATAAACAGTTGTGCCGTTAGCTTTTAGAGTCCATCCACTGATTTCTTTTCCCGAACTACAAATTTACTAGTGTTTGAAATTGTTTTCTTGTGCACACTTTCTTGGAAGTAAGCACTTAAATAGTGACTTAAATCTGAATAAAAATGTATAAGGCTCAAGCTACAATCTAATTTTTCTACTTATTGGACCAAGTAAAGACGGAAACCCTACTTTTGAAACGGCTACTTTGTTTATAGCAGACGCTGCCCGAGTTGCTTTTGTTTGAGCAAACATGCTGACATATCTTATCATTCTCACCACACATAAAATGTGATGGAAAAGTAGAAAATGGTTGTGTGTTGTGTTACAACCACCGCAACAACCCCAAATAGGGAAAACAGCAGTGAATATTATGCTAAAGGATCTAAGGTAAGCAGAACATATTACAGGCCAGCCTATTAGTTCCAAGAGGAATATTCATGGTTGGGAGCTGATTTCATAGTAGACTTGGCAATTCTGGTAGACTTGACAATTCTGATATCTCCCAATTTAGAACAGAATAAAGATCTTTTTAGTGATCAGACCTGCACTTAGCAGAACATCATCATGGATTTCAAGTAACCTTCCTTTAATTTCATTTCCATCTAATTTGATGATGTAAAATTACCCCCCCCCCCCTTTCCATTTGGACTTTATAATTGGGGGAAGACACATAACAGCTGAAATTTAAAAGAGAGAAGGTTTTCCCCCCACAAAGAATACGGGGGGAGGGATAGTGGACGGTGCCTAATAATTACAGTGTGATGGCAAATCAACTGAAAGAATACTGAGTACAACTTAGAAACACAGATACATTGAACAGTGTGATGAAGGTGGAGAAATCATCAGTTTCATTTCAAAATGGAGTATGACTGAGCTCTATGTTAAACCTAATCTACTGAACACTTCCATGCTTCAATGTGATGAAATCCCTGAACGTTGGTGCAAATCAGGCCCCCAAGGAAGGGAATTTTACAAATAGGGTGCCACTACAGAGAAGGCCCTCTCTCATATCTTCCCATAACTTATTTTCCCTACTGGTGGAACAAAAAGAGAGGACATTGATAAGATAATATAGCAACACTAATAATTAGGGCCTCATCACACTAGAGGAAAAAAATCAACTTCAAACCCGGTTTCTGCCTCCTGCGGAACTCTGGGGTTTGTAGTTTACGGAGGAGCTTTTAACAGCCTCACTAAACTACAACCCCCAGAATTCTGCAAAAGGCAGTAACCAGATTTTAAATGGATTTTTTCTCTAGTGTGATGAAGTAAACGCCATTTCCATCACATATTTGGCAACAGTGCCCTGAAAGTACTTACTTGAGGGAGGCACCAATCTGTAAGCAGGGATACTCTAATAGGAAGTTTTCCATGAAACCTACTTATACATAATGTAAGTTCATGATCCACAAAAATGCAGACAATCCCTCCTTGCCTTTTGCATCTCCTCAGATTCAGTGGTTGAGTGAACAGCAAAGGATACCTATAGCATATTAGTAATCATGACTGCCAATTAATCCCTGAGAAAAGGCAAAAGAACACTTTGCTAGAAGCCAATATGGGTTAATCAAGATTACATAACGTAACCACAGACCAACTGTATCTTCTTGATACATCGTAGAAATGCAATGGACCTTCATGAGAATGAAGTAAGTGGGCTTGTCTCACGTTAGGTTTAGGACGAGAGATACTGACAAGACATTAAGAGAACTTAACTGGTGGAAAAGTTATTTGACCATAGGACAGCCTCTCTTGGGTGATGATTGAGTTTCCTTTCACTGGAGTCATTTCAAAAGGGATTGAAGTGGAATCTTGCACTAAGCAAGTGATTAGACTAAAGAGTGGGCAACTGTGGAAGGTGCTCACCACATTAGACCCCAGGAAACACTGGGAGGGCATATCCCTTCACCATGCTCACTCTGAAGTACCAGTCCAGATTACATATATAAAGGAAACAAAAACTTTTCTTACCTGTTAGACTACAGCTTTCAATAGAGTTGTGCAGCTGGCTAAGATCTTCTTCCATATTCTGAGACACTCCCTTCTCCATTTAAACACTGAAAAACTTTTCAGGCAGCAAAAAAATCCTATGTAGCCTTAGAGTTGTACTGACATTACAGTTGAAGATGTCAGCCTACAAACCTGACACACACAAAAGGAGGAAGAAAGGAATAAGAAAAAGGTTAATGATTAGCATCTAAAGGGGTTTTTATTGTTATTTTTCAAAGCAGTAAATTGGCATTAGCTTAGAAGAGGGCATTTGTGCTGCTCTGCATCAGTGATGCCACAGTCTGTGACAATGCTGTAACATTTGACACAGTACCTGCTATTATAATTTATGCAATTAGGATGAAAATTGCAGTTTTGAAACCAAACCATGTTGGTGCTGGGAAACTGAGGTTTCCCCTGCAACCCAGGCATTAGTATTTGGTATTGCTTTAGCAAATGTAATATACAACATTCTGCATAATAATGATGCCTATCCTGGAAAAGCTATTAGAGTGTTGTATTAATTTATCTCTAAGGCTGAATCTAGATGAGGGCCATATCCCAGCTCCACTGTGTACTATGCTTGCTTTGGTTTGACCCCCCTATTATCCCACACACTAGTTTTCATCCAAATCAGTGTGGGTCCCTATTATGTAGCCATATCAACCCAAGGGGGTGTTTCTACTGTATCGGTTTATGTTTGGTCATATGAGCTGCATGACTTTTTTGGATTCCTGCCACATATGCATATTTGCTTAATCAATAACCTTTGTTTTCCCTTTGTTCTGATTGCCCACTTTTCTTCTGTAAGGGGAAGTCAATAGAGTTTGGGGAGGTGAAATGCCAATCTCTGAATTAGTGCAACTCTGTGTGTGTGAAGGTTATCAGAACCAAGTTCAAACAAAGTACCTACCCTTCTATAGTGAGAAAGATCAGATGATCCAGTTGGCCACCATTCCTTGGGGACCACCCAACAACCTGGGCCCGCTCTCTCCCACAACCTCCACTCCTAATTCTATCATGATCCCAATTCGGGGATCCAGTCACAAGATTTTTTAATGGTTCTTTTCCAAAACAGTGGGCTATATGGAAACTTTTTGAAAATCCCTTGAAGTCCTGGGGGCTAAATCCAGCCTACCATGTCATTTTATATGGCCTGTGAGGCTTTCAATGCCAGAGCAACATAGTAACTTTCATACAGTGTTATAATTACAAATTGCTCTTTGAACTCTGATGTGAAAATGGGTTTGGTGAAAATAGGTTTGACACTCCTGACTTAAAGCCCTGATGCACTGAAAGAAGCATTTTGTATTGAAACAAAAGCAACTGGGATTGCAGTAGAAAATGGCTATTGTAGATTCAACCTAAAATAGCAGGTTGAGTGAAATTCAAACAAACCTGAGTTTATAGCAACACTATGCAGAGTATTCACAGAGCTTGATGTCTGATCCTTAACAATCACAAAAAGGATTTCCCTCCTCCTTCCCCTTTTATTTCAATACTTTACATCCCCGACACTATGCAATTTTACAGGAAGAATTCTAATACTCAGGAACTTCCGCAAAGCTTTCAGCATCTCTTTAATCACATTTTCTTAAGATACTCAACAATGCAAGGATTATTTATCCATTTCGCTTCCTTTTCCTGGTGAAAAGGATGCAGGTGTTTGCTTTTGTTAAATGTTTTGCTTTGATTACTTGTTTTAATTAGTGCTTTCTCATTATGACAGCATTGTAAATGACAGATAAGGCAAAATTATGTCTACACTGAGTTGGCAGTACTACAATGGAAACTGCCAATCCATTTGGACAGTTTGATGCATTTTAGTATGTAAAGCAACAATGGGCTATTACTCTGAGGGGGAGTAATGGTGAAGGAAGCTATTAGTCCACCCAGGAAATATTGAAGACCCCACCCTCCACCATGAGCTAAATAATATCCAAGTTCACAAAGGCTTAACGATGAAGAAGGAAATCCAAAAAATATCTCGTCCCACTAGTCCCAGTGGTATCACTTTGTAATCCAACAATAATCTGCGTGGTTGCCAAACCAGGTTACTGACATTAACTGCAGTGAACGCTGGAGGGGCCGCGATGGTCGAACTGCAGGGCCCGATCCATTTCTCCCTATGGGCTTTCTCAAGGGGGGATATTTACAGCGGCATGCAGAGCGTCACAGGAAAACAATACTGTAATAAAAATTATATAACAATCATTATATAATGATACCACTGGGACTAGTGGGATGAGATTTTTTTGGATTTCCTTCTTCATCGTTAAGCCTTTGTGAACTTGGATATTATTTAGCTCAGGCATCAGGACTGACTTTATTATTACTCCAGAGGAGATCACATGAACTGTGGATTACCTTTCCTCTTATTCCATCACACCTTTCCTGGTCTATTCCAACTGTCCCCCCATATGCAATCCACTGCGTATTAATGTGTTGCTGGGTTTACTGTTTATTATTATGTATTAATGATTGTATGTGACAATCTTCATTGAATTATTTGCATTAACCTAAAATGATTCTAATATACTAATAATTGAGACAATTTGTTGATTTTTTATTGTCCAATTGAGTGTGTACTGATTTACCACTGATGGCATACTGTTAGTAGCATATATGCAAGTAACATGCACCTGTGTCCTTTTTCGAAAAAGAAAAGGTGCAAGAGGCAATTCTCTGTTGCTACAGAGAAGTGGGAGAGAAAGAGACAACTGAGGGCCCTTCTACACTGCCTTAAAACCTGGGAGGAACTGGGTTATTTTAAACCAGTGCCTTCTGGATTTCTGTCCACACACTCTACAACCCAAACCACAAGCTTTCCCTTTGGGGGCGGCATCCAGCCCTCTATTTCCCCCTCAATAACTCACCCTCAGAAAATTTTCCTCCTACACCACCCACCTCCGGTTGCATAATTTTCATGCATCAGAAGAACTGTTCAGAGGGGCCTGTGCTGCCAGCAGGTACCTTGGGTAAGTTTTTGAGGGGGAAATGGGGGGCTGGGGTAGGAGGGGTGGGTGGCACCCCATTCCTTCAGGCTCCAGGAACCCAAAGGACCAGCCTTGCTGTGTGGATTGACCCCTGGGACTGTTTGAGGTCTGTATCTTTTCATGAGTCAAATTAATCTGGAGAAAAAAAATAGAATATCCCAGTTTTTCCATATTAATCCAGGTTTACTTGAGGTGTTGTTTGGACAACTCAGGTAAACCTGTGATCCATCATGGGTTTTGGGCCTGTGTAGAAGAGCCCAAAGAAGCAAAGACATTGTTTTTGTTCCCCTGCAATTTCCACATGAGAGAGGCAAGGAAACAATATTATTCTTTCTCCTCCTGTCTCTGCAGCACACTGAGGGGAACTGAGAAGGAGTTCCCACTCCCAATATTCTCTCCCCCCCCCCCCAACTCCATGACTGTTTAATAGCAGCAACAGAAACATCAGTATTCCATGGCTGCTGTTAAGCTATATGTGCAGATGTATTCTGTGTATCCCATGCAGGGTCTCAATCCATGGGAGGATCTTTTCTGCAGGAGCACACTGCATCAGCAATGCCGTTCCTAGAGATGTTGCTCTGCTGCCAATCAGATTATTAGGTATTGTGGGTCCCATGACAGGATAAAGGGTGGGTGGGGATGGTAAACTGAATAAACACAATAATAAATGAAATGGATTTAGGGCCAGAAAAAATATTGTGTCCTAGCAGTTGCTTCTAAAATAACTGTTATACTAGGATTAATACTGTGAGCATGCTGGTTCTGCAGTATTCAGGTAGATTTTTTCTTGTTTTCCAGAAAGTTTATATTTTGGCACAAGAAATTCTATATTAGTGAGAAGAAGCCACACTTTCTTCCAGCTTCACCAAGTTATTTTTTCCTTACACACAGACCATGAATTTTCTCCTTGACAAACATGTGACTTTGCATTCCTTACTACCAAAGGAATGAACTATTTTAAAACATATTCTCTGACAACTGAAATACTGAAGGTGACTTTGAACTCCACTGGTGTTTAACGGGTACGTAACAGTAGCTGGAGCTAGACCCTTAAGTAGGTTGACTCAGTTTTTCCATCAGACACCATTAAGTGTTGCATCATATTGTGACCAAAGTACATGCACTCGCAAGAACAATTAACAAGCCACAAGCTTAATGCAAGAGGTTTTAAAAAATCAACATTGACCTTGATCCAACTCCTAGCAGGACTAACAAATGTGCAAATCCCTTAATTTTAATAATACAATATATGGTTCTATCTGCAAAAATACTTTATGCTCAAAAGTGGAGAAATAGAGTTATAAATGAGAGAAATGTATATAGTCAAGATGCTTGAAATGCACAAATCAGTTATTATAATAAAGGTGAAGACTTTAGAAAATGTTTAAATGCTTGGAAACCTTTTATGGCATTTATTTAAAAAGAGAAATATAAAGGTACTTCAGGGGCCATGGTGGTGCAGGGGATTAAACTGCTAAAGAACTTGATGACTGGAAGGTTGGCAGCTCAAATCCACGGAACTGCTGCCAACCTAGCAGTTCGAAAACGTGCAAATGTGAGTAGAACTATAGGTACCGCTTCAGTGGAAAGGTAACGGCACTCTATGCAGTCATCCCAGCCACATGACCTAGGAGGTGTCTTAGAAATGGAAATGAGCACCAACCCCCAGCTGCTGAACTTGCTGACTGAAATGTTGGCGGTTTGAACCTGGGAAGTAGGGTGAGGTCCCGCTGCTAGCCCAAGCTTCTGCCAATCAATAGGTACTGCTTCTGTGGGAAGGTAATAGTGCTCCATGCAGTCATACTTGTCACATGATCTAGGTGTCTATGAACAATGCTGGCTCTTTGGGTCTTTGGAGATGAGCATCAACCCTCTAAGTCGGACACAATTAGACCAAATGTCAGGGGAAACCTTTACCTATACTATGTTTGGAAGTAATAATGGGTTTTTTAAATTTATGGATGTGGATATTATTATAATACAATGACATAACACTGTATTTTACATTACCCATGATTTTTGTGTGTGTGTCAAAAGCAAGTTGAGAAACTGCAAATCACTTCTAATTGGTGGTCTGCAGAGACGTTGCCCAGGGGATGCGTAGATGTTTTACCATCCTGTGGGAGGTTTCTCTCATGTCCCAACATGGGAAGTTGGAGCTGACAGATGGGTGCTCACCCCATCTCACGGATCTGAAACACCAAACTTCAGGTAAGCAGTTCAGTTAGCATAAGGTTTTAACCCATTGCGCCACCATGGCTCATGATGAAATATTAATAAAAATTATTATTTTGGAAGCCACATGCTATGACACAGTGATCTTCAACAGATACATTTCTTGTTGTGTATATTGATCTATTTATGTTTCAATACCAGGAGAAAATCTATGTCAGGCTTTCTGAGGTCATATTTCTCCCCAATTGCTGTTCTCATGCTTCTGCCTGTTTCCCCTAGTTTTCTTTAGGGTACTGCTATGTGTTTCTTGCAGTTTATTATGCTAAATAGAGTTGACTTCACACAGCCCCCTCATACCTTTCTACTTCTTGTGTTCTCATGCTGCTACTGTGTCGATCAAAGCACCAAAAATATTTCCTTCCTTTTAACACTTCACACATTTTTCTGTAACAGATGCACAAAAGCAAGCCTTACTGAGAAACCCCTGAAGTGCAGACAAATGCAAGTAAGCCTGTGTTTGATGGAATTATGCCATCCACTTACATAGCCATACCTATGCAGAAGAAACATCTTGCTACTGCTGGAAAGAATGACACTTCATGGCAAATGGCATGCTACAGTCATCCTATATAATCATCATAATCTAGGGCAGTCTTTCTCAACCGCTGTTACGCGGCACACTAGTGTGCCGTTTGGGATCAGCTGGTGTGCCGCTAGAAAACCTCCCCCCCCCTTTCTCCCTCCTCCGAGGTTTTCCTGTGGTACACCAGCTGATCTCGGCACTTGTGTGCTCCGTCACAGTGATTGAAAAAGATTGACAGGGAAGGCAGAGGAGGCTCAGGAGAGGAGGGGCCGGGCGACGCTCTCCTCCTCCGGAAATGAGCCCAAAGGATAGAGTCTATCCTGTGGGCTCATTCCGGAGGAGGCGGGAACCTGGGCACCTCGGGGAGCCCCTCTCCCGGTTCGCGGCTCCGCCGAGCCTGGCAGAGCCGCGAACTGGGAGAACGGCCCCCCGCAGGGCCCAGGTCCTGCCTGGGAACCGAGCTTGTCCAGCTTGCGTCCTCCGCCGAGCCCGGCGAAAGACTCGAGCCGGCCAAACCCAGCTCTCAGGCAGGGCCTGTTCCCCAGACTCTCACCCTTTGGCGAGGAGACCTGGGGAAAGAAATCTCGGGCGCTCGCTGCTTCCAAACTCTGGTTTGGAAGCGGGCGCTCGCTGGCTCTCCCTCCGTTTGCGAGGGAGACCTGCGGGGAAAGGGAGCAGATCTCGGGCGCTCGCTGCTTCCAAACTCTGTCACTCACTCCCCCTCTCACACCCCCACTCTCCCCCTTTCTCTCTCTCTCACACACTCTTTCTCTCTCACGCGCTGCTAATACTTACTCTTTCACTCACTCCCCATCTCACACACACAACCCCTCTCCCTCTTTCTCTCACGCGCTGCTAATACTTACTCACACACACACACTCCCCCTTTCTCTTTCTCTCACACGCCCATCTCTAATACTTACTCTCTCACTCCCCATCTCACTCACTCACACACCACACTCTCCTCTTTCTCAAATTCTTCTCCTTTTCTTCGCCCCTCGATTCCCTTCCACCTTGTGGTCTTCTCCCCTCCCTTCTCTTCCCCCATTGCTTCTCTTCGCCGCTTGCTTTTCTTCCACCTCGTGGTCTTCCCCCTCCCTTCTCTTCCCCTGTTGCTTCTCTTCCCCCCCTCTCTTCTCTTCCACCTGGCTCTCTTCCCCCGTTGCATGAGCCAACTTCAGCCCTCCAGGTGTTTTGGACTTCAACTCACACAATTCCTAACAGCCGGTAGGCCAGCGTTTCTCTACCTGGGCATCAGGACCCCTAGGGGGGTCGTGACTGCATCAAATAATCTCAGTGCTGCCTTTCTATTCATTTTTATTTTATTGAAATAAAATAAATACTCAGATTATCTCAAAGAAGTGTAAGCATCAAACTGACCTCCACATGATTTGGACTGCAAATCCCATGATTAACAACCACTGGGCACGCTGATAGGGGACATTAGGAATCATAATCCAAATAAAACACAGAACACATGATTACCACTCCATGTTCTAGATCAGTGTTTCCCAACCAGTGTGGCGTGGCACACTAGTGTGCCGTGAGCGATCATTTATATTTATTTATTTATTTGGCTTAATAGACCATTCTATCTGAAGCTCAGAGCGGTTTACAGCACATAAAGGTGTGCCGTGGGAAATTGGAATCTCCAATACCCTTTCTTCCCCCTCCTGCCGAACACTTTTTCTTCTCCACTCGTGCTCCCTTCTTCCCAGCCTCGCTCTGCTTGCTTTGCCTCACTTTGCTCATGCTGCCGCTACTGCGTGAGGTGGGGAGGGAGGAAGACGTGAACCGTGCGGGCGCTACTGCGCAGACTCACCCCATGTTTTCCTCCCTCCCCTCCACAGTGCTCTCTGAATATAGGTGAACTAAAATGCTCCTTGACTACGGGTGAACTATAACTCCCAGCTGTTGAGCAAGACCTTTGTGTGTGTCTTTCTGCCATTCCTGCCAGGATATCTATGTTGTGTTCATCGAAACAGGCCCAGGTCTCACACTGAGTGTATAAATACATTTAAAAACATATTAACTATATGTAATACTGTGTTAAGAGTGTCATTTTATGTCATTTTGGTTGGTGGTGTGCCCCAGGGTTTTGTAAATGTAAAAAATGTTCCGCGGCTCAAAAAGGATTGAAAAACACTGTTCTAGATGTTCCTTGATGGTAGAAGAATCAAGGCTTTTACAAGGCATGAATTTTTTTTCAGGCCCCATTCATACATGCTGTAATATCCAGTATGATGTGGATTAAAGGGAGGAGCGGGTGGAGGCTAGAAAACACACCCCTAATATGCACTGCAACTTGCATTCACATGGAATATAAATATTTAAGAAATCAGGAGAAGTTCTGAAATTGGCGATAAAGATATTGCGGATTCTATATCTGTAAGAGCAATCTACTGCACAATCCATAAGTAAAACATAGTGAATTACTTGTATAGCCTCAGGCTACACTTTATGGAAAATCCTGCCCCTGGTCATTGTTCCTGTTTTTATTTTTGGTATATAACAGTTAGTATCTCATTAGATTCTCAGAGTGTCTGTTTTGCTAGGGTAAGCATACAGACATTTCCTTCATCTTTACCATTCTCCTATTTTCTTTTATTGTGGGAGCTTCCTAGCTTTGATAAAACCAAGGCACGTACTATATTTCAGAAGAAGGAAGTGACAAAACCATATTTGAGTATTTCTTGAGAATTAAGAAAACCCTAGGAAATGTAAAAGGTCACTGCCAATGAAAAAGCAACTTGAAAGCACATGCACACACATGTGTACACACACACACCTTGTTCTTAGTGCACGGTTCCCACAAATGGTTCTCAAATAGTCTCCCATTTAGGTAGACTATGGGTCCATCTACACAGCAGAATTAACACAGTTTGAAATAAATAACAACAACAACAAATTTATTAGGTTGCTGTGAGTTTTCCGGGCTATACGGCCATGTTCTAGAAGCATTCTGTCCTGACTTTATAAGCAATATAGTTATTATATAAGAATAACTTTATTCTTGTATCCCACCACCATCTCCCTGAAGGGACTCGGGGTGGCTTACACATGGTACCAAGGTGCCTAAAAACAGAGCATAAAATAAAATAAAACACAGTATAAAATATAATAAAGTAAAAACACATAAACATATAAAAACAACAGCTAGTAAAACTCAATCAAATTGCACTCAACTACCAATGGCGAAAAGCTGCTGTAAATGTGGCCAGGCTAAACAATAGGGAAGGGGAATGAGATAAGTGCAGAGCTGCAGCAATCGAGAGAGGACATAGGATAAAGTGCAAGGCTGCGTGACTAGAGCAGACAAATTTTAAACTTATTTTCAATTGTGATGGTGACTGGTGAATGGAATGATCTTGGATATCCCTTGGGATTGGGATTATTGCTTTGGTTAGCAGAAACAAGTGACAGAACTGCCAATGTTTCTATCCTTCATTTGTCACTTCTAGTGTCACAGATTTTAAATGTTTTATTTACAGATTAATCTTTGAAAGCACAAGTACAAATAGGTGCTTACCGTAGGTGTACCCCTCCTTTCAGATATCTTCTAGGGAATCCTGTTCATCCTGATCCACTTGTCAGATGTTCACTTTCAACCATTGGTGTTTTGTACCAAATTTGCTAAGTATACCAACCATTTGAAGTCCATAACAGTTCACCTGATCTGATCTGTTTTCTTTGATTGGCTAGAATGGAAGACTTTCAAAGGATGCATTGTAGAGGGAGAGCAGGGAAAAGTTGCTGAGCCTGTTAGGACACAAGTTTTACAGGGAGCATTCCACCTGTGCTGATGCAACATCAGGCATGTAAGCCAAGGTAATATATTTCCAGTAAACACACAGCAAACGTTTCAACCGTCCCAAGTTGGCAGATAAACCCAACCAAGTCTCTCTTATCTCAGTTTTAGCTGCTTTTAACCCCCCCCCCCCCCATACTCAGGGTGGTCTGCAAGAATGCCTTACTGGTACATTATTTAAACTGTTATGTTTATTCATATCATGATCTGATCACCATGCTCAATATATCCCATATGCATGGGGTATTGGGATAGTGATACAAAAGGTTTGTTAGGGTAGACCCTCTCTCACTCAGACTCACTCTCTCCCCCCCCCCCCAATCAAAATCCTGGCTATGGCCCTGTTTTAAACTATTCCTGTTCCTCTCATCTCCTCCCAATTCCATCCTCATCCTCAGCTTACTTCAAAGTGCCAAAGTAGTTTGCACTCAGTAAACACAATGAGGGAAAAGGAGACGAGGGGACAGAAACTTGCCCCTCCCTCTACGATAAATAGGTGTCTTCTCTTCTGTATGCAAAGAGAGGTTGTGCCATTAGCCTATAAATGTCAAAGCAAAATAGGTTGTATCAGTTGGGTATGTATGTCTTTGTTTCGATCTGAGCTTCTGGAAAGGCCTGGAATCAGGAAGTTGCTCCAGATTACACAAAAATGTGGGCGTTGTTGAAGCATTGTATTTAAATACCGCCAGGTGACATTCTCTGCCTCCCTGCTATTTATATCACATCACTGTTTATGCGGACTCAAACAAATGCTTTGGTGGTCCAGTTTAGCTAGAAAACAAGAATTGCTGCCAATTAGGCTGGTAGGCATTGAGGGAACAGTAAAGCTTTAAACAGTGTTTGGGACTTCCTCAGAAAAACTACTGAGTTCTTTTTATTGTAAATCCCTACTCAAAAGTGGGTAGACATTGTACAGTATCAGTGCTTCAGTATACTTGCAGTTTCACTTCTTTCAAATGCAGAACCATTACTAAGAAGTTCCTCTTTTGATGTTTCCTCCCATTGTGCGTATCATTCAGTTTCGTAAGATTTCACTGCTGTCAAAAATCCATTTTGTTTTCTAATTCTCATGAAGCTGGTAAACATGGATAAGAAGAGAATGCTTTCCCTGGGACTTGTATCAATATTGCTTCTTTTAGTCAGCCTAGACCAAAATGTGACCTCTTACACACTGGATAACTGTGAAATCCATGACAATGCGGAAAATGAAACAAAAGTTTTGTGCTACAACAGAAACCTGAGTGAAGTCCCTGCTCATCTGCCAAGCAAACTTTTTTTCCTGGATTTGTCTGAGAACAGAATTGCAAGTCTGAGGAAGAACAGCTTCAGCAACCTGATTCACATGGATGTTCTGAATATTTCTCAGAACCAAATTCATCACATTGAAGGAGGTGCTTTCGCTAACACAGGTCACTTGGATATTTTGAACCTCACCGAGAATCAGCTCCACCTTATCTCCAGTCTCATGTTTGCTGGGCTCACAAACCTCACTACCTTGCTGCTTGGTAACAATCAAATAGACACGATCGAGACATCTGCCTTTGTCCACTTGGAGAAATTAAAGGTAATTGATCTATCTTCAAACAGATTGCATGCCCTGAATGCCATGGACGCTATGTTTAACATGGCGTCTTTGGAGAAGTTGCACATAAAGGACAATGACTTGCAAAACTTCTCAACAAAAGAGATTGTGAGAGTACCTCTGATGCTTCATGAACTGGATGCATCCCATAACCCAATTTCCTTCTTTGATGTTTCAACTCCAGTTTTGCAAAACCTTGTTTCCCTTGATTTATCCTTCTTTACCCCAAAGACCCCCATTGTGTGGCTAATACAAGATTCATGTTTCTTAAAAGGTCTGAAGGTGTTATATTTGGGAGGAATGGCTATGAATCCATCAGGAATATTGGAAGTTATTCAAACACTGAACTGCTCTCTGCTAGAAGTTATCTACCTAGATCACTTAAATCTGACTGAATCAGATGGTATTATAGAGCAGGTGTGCCTTTGGCATCAAAACGTTGAGACTCTCCACTTATTAGGAAACAAATTCACAAGTGTTAAAGCAAGAGCTTTTGAAAACTGTACACATCTAAGACACTTGAATATGGCATTTAACAAGCTGAAAGTGCTGCCAGTATCAGTATTTCAATCACTGCCTTATCTGCAAATTCTTTCTTTGGCATACAACAAATTTAAAATGGTGCCAAATGCTATTTCTAATGTGACATCATTAGAAACTCTAGATCTTAGTTTTAATAAGATCAAAAATATTTTTCCCTATGATTTTGCTCATCTAAACAACGTTAAGGGTCTCTACATGACTGGTAATACTATCTCTCATGTCTATTCAAACCTCTTTGCTGACTTGTGTAGATTGCAAGAACTAGATCTTGGGGAGAATGCTGTGAAAAAGATCAAGGAACCTTTCTCAGCAAGTCTGCAGATGCTGAAAACTTTGATATTAAGGAAAAATAAAATGGATCACATAAAGAAAGGAATTTTTAAGAATCTTGCATCTCTGCAGCTCCTTAATCTGGCAGATAATCAGATTGTCACAATAAAATCAGGAGCCTTTGAAGGTTTGAATAACCTACAGTCTCTTATTCTTGGAAGCAACAGGATCACCAAGGACACTTTTCACAAAGGAGTCTTTCAAGGTGCAAACTCTTTGGAAGACCTTGAGCTATTTAACAATTACATGAGTTATGAATCTTCTCAGAAACTTGCCTATCCGCCTTTTTACCTTTTAAAGTCATTAAAAAGACTACAGATAAACAGCCAGCGTCATGATGGACTTCTAAATTTTCCAGTTAATTTCCTGAAAGGGTTAGAGTCCATTGTACAAATTCATGCAGGCAACCTAGCTATCTCTTCTTTGGATTCAGATACTTTTAAGTATACATCTACTCTTCAAGAACTTGATTTGAGCAACAACAACCTTAACTCTATTAGCGCCACACTGTTTGCGCCTTTATCAAACCTGGAAGAACTCCATCTCAACAAAAATGGACTAAATTCCCTCAGCTTTGTTTCTCAAGTAAACTTTTCGAGGCTGACACTTTTAAGATTAGTTGGGAATCAAATAGACGTTATCACAAGAGAGCAAATAAAGGCTTTGTCTCAACTCCTTTTTCTAGATCTCAGGAACAATCCTTTCACCTGTTGCTGTAGTAACCAAGACTTCCTCAGATGGTCACCAATGAATCCTAAAACTCAGGTCCTCCATTTCTCTGAGTATACCTGTGCCTCTCCTCCTGCCTATAAAGAGAAGAAACTGTGGACTTTCAAGACGTCCTCTTGCACTCCTAACCATGACTTTATCCTGTATATTACCAACACAGCTGCAGTCATTTTACTGATGCTTGTCAGCTTCTTTTGTCAGTGGAGATGGCACATGGTCTACACTTACCATCTACTGCTTGCATACTTTATTGACAAGAAGCAAAAAAAGAAGAGCCAGGACATGGAGTACAATTATGATGCTTTTGTTTCCTACAACACTCATGATGAAAAATGGGTGATGAATTACCTCCTGCCAGTGCTAGAAAACCAATATAGTTGGAAGCTCTGTCTGCATCACCGAGACTTTGAGCCAGGGCGATTCATTCTGGAAAACATTGTGGACAACATCTATAGTAGCCGAAAGACCATCTGTGTAATAAGTCGCCACTACCTAGAAAGTGAGTGGTGTTCCAAGGAGATCCAGGTGGCAAGCTTTCGCATCTTCGATCAGCACAAAGATGTCTTGATCCTCATTTTCCTGGAGGACATTCCCTATGAGTATCTGTCACCCTATCACAGGATGAGAAGACTGATAAAGAAGAAAACTTACCTCAAATGGCCCCGGGAAGAGCAGGAAATTCCATTGTTTTGGCATAAGCTTAATGTGGCAATGAAAACTGGGGAAGAAAAAAGAAGAGGAGCATCATATTGTGGCTGGAATTGTTTCTGATGAAATTCCATAAAGATTATATTGGCAGAGGAATGGGGTGGAGAATAAGTCGTCCACCAGTGGCTGTTGGACTGCCGCCGCCAGCATCAGTCCCAGCTAATATAGCCAGCCACTGCCAGTGGTGACCCCTGATGGGAATGAATAGTCCACAAGTATTAGAGATATAAAAATGTTCACAAGTGTTCTTATCCTCAATTTAAAAGGTTAAAAAGGGTCAACTGCCAAAAGATTATTTTTTTTAATTTCACTTTTTACATTTTTGTGCAGAAAACAATATATTCTGCACAAAAATAAAAGTCTTTCAGAACAAATGATATTTCTCACTAAATTGTCCCCAAAATGATAACTCACTCAAAAGTGTTCAGAATCTTGCCCAGCAGGGAGACAACTTTTGAAAATCCTTGTACTTGCATTTAAGCATGAAATAAGCAAGAATTAATATCCTGACTAGACACTCTCAATTCCTGATTCACAATACTATATACACGAGCATTAGGAAGACACCACTTAAACAATCACTGATAACTATAAGTGCTGCCTGTTTCTATCAGATATTTTTGATAAGGCTAATTCTAATGGAGGCTTTTACTTCATGAAAAAACAGATGCAAGAAAATATTGTTATCAAATGTGTCTTGATATGCAACACTCTTATTGATTTGCTTTCTTTGGCATACTGAACACATTTTAATTGAATATGGGTTTTTTCTTTTGATATTTTGCTTTATCACATACTTCGGGTGGTGAAGGTCATAAAAAGACAGGAGCAAAATTTCAAAGCTGTTTCTCTGCATCTTTATGTGGAAGATCTTACACTTGATAAGTTTGCAGAATGCAGTTCTCTACAGATTTATCTAGAAGCAAGACCCACTGAACTCAGTGGAGCTTGCTTCTAAGTAAATACACATAATGTCTTACGGCAAGAAAAGGATGGGTGGGTTGCTAGTCTGGTTATTTTATTTATCAGAAAGAAATCGAGGGTAAAATTGTAATGCATTTTAAAAAGAAGAATCAAAGAATGGATTTACCTAAGAAACAAGGAAATGAAGACCTTTGGCGCTTTATTACACTATGCTAAAACCCGTGATGGGTCACAGGTTTACATGAGGTGTCCAAACAATGCTTCAGGTAAACCCAGATTAATCTGGAGAAAACTGGGGGCCCTTCCACACAGCAATATAACCCTGAATATCAAAACAGAAAATCCCACAAAATCTGCTTTGAACTGGGTTATCTGAGTTCATACCGCCATATATTCCAGTTCAAAGCAGAAAATGTGGGATTTTATTCAGCTATGTGGAAGGGGCCTGGGCTATCCCAGTTTCCTCTGGATTAGTTTGACACTAATCCAGAGAAGGTCTGGATCTTTGCAGGTGCCTGGTCTGTGGGGATTGACTCCTGGGACTACAATCCCAAGGGTCAATCCCCACAGCTGTCCCAATTCTTCGAACTCCTGAAGCCCGAAAGTGTGGGGTGGTACCCCCTCTCCCAACTAGCCCCCCATTTCCCCTCATAAACTTACCTGAGTGACCTGCTGGCAGCACACACCCCTCCAGAGAGTTCTGATGCATGGAAACCTGGAAGGAAATGTGTTAAAATAACCCAATACCTCCCAGGTTTTAGGGAAGGCATGAAACCTGGAAACATGGACCATCTTTTTGCATAAACATCTCTCTTTTGAGGACAAGGTTGCCTAAAGCAGTAATTTTAAAAGCCAGTTGATTTTGGCAAAGGGATTTAAAAGCTACTTAGTTGGAACTATAAATAATTTCTAGTCAGCCAGGATTAGAAAGTGTGTTTTGTGAGACTAATGTCATGACATGTCTTGCTTCTTTAGATGTCTCTTATTCTTCCAGATACTAGATGCTAGCCGGGGTTACGTTATCCCTGAAGATACAGGTTTGCAGTTTGGGAGTAATCCTAGACTTGGTGTTGAATCTGGAAACCTAGGTATCTACTGTGACTAGGGCTGCCATTGCACATTTAAAACTTGTGCGCCAACAGCACTCATTCCCTGAGATGCTGGATCTGGCCATGGTGGTACATTGCTTAGCTACATTTCATTTAGATTACTGTAGCATGCTCCATCTGGGATTATCTTTGAAGAGTGTTTGGAAAGTTTGACTGGTTCAAAGAGCTGCAGCCAGGTTGTTAATTGGCACTGGCTACAGGGAGCATACAACACCCCTGTTGCAACAGATCCAAGGACAGTTCATGGGAACACGTGAGAGGGCCTTCTTGATGGCTGCCCCTTGACTCTGGGACTCACTGCCCAGGGAAGGCAGAAAGTTCCCCTTCCTGCTCTCACACTCAGATATCACTGTGGCAAGTATAACAGGAGGGAATAGTAAATGTCATTCCATGTCCCTGGTCCACCTGATAATGCAGAGAATGACGAAAATGGTAAGAAAGGGACAATAAGTGAAGACAAGGAGCTTGCCGAGCGGCTAAATGACTTCTTTGCCTCCGTTTTCACACAGGAGGACAGACAACATATGCCTGCAGCTGAGTCAGTTTTTTCAGGGAGGGAATTAAATGAATTAAACCAGATAGAGATAAACAAGGAAGATGTTCTCACATGCCTTACTAAACTAAATGTCAACAAATCACCAGGGCCAGATGGCATCCACCCCAGAGTTCTCAAGGAACTCAAGTGTGAAATTGCTGAAATTCTAGCCAAAATATATAACCTTTCTCTAAGATCAGGCACTGTACCCGAGGACTGGAGGGAGGCAAATGTAACTCCGATCTTCAAGAAAGGATCCAGGGGTGATCCAGGAAATTATAGGCCAGTTAGTCTAACCTCAGTTCCAGGCAAAGTGATGGAAACCATTATTAAAGAAAAAATTACTAAGCACATAGAAGAACAGGCATTGCTGAAGGAAAATCAACATGGTTTCTGCAAAGGCAAATCATGTCTTACTAACTTGTTAGAATTCTTTGAGGGTGTAAATAAACACATAGATAAAGGGGACCCAGTCGATATTGTTTACCTTGACTTTCAAAAGGCTTTTGACAAAGTCCCTCACCAAAGGCTTCTAAATAAGCTCTTCAGCCATGGAATCAGAGGACAGGTCTTGTCCTGGATTGGAACCTGGCTAAACTGTAGGAAACAAAGGGTGGTAATAAATGGACATTTCTCTGGGTGGAAAGAGGTGAGAAGTGGCGTACCCCAAGGTTCAGTTTTGGGTCCGTTACTTTTTAATTTATTCATTAATGACCTGGATGTAGGAGTAAATTCTGAGGTAGCAAAGTTTGCAGACGACACTAAATTGTTCAGGGTAGTTAAAAATGAAACTGATTGTAAAGAGCTCCAGAAAGATCTCTCGAAATTGAGTGAATGGGCAACAAAGTGGCAAATGCATTTTAACCTAAACAAGTGTAAAGTCATGCACATCGGGGCAAAGAACCCCAACTACACCTACCAATTGATGGGGTCAAAGCTTTCCGAGACAAACCAGGAAAGGGATCTTGGGGTTTTGGTGGACAGCTCAATGAAGATGTCAACCCAGTGCGCAGCAGCAGTAAAAAAGCAAATTCTATGCTTGGCATGATCAGGAAGGGAATCGAAAATAGGTCGTCAAATGTTGTATTGCCTCTCTACAAATCTATGGTGAGGCCACATCTGAGTACTGTGTACAATTCTGGTCACCGCACCTCAAGAAGGATATAACGGAACTGGAAAAGGTACAGAAAAGGGCAACAAGAATGATCCAAGGGATGGAGCAGCTCCCTTACGAAATCAGGTTGCAACGCCTTGGTCTTTTCAGCCTTGAAAGACGGCGTTTAAGAGGTGACTTGATCGAAGTGTATAAAATCATGCATGGGATAGAAAGGGTGAATAGAGAAAAAATATTTTCTCTGTCACACAACACTAGGACTAGGGGCACTCCTAAAGCTCCAAGGTAGGAAAGTTAGGACTAATAAAGGGAAATATTTCTTCACCCAGAGGGTCATTGGGTTATGGAACTCACTTCCAGAGGAGGTTGTGACAGCTGTCAGCCTGGACAGCTTCAAGGCAGGATTAGACAGATTCATGGATACCAAGGGAATCAGTAGTTACTGAAATTGACATCCAAGTGCCACCTCTGTGTTGATGGAGGCAGGCAGGATTTCCCGGGTACTGGTTGTGGGGGTCGGGAGCAGGTGAGGGTTTTGCCCTCCTTTCTGCTAGAGATCCCTGTGTACAACTAGTGGGCCACTGTGTGACACAGAATGCTGGACTAGATGGGCTGAGGCCCGATTCAGCATGGCTCTTCTTATGTTCTTATGTTCTAAACAACTAACTGGTTAAAGTTCTGAAGAATACTATAAGCCTTTGCTTTGATCCACCAACACTAAATGTTTTTACTTTGAGTTGCATACTCCACGTAACTGCAATTAATGCATCATGCCTAATGACACAACCAGGAGCTGCCCTAGTATTATCACCCTGGGAACATTAGCAGGTTTTGCCTCTCTGTGAAATCACAATAGATTTGTCTCTAGGTCTCAAGTCTTTGCCCTGAAATCTCAGCAACTGAGTCTTGACCTGGCAACGCTAATAATATATGATCTTTTATTATGAAGGGCCGACATCTGGACATAATATGAACATGACCATCTTGTAGTTGAATTCTGGAAGTGATTGAGAAATACACATTATTTGCAGGGGGAAGTGGATTCTTAAGCCATATGTAGTTCCAGTTTTAACACAGAAAAAAACCTATGTCTTTGGTATCAAAATTTGGAATGAAGTTTACTTGGGAGCGTAATTTGCTATAGTCTATCTTCACTGCTTAATTTTAACATATGCTTGCACACACATTTCTCCCCGGAGTTATCTATGTCATATGAAAAGCCTGAATAAGTTTTCCTCAATTTTCACTCAGGTCCGCAGGAGTTTTCCTTGTGGAATAGGTAATAATTATATTCCCTAGGGCTGTGGGCGAAACTGCAAATCAAAGGGTGACAAAGGAGGCTTTCACTAGACTCTGATGAATGGCTAGAGGCAAAAGCCATGTTTTATAAAGGGATATAACACTATCTAATTTTATGTGTTCTAAGTCTTGTATGTAAGAGAAAACATCATTTGACTTTTGAATCTAGTTGGTTAACTATCGTACTTGGAAATTGATCACCTTTTCTGATTTTTAATATATTGTACCTTTATCTCATAGATCTGATACTCTGTTCACCTGCTGGGATTTCAATAAAACTCTAAATTAATCCATTAATAGCCTCATATCATGTGTGATTGTACCCTCCAGCTCAACAAAGTATTCTCATATGTTGCCTTGATTCAAAGGGTATGAAAAACCCAAGTTTTGTAGAAGACCTGTCTTTAGCACTATGAATGGAGAACTCTGTCGGTGTCACTTTAAATACAAATTACTTCAGTCCCCACTATGTCTATGCCAATGTTGCAAAATTTGTAAATGTTGATGAAAAGTTCAAAAATGAACTAAAGTAGAATAATTTCCCATTTTTGCTACCCAAATTCAAAAGGCAGTTATTTCGAGTATGGAGATGAACACATTGTACCTGCCTGCAATAATAGCCTGCAAAAGGGAGAAATATCTCAGCTGGGTAAAGATGGCAATCCTAAAGCAGTGCTAATATGACTAAATACAAATGACTGAATGTCCTAGGTTTGAATGAATTAATCTGTCATTTTTTCTCTTCAGATTTTTTTGTGGATGTTGTGAAATTTTTATAAAAGTGAACTGAAACAAAAGTGGTTTCCTATCCTTTAGTTTTGATGACTTACTGAATTTCAGGAACAGCAATATGTATGAACTGCTAAACAATGAAGGACAGATTCAGGTGAGGCCTTCCTGCTTTCTTTCCAACCTTGGCTAGTCCCAAACGATTCTCTAATATCACACTTCTCTAGCTGCTTTCAAAATGTCAGTGTTTCCTTCCAGTCCCAATTGTCCCAAGCTTACTTCAGTTGCTGCAAACCTTTTGCTCTCAGTTATCTCAATGGAAACTTGTCCTTCCCTGCAGTCTCCAGCAAAAGTAAACTCAAGGCAAAAGTGAACTCTTCTCCTGGCTATGTTCTCCACCTCATTAATAACCTGTCATCTGGACCACACCCTAATATTGCTTTACTATACAATATTTGATTTTCATTTGTGAAAAGTTGAAAGCCAAAGACTAAAGACATTTTTTTTGCTAGAAATCAAGAAATAAATTACCTACCCAAATTGTGTAACCAAAGATAAGATAACCCATTTTGAATTTCTCAAGTCCCTCAACTGCTGAACACATCCCTGTGAGGGGGGGAAACCACTTTAATGATATTCAAAAATTGCTACCTGGGGTTTACAGCCTTGCTGTGCCTCATGGCAGAGCTGGCCCAGTTTCCAATTCACCTCAATTCTCCTGATGCTGTTCCTGCCCTTTGGCCTATAATGATTTGACTTATGATAGCACAAAAGCTCTCTTTCATCTGCAGCCACCACCACATATTCAATGGGCGGCTCTAAAAGGAAACTTAATAAACATACTCTCATCTCTTGTAGTAATAATGCATCAGCCAAGGTTACAGGAAAGCCACAGCTCTGCTTCAGAATGGAGCTGATATTGGCAAGGACTACGTCCTTCTCTAAAGGACATAATGCAGTCATAACAGAAAGGGATGGGCTGGGGAAACAGAAAGGGTGTTTTTGAATCCTAGCACAGAACGGGTGGCCTGAAAGCAATATCCTGCCAAGCCTGTGAAACCAGTCACCCAGAGATAATTTTATATATAAATAACTACACTGCTCCAGACAATGTGGGCTGCCCAACATTGCATTTGGCTGGTATCACTATTGTGCTGCAGTGGCACTGAGAAAATATATTTTCTTACCCTGAATTGTAATTGGTTATAGACATGGGTAGGGATGAAGCCCAGTTTCCTGGTCATAATAACAAAATAGTGTCAGGGTTATTGGGGGGGTTCTAGCAGGCATCAGGGATCGAGGAGTATTCTGGAACAAAGGTGTATCACTTCAGATGTGCTATCTGATTATAACTAGAAAACCATTGCTACCTATGGAATTAAATTTTAGAGGCACCTTGAATTCTAGTAAGGGAGATTCAGAAGATACATACAATACATTCTCCATATCCACAGGTCTGGTATCTGCAGTTTCTTTTATCCAAATCTGACAAAATATTTTCTAGATTCTCCATCATCATGCTAGGTATTCCTGTGCCAAAAAACTTTCACGTGGATTTTATATCCACGTGAAGTCCTATGAATGTGGGGTTCACCATGTACATGCACTTTGCTGGGTAAGGTGAGAAGGGATAAAAACAGAAAATGTCTCTGGATGGTAGGCATTCATGTTAGGACACTTGAAACAGCAGTCTTCACAGTCTATTGGAAATTCAGGAGGGATGGAGCCAAATCAACTTCCCTTGGGATGGGATTCCATAATCATGCTGCTATTACAGAGAAAGCCCTGCCATGTGTACCTTGAAGAGTGATAAGATACATAACATGGGCTCTATTAAAACTAGGCTCATATGGGAGGAAGCAATATTTCAGATATCCCAAACTCTTTAGGGCTTTATAAGTCAAGACAAGGACCTTGAATTAGGCTTGAAAGCAAACTTCTGGACATTTCTTGTATGGCCGTGTTGTATGGTTTCTAAAATGCACATCAGACAGCAGTTTGGCTGCCACATTTTGCATTAGCTGCAGCTTCTGTATAGTGGTAGTCTCTTCAGGAAGTGTTTAAGGCAGAATGTATGGCCAATCTCATTTTCCTAGATGCCCCAACCAAACCTGAACAAAGCACGTTTGGCCATGGCAGCCACCCAGGAGTAATCCTGAGCTCAATAACATTCCCAAGATACAAACCGGATCTTTCAGAGGGCACGCAGCTCCATCCAGAACAAGTTGTTATCCTATGCTAAACTAACTTTCCCATTAACCAATAGTACTTACATCTTGTCTGAACTGAGCTTCAGTTTATTCACTCAAATACAATCTTTCACTGCATCCAAAAGAAATTCAGAATTTTTCGTAGCCTTCTTGGTGGTAAAAGAGAAATAGAGCTTCTTATCATCCTCACACTGTACGTTGATCACATGGGACCACCTTGACATACTGTATTATCCATTATAAGGATGTTCTAGTTTTTAAAAATTCAGAAAAAATGTTTTGGTTCATCTTTCCATCCTCATTTCATTGCAACTTGAAGAAATCTTTCCTCAGCAGCTCCTCCCAGTTTCTGGCACTCTCTGCCAAAGTAGAGCCTTTTCTTCTTCAACTGTTGTCCTTCCCCATCAAAAGGATTTTGATTCAGACTGGATTTCAATGGGACTGTTCTTTATATTTTGTTTAACTGATTTTAATGCTTTAACCGTCTTGGCCTTTATATGATTTTTACTGTTCTATAGCCACCTCAAATATAAGAACTCCTCTAAATCTGAGTGATATGACATGGTTCCCTGATGGAAATTCAAGCTTAGTGAAAGTCACTTGGGTTTCTTACTTTACATTCATAGGAAGGATGGTGTAAAATTCTTTGATCCTGAACCGGAATTGTGACTTAACAACCTCATCAGATGGTCTTCGGTACAATGGGGGACAGCAGGGGAAATCATGGGTCAGTGTAGGGAACCGTCTTGCTGTGTTCCCTACTATCTGGGTCTGTGGCATTCTTCCCGCAACATTTTCCTGCTGTCCCCTGCTCCCTCCTCAGCTCCCTTGCCTTTTTTCTATGAGGAGTTGGGTGTACACCTGACTTCTCTGGGCACTGCTGCCACAATGCTGCCGGCATAGAGCCCCACAGAGTCCCGCAGGAAATAGCCCTGCATCATGTGATGGGTGCTGGAGACACTTTTCTCCCTGCATGTGTTGAGGTGGTGACTATATGTTATACATATTCCCATCTCCAGTCTTGAGACTTTGGAGTTGGGGAGGTACTAGATTGCTGAATATTGATGCTGGCCAGCCATCTCCGTTAGACTTTAGTGAAAAGATTCTGTACTGCACTGGCTGCTGCAGAGCTGATCCTTGATTTTCCTGTTTCCCTAAATATCTAACAATTCCAGGGTTCCAGATATACCTGTTTCCTATACTCCTCTATTATCAGTGATCCCTCAAGAAAGAGAAACAGAAGATGTCTGGCAACAAGATGACAGAGGTACGGAAACATGAGAATTGAGGAGGTATGGTGTTATAATCTCAGTCCACCTCTGCATATTGCTACAAACTTTCAAACTTTTCAAACTTTAGTAGGCAGGGAGTTAGGCTAAGGACTTTCTATGCCAGTGGATATTCTGATCTTCTTTCAACTGCAAAAGTTGGATTTTCTAGAGCAGTAAAGAAAGACAGAAGAATTCCTGTGAGAAAATGAGAAGATTACAAAGTGATTGTGTTGTGTGGTCCCTCACATAAAATGTGTATGAACAAGACAGGAAAACAATGAGAGGCAGACAAATAGAAATTTCATATTGGCAACTTGTTGATGTAAGACTTTGACCATGGTCACCAGAAAACATCTTCATTTTCCTTTTGGAGAAAAGTATAATCTACACATTGAAAGTTATCAATCTACACACACACACACACACAGAGAGAGAGAGAGAGAGAGAGAGAGAGAGAGAGAGAGAGAGAGAGAGAGAGAGATGTTCTGTTCGTTTTGTAGGATGCAGCAAACAAAAAAAACCCCCACTGAATTAAATGACACCAAATTTGGCCACAATAATCCAATGTATGTCCTTCCCTCAAAAAAAAAACCCTTTAAAAATAAACCAGAAAGAACTTAAAGCTCCCCAAAACCAAGAATACATAACAGCACATGCCAAATGTGTCCTCCCCCCCACCCCCCGCTGTGAAGGAAAAACAGCATACCAACCATCCATAGCGAGCTGGCTGTCCCTGCTGGCGCTGAGTGAGGCCTAGCCATGGAGTCAGAGTATGGTTCAGACAAACACTGTAGAACAAATGTAGTTTGCTCCCACTTTTAACTCACTGCGACGGAGTCCTGGGAGCTGTACTTTTACGCGGCCTTGCTGAAGCTATCTCTGCCAAGGAGGGCTGGTGCCCTGCCAAACTACAGATCCCAGGATCCCAAAGCATCGAGCCATATTTGTGGTGGCCCTGTGGTTTGGACGTTTCCCAGAATTCCTGTCTCTTGGACACACTGGCTAAGGCTTCTGGGAGATGGAGTTCCAAGCATAGGCCTGAAAGGTGCAGGAGGAGGGGGAGGGTGCTGCTGCTCTGTGTTTGTTTCTTCTCTCTGCTTACTTTGCATCTCCATTTGGATGAGGAGGAAAGGGCGCCACTCTGGGTCGTCTCTCTCTTGCCAAGGCATTGACCCAGCCACCACCGAAACCCAGGGTGATGAGCTGGTCTGGCAGTGGTGCTTCCTCGTGAAAAGACTCTGGCCTCTCTTTCTGTGGGAAAGAAAAGCAGGATACATCTACATCATGCATGGGCAAACTTGAGTCCTCCAGGTGTTTCGGATTCCCAACAGCCTCAGACCCTTTCCTTTTCCTTTTCTATTTAAGCGGCTGAGGGGCCTGAGGCTGTTAGAAATTGTGGGAGTTGAAGTCCAAAACACCTGGAGGGCCTGAAATGGCAATTCCAGACAGGAAAGAATAAGAGCCACAAGCACTTCCCAATACAAAATTCCCCCAAGCAGTAAGCAGCCAGACATTGAAGCTGCAAGGCTAGAAAGAAAGAGGTAACGAAGGAAGAAGAGAAAAAGGAAAAGGGGAGGAAAGGCAGGAAAGAGGTAAGGAAGGAAGGATAAAAGGAAATAAAAAAGGAAGGAAACAGGGAGGAAAGGAAGGAGAGAAGGGACAGAGAGGAAGGAAGGAAGGAAGGAAGGAAGGAAGGAAGGAAGGAAGGAAGGAGAGAAGAAAGGATGGAACCAAAGAGCGAAGGAAGGAATTAAATAAAGAGGAAGAGAAGGAAGAGAGGAAAGAGGAAGAGAAAGAAAAGGGGAACAAGGAATATGTAGGTACCAACCCTTTCATAATAGTCTAGATAGCTACCTCTACTTCAAAAATTCTCATTATAGGTCACAGCAATGTGTGGCAGGGCATAGTTAGTAAAATATAATTTGTAAAACACACATCAAGATGTTTTGAATAGTTTTTAAAAATGTTTTTAAAATGCATTTTGTAAATGTTATATTTTACAATATGTAAGCCTAGAAGTTTAAATTTTAAAAATGAACCCAAAAAAACTGGGTCGAATGATGTATTTATTTACCACACTTTTATCCCACCCTTTTCAGCCTGAAAGCAACTCAGGGCGGCAATCCATGGGTCAATGTGTGTACAGTACATTAACGTTCATCATCCCCTTCTCTGAGTAGAGTGGTGAAACACCAGAACTTAGTCCTTCCCAAGTAAACCTAAAAGAAAAAACTTACCCTGTCTATTTTCTTTGCAGTGGTACTGATTCTGTCTTATTTAAATACCTATGGGAGGAAATGATGGTAGCCAGAGTCATTGATACTTTCCCCCTCTGCAAAAGAACATTTGACTTTTCTAATGGTTATATCAACATCCGTAATTTTAGCTGCCAAACCAGCCCATGATTTATACCTGAGTAAAGAGTTAACCAGATCTCAAGCAACCAGAACTCTCAAGCAACTGGCCAAAAAAAAAATCAAAGAAATTGTGCTTTTAAAATTAAATGTATAATACAGCAAAATGTTTTCTATTAGCTTACATTTATCTTTATTTGTTTTTATTTGCTTTTGATCACTGCATTTTAAAATTAATATCAATAAAGAGTCTATGGTATGGTATAGTATTAGGCCTATTTTAATAGTAACTCTCAAGCAACCAGAAACTATATGTATCTGGAATGGTTAACTGGGAGTCTACTGTGGGAGTCTACTGGGTACTCTGCCATAAAATTGGCTCTGAAACAATCAATGCATGCCATTTCTTTGCAGACCATGATGTGGTTTTCAGTGGCTTTGGGAAGGAAGAGAGGTACAGTTTTATCATTTGTTTTCATTTTGGTGTAGCAATTGTAACACTTTGCTTAAGTGCACAAAAAAGGATTTAAGCAAAGATGCAGGTATCCATTGGGTGGCAGTGTTATACAACATTGTACAATAAAAGCAAGAATGTGGGCCATTCGTTGTTCTTAAACATCCATATAAGGTCTAGTTACAGATCCATAAGTGGAGAGACCTGCTTTCGCTGATCCTTCAAGTAGGCATGACTCAAGCTGTAACAGTTTCCAAAAGAAATGAACTCTCATAAAGAGGAGCTATAAAAGTGAGGCAAAAATGCTCTGAGTCTTTCTCAGCTATACATATTTTGCACATCATGTCTCACAGAACAAATCCAGACAGAAATCAAAATAAAGGATATTATCTGACACGTCTTAAATATCCCTGCCTCTCTCTTTTTTTAAGAGTCTTAAATTTGACTATTGGACCTGCATTGTTTTGAGAATTTAAAGTAGACTGAATGCATATACATACATGTAATTCAGAAAAAGCAGTGCAATAATATAATATAATATAATTGGAATATATGCAATAACTATGGAATGGCCTCAGACTACGATTTTGGATGGTATAATTTTAATATTGAATGTAGTTTTTAAAATTTTTGATATGTATTAATTTTAATTCAATTGATTTAAGTTTAATATTGTATAGTATAGTCTTGCTTATCGAACATAAATGGGCCGGAAGAACGTTGGATACGCTAAAATGGAAGGATTAAGGCAAAACCTATTAAACATCAAATTATGTTATGATTTTATGAATTAAGCACCAAAACATCATGTTTTACAACAAATCGACACAAGTAGCAGAGAGTTCAGTACACAGTAACGTTATGTAGTAATTACTGTATTTATGAATTTAACACCAAAACATTGCAATGTATCGAAAAAGCTGTGGATACGGTAGGGGGGCAGACTGCAATGAATAATACAGAATGTTGGATGAGTGAAGGTTGGATAAGCGAGACTCTACTGTATGTGTTTAAGGCATTGAATAATCACCATATGTAAGCCACCTTGAGCCCCCTTGGAGTAGAGAAAGGTGGGGTATAAATAGGGTAAATAAATAAATTTTAAAAATGGTAAAGAAATGGAAAATATATAAAGCATAAAGTTTTGGACAAATAGCAATTTTTCAAATCATGAGCCTTGCAAAAGAAGAGTCCAGAATAGCGGATGAGAGCAAAGAGGAAGACTCTAAAAAGTGTGATTACTGGGATCCTTATGAGATTCAGCATGTATTACTCAATTGGTGCAGTCACTTAGAAAACTCCCAGCTGGAATGCATCAAAAGCATCTCCAAATGTTATTGCTTCGTGTGGAGGGCAAAGGCAATTTAGAGAATCCAAGATATTATTAAGAATGAGAGAGAGAAATCAAATTACACTAGTCTGGACATGCCAAATAAATATAATTATGTTATAAAGTATGCTACGATAATGGAGGGGGAAACTGCTAATACTCCACTCTCAGTTCAGCCTGTTACATTTCTACGGAAAGACTTCAGCAGTCTCAAAATAGCAGCCAAATCCTTGGTTCCAAATATAACTCAGAATGGGTTTTTTTTCTTTTGAAGAAAAAGGAAGAGGCACTTAAGAGAGTCAACATGGTGTAGTGGTTTGAATGTTGGACTATGGCTCTGGAGAACTGGAGCTCAATCCCCACATAGCCAAGGAAACTCAGTGCGTGACCATGGACAAGTCACACTTTCTTATCCTCAGAGGAAGGCAAAGGCAAACCCTTCTGAACAAATCGTGCCAAGAAACCTAATAGGTTGGAAATGATTTGAAGACATACAACAACAAAAACAACATGAACTTAAGGAGAGCAGGTGTGATATGATTTGAGCATTGGACTAGACCAGGACTCAAGGTGCAGCTCAGCAATGGAAGCAAATTATCTGAATGTATTGTCGAAGACTTTCATGGCCAGAATTACTGGGTCGTTCTAGGTTTTTCAGGCTGTATGGCCATGTTCTAGAAGAGAATGCTTCTAGAACATGGTCATATAGCCAAAAAACCTACAACAACCTACAAATTATGGCTGGAGCACATTCATTAATCCCAAAAGAAAAGCAGTAGAAAGCCACTATTGAATAAATCTTACCCAGAAAACCCTGTTATGGGGTTAGAGTCAACTTGTGTCACTTAAACAAACATTAATGCAACAGTGTGATCTATGCCTCCTTGGAAATCAGCCCCAGTGATTTAGTGGTACACTCCCCAATAAGTGTATGGAGGATTGCAGCCAAAACCTTCTTGATTTGAGGCATAAAGAGGAAGAAAGCAGAGTAATAAAAAAGGGAAGCAAATAAAGGTGTCAAAATATAGACATGTATGCATATTCTGTATATATGGCTGTTATTTACTTCTGCAAACATTACTGTACATAAAAAACAGGCAACTTTAAAAGTTACTTTTAAAATATAAATATCTACAATTCTAAGGACCCCCTCTGTTTGTCGTTACCAAGTTGCAATTCAAAACATATTATTCAAGTATTATTGTTAACATTGTTTTTTAAAAAAGTATTATTCAAGTATTATTGTTAACTAGTTTTTAAAAAACACCAGAAAGGTATTAACTGCTGGACTTTGATACAAAACACAATGAAAGTAATGAATCAATGCTCCTTATATTATAAATAAAATAAATACCCGTACCTTGGGAAGACTGACTTGGCCATGGTGGTCCACACTCTGGTTACATCCTGTATATATTCAGCTGGTCCAGTGAGCAGTAGCCAGGTTGCTCATTGGAGCGGTGTTCAGGGAACGCACAACCACCCTGCTACGTAAGCTCCACTGGCTGCCAGTCTGCTACCGAGCACAATTCAAAGTGCTGGCTTTAGCCTATAAAGCCCTAAATGGTTCCAACCCAGTCTACCTGTCTGATTGTATCTTGCCCTATGAACCAGCTCAGAGACTAAGATTGTCTGGGGAGGCCCTGCTCTTGGTCCCACCTTCCTTGCAAGTACGACTGGTGGGGACAGAGATAGGGCCTTCTCAGTGATGGCCCCTCGGTTGGGGAACTCCCTCCCTAGCAATATCAGATCAGCTTCCTCCCTCCTAGCCTTCAGGAGGGAGCAGGCCTTTGAAAAATGGGGCAACACAGTAATCTTAATGTGGAATTATGTGCAAGTGATCATGGAATGGCCTTAGACTTTGAACTCTGTAATATTCACTTGTGGGATTAACATAACTCAAAAACCACTGGATGAATTGCCACCAAATTTGGCCACAAGACACCTACTAACCTAAGGAGTGACCATCACTAAATTTGATTTTGCCATTTGGAAGTTGTCATCGCTGGGATTTATAGTTAATCAACAATCAAAGACCATTCTGAACTCCACCAAGGATGGAATTGAACCAAACGTGGCACACAGGACTCCCATGACCAACATGGGCATTGATGGGCATTAGCCTTGAGTTTGGGAGTTGTAGTTTACCTACATCCAGAGAGCACTGTGGACTCAAATAATGATGGATCTAGACCAAACATGGCAGGAATACTTCATATGCTCAAATATGAAAACAGATTGAGCTTGGGGAAAATAGACCTTGACATTTGGGAGTTGTAGTTATTGGGATTTATAGTTCTCCTACAATCAAAGAGCATTCTGAGCCCCACCAATTACAGAATTGGGGCAAACTTCCCACACACAACCCCCATGACCAACAAAAAATACTTAAGTCCATCCAGTCCAACTCCCCTCACCAGGGCAAAAAAACGTAATCAAAGCCCTCCTGATAAAGAGCCATCCAGCCATAGATATAGATAGATAGATATATGATTCACACACAGAGAGATATAGTATCATAGATTTGAAAGGGACCCCTAAATAAGGACAATTGTATGTTGCATGTTCCAGAGTAGCCAAACCAGACAATCTTCACATTAACACTGACAAAGAAGCAGCAAGAAATACTGTTTACCCACAAGCAGAAAGAAATTACATATATTAGAAACCAACATTTTCTAATTACTTCATTTTCCAGATCACCAGAGTGGGCCACAACAATGTGTGGCAGGGGACGGCTAGTAAGAAATAAAACTTTATTTATATACCACCCTATCTCTCCAAGAGGACTCAGGGCAGTTTCCAACATAGGGCAAAACATTCAATTGCCAAACGAAAAAAACATAAAACAAAATTAAACATTATAAGGCATAAACACAAATCCTCTTAAAACAGTCACAAAAAATTAAAAACCAATTTCAATTTATAAGATTACTTACCATAATTATTTGTTAGTTATTGTTACATAGTTAACTATTACCCAGCTATGTCTTAACTGGGAAAAATTACAATTACAATTAACATTACTTGTAATGAATTGCTTCCATGAGTTCTGCATAGAACTGCAACATGCATGCTCTCAAAACAGAAGAAGTTCTGGCAAAACAGAGTTCTGGAAGTCAACATTTCAAGAGAATGCATCAGGTTAGATTAATAGCATACATTACCAAAGATTAAAGCATATCTTATACTTTCAGAACTAGAAAGAAATTTCTTATTTACTGCATTTGTGCACGATAATTCCAGTGAAATTATCATTCTTCAGCAGTTGCTGTTTTATGGAGGTGGAGACAACTGCAGTCAGATTACTTAAGAAGAGCCACCAACTAGGATGCATTTACACTGTAGAATTAATGTAGATTGATACCACTTTTACTGCCATAGCTCAAACCTATGGAATCAGGGGTGTTGTTGTTCTGCAAGACGTTTCACCTTCTCTGACACGTTTTGCTGCCTCATCAAACTACAACTCCCATAATTCCATAGCACTAAGTCATGGCAGTTAAAGCAGAGTCAAACTGCATTAATACGGGAGTGTAGATGCACTCCAGGCATTCTGTGTACCACTGTGTTACTTGGCTCTCAACGGGAATATTTCACCTATGTTCATGAGAGAAGCTGTCATGGCTCCCAGGAAGCAATCTTATTCTGAACAGATGGGATTATTCTCTGTTCTTGCATCTCTTGACTCAATTTCCTCACACTCCTATTTTGGTGCTATGGTGTGAAAATGGAGAACTTCCATGCAAGCACGACCTAATTCCCACTGTGTGATCAAGCACAAAACCAATTCTCTCCTTGTTTTCTTACAGTGTCTTAAGAAATAGCCCAAAGTGCTCAGTAACATAGATTTTTAAAAAATGCCTATGGATGTGATTATTGACCAGATTGGAGAATGCTGGATGGGAGAACATACGTACAATAAAAACATAAAAGATGCACTGAATCTATACTAAACTTTGAAATCACTTCACTTTGGTACATCTAGCTTTGCCTAAAGACTGGACTGTTATGCTTTCCAGTGTTATACCCACTCGGGGAAAATGTACTACAGAACTGGACTTAGTTTTCTATTAAATATTTAAAATTTGTTCTTGGAATGTTTAGAAAATACAGAAATTTCTGAATGCTCCAAAAGCGCATAATACATTTCAGAAAATTGTACATTTAATCCTGGAGATAATGTGCATTTTGTTATCCATTATATAGTGGGCCCCTGGCTGAGGTTTGGTTCGCGGGCCCTCTGGGGATGTCTAAATCAATAGATGCTCAAGTCCCATAACATACAATGATGTCATAAAAAGTTGTCCCTTATATAAAATGTCAACATAAAGAGAGAAGCCTTTAACATGAGACATCTATAATGCTATAATTCAATTTTAGCTATTGCGGCTGCATTTTATGGAATGCTGAAATTTACAGATTAGGAAGAAATATTCAGACTTTTAACCCTAGCATCTCACTGAACTATACATTTCAGGATTCTATAGGCTGCAGTCATAGCAGCTAAAGTGGAATCACAGTGCTATAATTGCCTTGTGCAAAAGAGCTCCAAGATAGTCCTTCCCTTGTCATAATATTCTAGGAAACAGGACTAAAGCCTCAGAGTTGCCCTTGGTAAATGAATTAAATTTTGATTCATAAACAAAGAAACTATTTGGAAATATACATTGTGCCCACATTCTGTTAATAACAGTACACTTTGAATGCAAATGCTAGTCATTAACTTCAGAGTGATCTGACATTACCACCTAGGATACATCACACTGTACACTGCAGTCTGATGCAACTTTAACTGCCATAACTCAATACTGTGGGAGACTGGGATTTGTAGTTTAGTGAGACCCCAGCACTTTGTGGTAAAGAAGGCTGAAGGCTTTGTAAAGTTACAGTTACAATGATTCCTTACCATTAAAACATGACAGGTAAAGTGATGTCAAAGTGCATTACTTCTACACTGTAGATGAGGCCTACAGCTCAGGTGCTGGATGCAGCCCTCACAAGGGTTTGGTATGGCCCACAGAGACTCTGAGTCTAAGGGAGAGTGAGAAGGGGAGGGAAGGAGATCACACCCAGCACTACTGCAGAGTAGCAATTGGAACCTGTCATTCTCCTCCAAGGTGAACTACTTCTGCACATTGCACCAAAGTTACCAAACAAAACTGTGACACCACTGACAGATCTAGTCATGATGCTGGAAGTGCTGGTCTTTCTTATCCGCCTCTCTTCACGGCTCTAGGCAGATTACAGAATAATTAAAACACACAAACATTATAAAAATACCACAAATACACATATTAAATTGCATGTCTATAAAATACATATTAAAATACACAAATTTTAAGGGGTATCAGACTATTTTTTCAAGGAGGTGTGTAGAATCTTGGGCTCTGGGTTACATCGAAATGATCTAACATTAGTTTAGCTGTTTTAGAAGGAGAAGGAGGTGTTAAAGAAAGGGGGCTTCAGTTCTTTCTGCGGCTCTTCTTCCTTTTTCTTTGCCTCAGGATTAAAAAGTCTTCCTCTCAGAGCATGATGGGAGTTTTTCTCTGTTTGTTTCTCAGCCAATAAAAAATCTGGTTGTGTCCATGCTCTGATTGGCTGAGAATGGTCACAACCAGAGACTACAATTTCCAAAATCCTCTCTTGCAGTCTTATTTTTTAAAAACCGTTATGGTAAAAACTTAAAATAATTATTTAAAAACCCAGTAGATTGGTGAATTGTTCTGAAACTTGGCAAGCCTGCAGTTGTAAATGGGATCTAAAACTGAGATAGGTTTTACATAGGTACTACTATGACTTGGCTGCATATGATGTCAAAGTGCAGGTGACAGTGAAATCTTCCCAATGGATAAATATCCCTACAAAGAAAGAAAAAACTAATTTGGCCAGGGAGGAGGTTTCATCCTTAACATCAACTTTTATATTTTGTATGGAACGTTTCCTACTGCATTCTAAAGGGTTAACGAAACAGATGCAAGTCTGCTCCCTTAGTCAGACTCAAATCCTGTGTTACACAGGAGTAGTGCAACTTTAAAAAATACAGTCATGTGAGACCTTAGTTAAGTCTTGAGAAATCGTGGAGATCAGCGGCTGCTTAATCTTTTCCATCTGTTTTTCTGCTCGGAAACTCACCCATGGTGTTTTGCCATATCATCTTCAGGTGAAAAGATGCTGGTACAAGTATACTTTCACCCAAAGGCAGAAACACATGGGAAGATGATTTCAACAAAAACTAGACAGACAAGAAAAGGCCAAACAGGCTCTTCTCTTTGTAATTTCTCTGATCAAACTGGTAGCCTCTTGTGGGTGCTTTTCATTTTTTAAAATCTCCCATGTTAAATAATGAATCAAATTAAACATCTTTATAGGTAGGAAGTCTAGTACTCTGAATGGGAATTGTCGTTTTTTGCTATTTGTCCAAAATGTTAATGTTTAGGGTTGTTGTTTACTGTCTATTGTACAAATGTATTTATTGTACTTGTAATTGATAATTTTATTGTATTGTTCAATTAAATTAATAGTTGAAATAAGATAATTACTGTTCCCTGAGGGGGGGAGAGGGGGAGGGGAAAAATTAGCATTTGACACAAGGGCAAGGTAAAGGGAGGTAGTATAAGATTACTAAGAAGTAACATGTGATATGTATATATATATATATAGTAACATAATATTCAAGAATGAAGTTTAAGTAATGGTGTCAATATTTTTTAAGAATTCTTGCTGTTTGCCGGTTTGAGTGAGAAGATTGGTGTAGAAAAGTTTTAAATAAATAAATAATGTGTTGCTTCACTAGGCAGATGCTTCCTGTGTTTCTCAGCTTGTTTTATAAGAAAGAAAAGAGGGAACTGCAAGCAGACAGCATTGCAAAAGCCATGTGTTTTTGCTTATTCAAGAGCCACATTAAATGACAGAAAAGGAGGATGTCACCATATGAAAAATGCATTGCATATAAGACTGAAGCTATGTGATTAAGCATAGCTAATTAATGGGTTGAGAAATTAAATACGTACTGTATGTCCAAGCATTCCTAAATGACAGATGCTTTGCTGTAAAATGTGTGGGAGATGGATGTGATCATCTCGCTTCATAAACCAGTGTTTGTCCCATTCATTTCAATGTCACCTATCTACATTCATAGAATACTGCATCTCACATGAGTTTAGAACAAAATAGTTTCCTTTCACTAGTCTTAGTTAAAAAATAGGAATGATCTTTTATATTTTAAATATGCCTTATCAGATTTCTGTTTTTCCTTCGTTTTCTAAAAATGGTGCACAAAAATCTATCTGAAGCTGTGCAGGTTTGGCAAACAGTTGAGCCTCTTTACAGGCCCGGATTACCCATAAGGCCACCCGAGGCCATGGCCTTGGGCGGCAGGTATGGGGGGGCGGATTTGGACCACCCCAAAAAATTTTAAAAATTAATTTTTTAAAGAAAAGTTCGAGAGGAACAGGCGGGGGGAAGCCACGTCTGACGCCCTAGGGGCGGGACTTGCCCTGCCTGTCCCCCCCCCCCCCCGCACCCAGGACTATGCCGGAGGCAAAGGCGCCCTCTTGCCGGCTGCCGTGCCTGCATGCCCAGCAGCGCCCTGTGGGCGGAGCTTCTCCTCCTCCTCGCGCCCTCCTTCCAATCCTTCCTGGTTCGGTGACGAGGAGAAGCTCCGCCCACGGGGCGCTGCTGGGCATGCCCCGTGGAGCTTCCTTCCTCTGCCTCCTCGTCACTGAACCAGGAAGGCAGTCGCGGCGACGAGGAGGAAGAAGGGAAGCTCCCACGGGGCATGCCCAGCAGCGCTCCGGGGGCGGGGCGTCCCTTTCTGCTTCTCTCCGTGAGCGGTCATGGAGAGAAGGAGGGAGGAAGCCCCACCCCCTGGGGCGCAGCTTCCCAAGTGTGGCCTAGGGCGGCAAAACACCTTAATCCGGGCCTGCCTCTTTATCCACAAATTGGCTTGAAAATATCTCTCCCCCCCAAAATCCAAATAAATAATGATTTTACCCTTTTGTATAAGGAGTATTTTGATGGTTTAACTGTCATGACACTAAGTGCTTTAGTTATGCAGCGACAATAAGGTGAAGCCTTCCCACATCATGCCTTTTATCCACAGTAGGACACTATTCTATCAGATCTTGGAAGCTAAGCAGTGTCGGCCTAGTTAGTGCTTGGATGAGAGACTGCCAATGATTATCAGGTGCGGCAAGCTATGTTTTAGAACGGGCATGCGCAAACTTCAGCCCTCCAGGTGTTTTGGACTTCAACTTCCAAACTTCCTAACAGCCTACCAGCTAATTCCAACCGGCTGTTAGGAACTGTGGGAGGTGAAGTCCAAAACACCTGAAGGGCTGAAGTTCGCGCATGCCTGTTTTAGAGGAAAGAACTAGCAAATACCACCTCTGAGTATTCCTTGTGAAATTCTGTTGACAGGCCATTCGAACGCACCAATCTACACAACTCACCAGAGCTCTGGACAGATTTCTTCCCAGGCATGGAAATAGAAATAGCTCTCTGGACTTGCTGCTGAAAGTGAATGTGGATGTCCATAGTATCTGCTGGGTTTTGGTTCAGGACCCTCACAGACCCCCAAATTTCTGGATGCTCAAGTCCCTTTGGCTACAAAGGCACAGCAACATGGTATCCCTTATATAAAATTTCAAAATCGATCTTTGCTTTCTGGGGTTTTCCCCCTCTGGGATGCCTTTTTCAAGCAGTGGATGCCGAATCCATGGATACTCTGGGCCGATCTACAGACTTTTATAGAAAGTTTTTTTGGCTCCTTTCCTGAAAGGCTTCCAATGGGAAAGGACTTCGAAAGGTTTGGGTAAAAGTGGGGTGGCATAAAAGAAACGTGCCCTCCTAATTTCTTATCAAATTTCTTAAAGATTGTACCTCAGGTATTTCCGATTGTTTTTCTTGTATTTTTTGTTGTTTGACAGACATGCTTCTGGAACATGGCCCATACAGCCCGGCTTCTCGCCGGTGAGGTACCTATTGATCTACTCACATTTGCATGTTTTTGAACTGCTAGGTTGGCAGAAGCTGGGACTAACAGCGGGAGCTCACGCCACTCCCTGGCTTTTGGAACATGGCGTACAGCCCAAAAAACTCACAGCAACCCAGTGAAAGTCTTCAAGAACACGAAAATGGGCACTCTTGCGATGTGTGGTCCTGAGCCTTTTGACACACCTGGCTGGGGATTTCAACCTGACTCCGTTGGCCCTGTCTACACTGCTTTATCATGCACTTTGAAACTGCATTATATCGTTACTCTAGGCCAGACCTGGGCATCCCATGGCCCGCGGGCCAGATGTGGCCCCGGCTAATTCTGACCGGCCCAGGGAGAAGGGCATCGGGGGGGCGGGGCCAAGAGGAAGGGTGCCGTTGCCGCAATCCCATCGCGGGCTGTGGGTCCTGTGTCGGCAGACAACCCGCCGCTCCGGAGAACGATCAGAGGAGCGGTGGCTTTGGAGTGCCTGCCATCCCGGGAGGCGATCCGGGCCTGCAGCGGGAGCAGTCGGTGACCTGCGGCAGCTGATCTCCTTGGCGACTTGGAAGACTTGATCGTCTTCCGGGTCGCCAGGGCGATCAGCCGCCTCAGATCGCCGACTGCTCTCGCTGCAGGCCTGGATCGCCTCCAGGGACGGCAGGCACTCCAAAGCAAGGATGGCAGGCACTCCATGGCAGGGCGATCAGCTGGGGAATGGCTGGGGGCGAGAGCGGGCGGAGGCCTGCAGCCTCCGATCACCTGCAGCCTCTGATCGCCTGCTCTGCTGCGGTGGCGGCTGGGTCCGCTTTGTCATCCTCTGGGCTGGGTCCATTGGGCCATTCCATCTTGGGATCCTTCCTCTCTTGAGGATGTCGGCCTCCATCTTGGTTCGCACCTTGTCTTCTTGAATTTCATTTTATTTTAGTGGTTTTTATTATTTCTTATAATATAATAAATATAATATGCTATATTATAATTTCAAAATGTTATGTATATATATATACTAGCTGTACCCGGCACGCGTTGCTGTGCCCTATTTAGGAGATGCGAGAAAGTCTGAGTATGTAAGGGTTGGAAATGATGTTACTTACGGTCTTGGTGGGGTCATGTAGGCATGAATTGCGCACTTTCTATGTGTGCTCCAAATGATGTCATCTGGAAGCATGAGTTGTATTGTCTTATATAGCGGAGGAAGTGTTTTGATTCTGGAGTGTGTCCACTCAGCAAAGTTTGTAGTGGTTGTGGAGGAGTGGCAACTGGTGGTAGAGAGACTTTACCGGCTAGGCAGCACATTCCTGGTGTTTCTGCTGGGCATTTCAGGGCTTTGCAGTGTGTGCAGATGTGCGTTAGGGTGCCAATGTCGGCCTCTGGTGCCATGCTGTAGTCTTCTGCAGCGTTGTATCTGAAGGCTAGGCGGTGGAATTGGTTGTGGTGTTTTTGAAGTTTGTTTTCTGTGTTGCGACATCGTTTTTCTGCGCTCCTTGCGCACTGCTGTTGTGTTGCATTTCTGCGTCTTTGTTGTTCCTGGCTGCGCGCTTCTTCTTGTCGTGCAGTTCTTTGCATTTGGTTCTCAGCTGTGCGGCGTGCAGTGACCTGTTGTCTGTGTCTCTGCTGTGCAGTGCGTTTCTGTTCTGGCGTTTGTTCTGCCCTTTTTTGTTTGATGTATGTAGCGCTGTGAGTGTGTCGTCCGATGCTGGTATTTTTATAAGGCATGGCTTGTCTTTTTAGGTCAGTTTATGTCTGTGTGGAAGGAAGGAATGGTTTTTGTTTGTGGTGTTTGTAGGTGTTGTGTGTACGGGGTCCCGTAAGGTTGGTGGGATGGGTTGTGATTGGAAGTTGTGTTGTGTGGGTAGGAATTTGCTGGAGAATTGCTTCCTCAGAGTTTGGTTTTGGCAGTTTAACCCTCAAACACCAACTGAAATCTCTCAGCATTCTATCTTAGCCTTGGATGGCTCTTGCCAGCGTTGCTATGGTTACAGCAGTTATCCAAATCCGCCCTTATTGGCAGCCAATCATGTTGTTCAGAATGTAGAGGCTGGGTGAGTCTTTGGCTGCCCCGGAGGATGCTGGGAAATGTAGTTTTATTTTTACTCGTTGTTTTGGGGGCCTTTTAGGTTTTGGGGGGGAAAGTTTCTTTGCTACAAACGTACCTTGCTTGAGGCCTATTTCTGTTGGCACGTATTGTTTTTCTGCGTTGTAGGGTTTCTTTGTTTGAGGTATACATCACATGACGTGAACCCATTTATATAATATACTATAATAATTATATTAATACTAATATATGAATATTTGATATATTAATATGTTAATATTAATGTGTAATATATAGTAAATAAATAAATAATGTAGATTAGAATGCAGTTCAGCCTTCAGGTGCGGCCCTCCATAATATTTTTTGGCTCTCTTGGGAAAAATAATGGCCCACCCCTGCTCTAGACTCATATGATACAGTTTAGCTCTACCATATGACCATATAATGCGATTGCAAACGACACGTAATGCCAGTCTGGGTGCGGCCTTCCTTTTTTAAAAATGTTTTTCCAGCCTGAGCGGGCCACTCCGCTCGCGCATGCGCACCCGCCTTTTCCCTTCCCTTCCCCTTGACCGATACGCTCGCGGCCATTTGCCTTTCCCGTGCGCGTGCGGAATAATGGCAAGTGCGTAGTTCCTAGAGGAGGAGGAGTTCACTATAGCGACAGCTAGCGGCCTGGCAAGGGAGGGGAGGGGGGGAAAAAAAGAGAAAAAAAGATCCCGCCTACGTTGATGCGCATGCGCATCCTTTGAACCGGCCTCGCCCTGCCGGGGCGTTAAGATCACGCACACTTCCTGCTTGTGTCCTCTTTTCCTCTCTCTCTCTCTCGAGATCCGAGCCCGCGCATGCGTAGGAAGGCAGTCTCCTCCTCCTCCTCTTGTTTCCCAGAGTCCTGTGCGCGGGGAAGAAGCGTCGATCTGTGGGCTGGAGGCATTTTGTGTCCTGGACATCGGCAGCGAGGAAGGAGGGATTGAGCGCGCGCGCGAGAGAGCGCGAGAGAGAGAGAGCGCGCGCGAGCGAGGGTGTTGTGAGGAGAAGACAAGATGGCGGCGGCGGCCGAGGCCGAGTGAAGCGCCGTTTGACAGCGGCGGCGGCGCGGAGGCCGCATCCGCTTGGGGCTTTTTCCCAGCTGCTGGGGCTGCTTTCTTCGAAGGGCGGACAGTCCCCTGGAGGCCGGGGAAGGTTTTTCTAAGGGCCTAGTGCGGAACCGGAGTCCTCCCCCCCCTTCCCTTCCCCTCTTCTTGTGCTTCCCCCCCTCCCCGCGGCCGCTTCCTGACAGTGGAGGAGCCGGGGCTCCGCGAGGCCTGGACGTGTGAGCCGTAGACCCCCTCAGCCTCCTTCCCCCGCCCGCCCGCCCCTCCTTCACGATGGCGAGCAGCAGCGGCTCCAAGGCCGAATTCATCGTCGGGGGAAAATACAAACTGGTGCGGAAGATCGGCTCCGGCTCCTTCGGGGATATATACTTGGCCATCAATATCACCAACGGGGAGGTAAGGAGGGACAGAGGAGGAGGCCCTTCCAGCCCTTCCCCTCGCCTCACCCCAGTTTGGAAGGCCATTTTTTTCCGCCTACGGTCGACTTCTCTTGCCTCTGAAGCAGGCCTGGGCCAACTTCCGGCCCTCAGGTGTTTTTGGACTACAACTCCCACAATTCCTAACAGCCGGTAGGCTGTTAGGAATTGTGGGAGTTGTAGTCCAAAACACCTGGAGGGCCGGAGTTGGCCCAGGCCTGCTTCAGAGGCATTGAGTGAGGTTTCATTTCATTTTGGAGTATTTTTCTACTTCTTCAACAACAACACCACCCTGGGATTTATGACACATCATGGGAATGCTAATCTATATATTTTTTGGCAGTATAATGCTAACGCAGCGTGTTCTTTCGTGACTTTGCGGTAATGGGACTGCAGTGGAGGCTTGAAAGCTTTGGAAACGCCCCCCCCCTCTTTTGAACATGATACTTGAAGGTCGATCATGTTTGTTGTAAACAACACTGCCGAGTTCGTAGTGGTAGATGTGTGGGGAAAGGGTATTATAATATTGTCACTATTATTTATAAGTGACGTCCCGTTGTAGTTACTTCACCTTAAAACCATAGAAAAGATTTTCAGTTCAGCTTATGGTTTTGGCTCTTGTCCTCACAGAGTGAGATATAGTTTCCCATAGACTGCGATGACAGCGACAGTTACTTCAGGTTATGTTATTGCGTAGAAGGCTTTCTTTAATCCCCAATTTTTCCTGTGAGAGAGTTGCGGTCCTCTTTGTGGAGTATCTGACCCCTGTCCCTTCTCCACTGCAGGAAGTGGCTGTGAAGTTAGAGTCACAGAAGGCCAGGCACCCCCAGCTGTTATATGAAAGCAAACTGTACAAGATTCTTCAAGGGGGAGTTGGCATCCCTCACATACGGTAAGAATTATAGCTCTCAGGAGGTGGAATACTTGTTATCTCTTGTTAACCAACCAGGACCCATGTATCTTGTTTTGTTCTGAAGCGATATAAGCTTTCCTCAGAGTTGTAATGAACTGTATCTAGTTAAACATATTGAGGGATTCTTCCCAGCCAGCAGATTATCTCTCTGCCCCCCTCACTTCAACTCCAGTACCAACTAAATTAATTCTTCTTGAAGTGATTGTATTCTCTGTACCAATAGAAGTAGCTGACTACTCTGCCGATTGGGATGAACTAGTGGAAATGGCTGCTCTCTTTTGTGTTTTTGTTCCAACATGTCTTCCTCCTCTGCTCAGAAAATGGCGGATGTCAATACTTAAACATTCTGAGAAGTGGGGCATGTTTTTGTTGCATCTCTCCTGTGTTTTCTTTCTGACATCGGTATTATGTCCAGAAGAATGGGGGCACCTGAGAACTGAAGGAAGAAACAAGGAGAGATACACACGGAAGCCCCTTTCTGTTGCTGACGACATATGCGTCACTGAGCTCAGGAATTACATGCTCCTGTTTTAAGCAGCTTTCCTTGGCTCAGCTTTATGATTACACGATACGTTTGTGTACTGCCGTACTTCTTGGAGGCTAAGAAAAAAACCCCTCACATTGGAAATTAAAAAAACAGTTTTAATTAATGATCTGCAAGTATATTTATAGAAATATATCTTATATAAAGAAATTTTCACTTATATTGAAAGTTGTTATACCCACATCTATATGAACATTTGAAAAAATCAGTTTGGTTTTTACATTAGGATATTAGTGCCAAATTATATAGGAAACCATAAAAGTTGTTTGGATTTAGTTTGGAAATTCTATTTTTTCTGACTTATATTCTTAATAGAGGAACATTTGGAACTTTTATATTTAACTTATAATATTGTGCTGTCTGGTACCACATTTTACAAGAGTGAAGTGACCTAAATAAACTTAGTTAAAATATAATTTGAGGATAAACTGGTTCATTTCTCTAAAGCAGAAAATACCTTTACCAATTTAAATGAGCAAGAAATGCTGATTCTTTTGTCATGACAGGTATCTGCTGCTGGTAGTTTTGGGCTACACTTGTAACAAGTAGTGTTGTAACATGGCTAACCCTTGCCAGAGAGATACAGAATGTAATGACACACTTGTATGAAGCAACTCCCAGGTTTAATTGCACAAAGCAGCCATGGAGATAGAACTGAATTCATTACACAACACACTGTTCTACAGTCTTTGGTGAATGTTCTGCTTTTGAAACAATTGTGTCTAGGTCTGTCCTTAGCCTTAGTAGTCCTACATCTAGATTGAGTGAGTTTGCCTTAAAACCCAGCTTTTATTATAACACAGATGTTAACATGAAGTATCGTAGGTGCTGTTTGAAATATTGGATTGTATTATATGTCTATATTAGTGTGCAGCTGTAGACCTATACATCTTGTTTTATTTTCTGTGCTTTGCACTTTTTTGCTTATAATTTTTAAATTAAATGTCTTTTTTTAAAAAAGAGCTAAAGAGAGAAGGAACTAAATGTAAGAATATTCTCCAGAAATGCAGAATATACTTTAGCGACCTAATTAGATCAACTTATCTAAGAGTAGTTGATACTAATATTCATAAGTAAATGAAAATTATTTGATCTGGCAAAGTGTCATAACTTAGTAAAGGGGTGTCAGAATATGGAATGGTTATGAAAAGAACTTTATTCTTCAACCTTGTGAGTCAGGCATACTGAAAAGTCAAAGGAATGCTACAAATGAATACCAAGTAAATATCACAAAACAACAAAAGTTGCTTGTAAACATTTCTTTAAGCTGTTTGCTTAAATGTTAGATTATTTGGTATTGATCTTCTAAATGTCCTTAATAAGTCAGTTCAAACATCATTCTAAATTACAGTTGGAGAAAGTTTATATCTGAATGGACAAACCAGGATTTCAGTTAGCAAATCCAAGTTTGAAATGGGTTTTCAGATGGTGTAGTAACTGTCATTTGCAGATACATTATTTGACTTGTCTGTACATCCAGAAGTTACTGCACACAGAGATTGGATTAAATTAAATCATTCAGAAAGGATGAAAAATAAAGCAAGGCAATTGTTTGTACATTTGGAAGCTTAGTCTGCGGTTTGTATTATTGTTAGCATAGACCAAAGCAATGTTTCTGCAATATTTTGAGCTCACTGCTGTAAAGCTATAAAGCCAAGTTAATTTATTAAATTCAGATTATAAACTAAACAGTGAAACCGTTTTTGGATACTTAGTTGATATATCAATGGAGTGCTAATCATAGCAGATTCTTATGCCCATCTCTGGTTGATATGATCTGTTACGATTCTAGTACATTATTGTTATTATTTGTTGCTGGTTTTTTATTGCACCTAGTTTCTCATACATGTTATAAACCACCTTTGTGGTTCTGTAGGTGATGAAACATGGACTACAAATAACAGTTTATCTAAGTCTGGGTTGTATTCAATGGTAGTGCTTTGCAGGAGAAAGTGTTCTGTATATGGTAAAATGGGAGCATAACATTTATTGTGACTGGTAATTATTCTTAATTTTGAAAGATCTGTAAGTTTTCTAGGATATTCAACATTCTATTTTGCAAATAATGAACTGGACCTAGGAAATGTGTAAGGACAAGTAAGATATCATTGACTATTTCCATTAAGCAGTATGCTATAACTGCACTCCAAATAATTTCTTCACTTTATTCATGCTGTAATAAGTGATGCATTTAACTCTGTGGCTGTTAAATCATTGTTTAATTTAGTTATCAAATGCAACTCTCTGATCGACTTCTGCTGAAAGTTGACCATAGAGTCATGTTGGGTGGTTTTGAGATTCCTAGAGAGAACACCTCTAGGAATATCTAGATCCTTCATTATGATTCTGTGGTCTATGATTCCTAAAGAAGTGTCATCTCAGATTTTGCAAGTTTTTTTATTCACAGATTTTCCACTTTAGTGTATGTTCTATGTCTCTAAAATTATCAGTTAAATTGAGACAATCTCTAGGATTTGCAGGCACACCAGGGGGGACACCCCTCATGCACATACACATGCACACGCATTCTATAGTATAGGGAAAATGTAATATGTTTTATTGTCTACAGACTATCTGGGTTTTGATGCAAGTGAGGAAAAAGTGTATGTTTGAAATCAAATGGAGTAAATGTCTAGGAAATAGTCAATGCTAACAGGAAGCCTAAACAGAATTATGCCACACTACACATTTTGTTACACTTCCTAGTGATTTTATTCATACTTGCATATAGAATGGCCTTTGCTGCTTCATTTTAATGTTGTAGTTACAGGCCAGGCTTCTGAAAGTTACACAGGAAGCTGCTTGAAATGTTTTCTAAAGCCATTCCCTTTGTTCGGGTAAAATGATGCTGAAGCTCTATGAGTTATTTTCAAATAGTGTAAGATGCTGTGGTTGCCATGTTTACATTAAACCATTTTGGATGAATACAGCATTTGTTATAATTATCCAGATATCCACTTGATTTTTTAAAAGAATTTAATTATATAGTTAAGGGCCAGCATAATTTGTGCATTGGAATATGAGCCTGGAGACCAGTTTGAATCCTGGCTCAGCCGTGAAACCACACTCTCAGACTTAGAGGAAGGCAATGTCAAAACATCTTTGAATAAATCTTACGTAGACCTTGTACTATTCCTTGTCATACAATAAATTGCTAGCTTAAAGAGAATATGAAGTGCAAATTTTGTTAAGTTCTTTTTGGGGTATTTAAGACCCAAGAAACACTTTTTAAAGAGCAGGAAGTAACCAGAGAGCATCTTGTATAGCATCAGCTTTTGAAAAGGGCTAAATAATTGTGAGAGGGAGGCATGATAAAACTGCCCAGGGGGCATTTTGAGAAAAAATGAAAAAAATAGCAATTAAACTAAAAATCAGTAAATGCAGTTCTCTAAGGAACACTGAGGTGTGTGTAGCAGAGAGAAAAATACAGGATTTTAAAAAATGTAAGCAGCCATGGTATTGGCACTAGGCAACTTTAACTGAACACAAAAACTGCTGGCTAAACATACACAGGATTCCAGTGTTAGTGTGCCCCTGTCAAGAGGCATAGTTTATGAAAAGGAATATAATTTATCCCAAGACATACTTAATCTTTGTACTTTAACATCAAGCGGTAATGTATATTTGTGAACTCTGTAGACTAGAGCAGGGGTTCTCAAACTGTTTCAGCTGTGGATCCGTTTTTGAAGCGAAAGTAGTGCATGGAATGCCAATAAATGTTTATATATTATATATGATGTGTATATATTTCAGGCATGGGAAAACTTTTTGACACATTATGTTTTAAAATTTGACAGACAGGCCACGCCAGTGTCAGATGGATGCAGAATGTTTGTGAGAACTAATTGGAAAAAACCCCGAACAAATTCCTATGCAAACTGCACATGCATCGTTTGTATTGAAAAAAGAAAGAAAATACAATATTTTAAATGAAGAACAATTTTAACCAACATAAACTTTAAAATATTTCAGTGGAAGGCCACAGGGGCCATCCAGTCCCAGCCCCCTTTCTGCCTTGCAGGAAAAGCACAATCAAAGCACCCCCAACAAATGGCCATCCAGCCTTAGTAATAATAATAGTAATAGGAGCAATATAGGGACCATCCAGTCCAACGTACTTCTGCCATGCAGGAAAAGAACAATCAAAGCAACCCCTGGGCCATGGGAGGGAAAAAGGATTTTGGGACCAAGGAGGGCAAGGGAAAGGTGGGAAATCTTGGAAGTGTGGGAGAAGAGAGGAGGGAGCTGAGGAGGCCTCAGGGCTTCGCGGAGCTAGCTTTACGAAACGCTGGACTAGAACATAGCCATGTCCCTGAAATAATGAGATTGGTTACAAATCTTTAAGGAAAACTTTCAAAATCTTTAAATTTATAGATAGTTTTCAAGTTTTTAAAGTGAGTACATAAATCAGGGGTCCTCCAACCATTTAAGCAGAGGGCCGTTTTATGGTCTCTCAGACTTTGGGCGAGGGGCAGGAGCAGAGTATAGGTTGGAAAAAAATTCAAACAAATTCCTATGCCCTGCTCATATTTTATCTGTAGTACAAAAAGCACCAAACAATAATACAATTTTTAAAATAAAGAACAATTTTAACAAACATAAACTTGCCAGTGTTTCAGTGAGAAGTCTGGGCCTACTTTTGGTTGATAAGTCAGATTAATTAGGGTGATTGTTGTGTGCCTTCAAGACATTTCAAATTTAGGGCAACCTGGAGTCTAAAGTTTAGGGCGGGAGGCAGGTAAAAGATCTCCAGAGTAACTCAGCGGTCACCTATCAGTGGAAATTGTCCATAAAGTCACCCTAGAGGACCTAGGCATTCATATAGGCATTTTCTCAGCTTAAAGTGCTTTTTTATTGTCAATTTTTCCACCTTGAGGAAGGGTTCTGTGCTCCTAGCCTGCATAAAAGTGGGGGCTTACTGTACTGGTGGTAGAAGGTATCATGCTTAAGGTCTCATGAAACCTCCAGCTGGGCTCATGGCCCATTCATAAAAAAAGAAAGTGGAAACAGGGCTTGGCTTGAGAGATCAGTGCATCATTTCTATCCACCCAAGTCATATACTAACCCCAGGAAAGAATTAGGCCTTCAGTTCATTATCTTCCCTTGATATGTTTGCGCCATACATTTTGCACATTTCTAATACAGTTCTCTTTAGATGAAGTGACAAATTAAATGCTTTTCCTTTTGCAGCTACTGGATTGTGTTTTTAAAATGTCAATTTATTAACACTGTAACTTGCTTGGTTTTATTTCATGAAACTGGGGACTATATAAATAAGGTTCCCAGGCACCAATTCTGATCTGGCCACATTAGTTTTTGAAAGCTTTCAGAATATGTACTGTTCCTGTATACTTTGTATTTTTCAGCAAGGGATGTGTTGAGCCAATTTTCAGCTTGTTCTAATACTATGGGGTGATCAGTATCATGTGACCATAAAAGGCAGGTAATGTGAGCATACTTCTTAATGCAGTTCTTGTGAATGTGTATTGAGACTGTGCCTAAGAGAACTCCCCAGGGCTGTGTAAGGGTTTACTAAAATACTGGATTCTCCTCCCATTCTTTCTCGTAGCAGCCTAGAAAAGCAGTCTGGTATTGAGAATGCCTTGTTGAGAAAGATGGCAATGTTTTATTTAATTTATTATAAGCCATCTTTCCCCATCAATGAGACCTAAGGCAGATTAAAAAAACCAACCAAACTTTAAAGCCATCCCATTAAAAACAATTAAAAATAAAACACAGCTTCCTTATATTTAAAACATATTTCTGGTCAGTTTTCTTTTTTGTAGATGTGAAAATGTCTTATTCTGAAGCTGGCTGGCAGCCATTTTAATGTATGTATGTATGTGTTTGTTTTTAAAAAGCTAATTATTGTTGCCAGATTGGTGGTTCAGCAAGTCCAGATAATTCATTAGAATATAATTCAGTGAATTAGGGACCATCTACTCTGACCATTTATTACAATTTCAAACCAGTTTTGAAGAAAGTGGTTTTGTTGTGTAGATGACTACAGTGGAACCTCTACTCAAGAGCGTCCCAGCTTAAGACTGTTTTGGGTTAAAAGCTGCTGGTCTGCCCAGGTTTTCCCTTGATGTAAGAGCAGCATTTTGTGTAAAGAGCTAGTGCCAGAGGGAATGATAGCGCCTTTAGCAGGTTTGCTACTTTTTGGAAGGTAACGGAAATGCAAGTTGGCTAGGAAAAGTCAAGGAAATTGTGGTTATGATGGCCCCAGACTATCTAAAAAAGTACCTTATTATAAGTGAACCTGCCCAGGTTTTGAGATCCCGTTTCTGTGCATTGATCATTATAATAGATAATTTTGCTAGTCCGTGCACACAAGTCATTGAACAAGTTGCATTCTGCGTTCTGACTTTATTTCTGTCAACTTTTACTTTAGTCCTTAACAGTTTGCACTGTTTCTTCTATCATCCATTGTGATTTCTTGGGGGGGGGGGGGTTCTACAGATAATCTACTTTTCCATCCCTGACAGGGTCATTGGCTTCAGTCCTGAGTTCCACTGGCTTCCAGTCAAAAATAAAAGTTGACAGTAATAAAGCAAGAACACAGCGCGCACACACACTCTCTCGCTCTCTTTGGATAGCATAGCAAAGGGTTAACACCACTGTAGTGTTTGATTTGCTGGCTGTTCCCCTGTTCAGAAGATTTCACCTTACTTTCTGTACCTGTGATAATTAGATTTTGAAAAACTTGGCTTGTTGAGGAAACGGATTGGTGATAAAGCATAAGTGGAACCACCTTTTCCCATGATCACTCTTTGAGGAGTTTATGGATTTATGGAGCAGCAAAATACAGTATTTAGAAGTGATTAACCTGGGCCATTTTCTGCAGAGCACTGAGAAATGTTGGCCAAAATGCCATTGCTGTCATCTCTGAGTATCAGCTTCCTCTGATGTAGTTGCTCATTAGCTTCCCTTCTCGAGCTTCCCCTGCCTATAAGCTATAAGTTCTTTTCTGCTGATGCAGGCATGTAACTTTTGTTGTATTTTATATGTTTGTGTCGCACTTGGTTGCTTTGTAAGCTGCTCCGAGTCCCTTTAGGGGGATGGTGGCAAGATATAAAGAAGTTGTTGTTACTGTTACTCCCTTAACAGAGTGGATGCATCTTAATCTGGTATCTCCAGTTTGTACATTCTGCCTTGGGTTACTTACCGTATATCCTGGAATACAAGGTGACTGGGGGGGGGGGGGGGTATAAGATGACCCTCCTCCAACTTTTCAATACAGAGTTAGGGATATACGCAGCATTTAAGACTAACCCCCTCTTCCAAGACAATGCCCCCGCCACTCTCTGTTCAAGGACCTTCTCGCCCTCACCGCTTACCTTCTTCGAAGGCCACTTGGCTTGCCTAGGCCCAAAGAAGTGCCTCCAGATGCCGACTCCCAGCAGCGATGGCGTGCCTTGGATGTGCTCCCAGAGGCATGCTGGGAGCAGTAGTTCCGTGTCTTCTGCTCCCAGCATGCCTCTGGGAGCACATCCCAGGCACGCCGTCACCCAGCACTGCTAGGAGTTGGCGTCCAGAGGCATTTCCTTGGGCCTAGGCAAGCCTTCGGAGGGAGGTAAGCAGCGAGGGTGGGGGAGGTCCTTGAATGGAGAGTGGCGGGGGCCACTGGGAAAGCCCAGTTGGTCATCACCCCTAGCTGGTCTCTGTGGCAATGCGGCCTGTCACTCCTCCTCCCCATGCCCTCCCTCCACCCTCCTCAAGCCGCGCCACTAAGGGCGATTTTATTTTTTTCTTTAACTTATTATTTTAATTTATACCTGGCATACTAGACGACCCCCAACTTTTCATATTATTTTCCAGGCTTAAAAAGCCACTTCAACTACAACACGTCTAGTACGCTGGAATATATGGTACTTAACAGAGTGTACTTTCAGCTATTCTGATAAACTCAAACCACTTTCCTGTCTCTTTTAAGACATCCATGGAGGCCAGTCTTATCATAATGTTACTATAATTGTAAAAATCTGATTGGTTTCAAAATTAAACCTTATATAGATAATTCTGTCTCAATAGGAAAGCTGTTTTAAAGTGTTAGTATTTTGAGTCATGATTTTCTACTATGCATAGAAATACATCTTCTCTGTTTCTATAAATGGAAATCTTGATACTTCTGTCCTTGGACAAATTCTAAAAGCTCACCAAAATAGCAACAGAAGAAAAGATCATCACCCCAATTTTCTAAGAAAGCACTATTTTTCAAATAATGGTAATTCATTATCCTAAATAAGTGTGTATATTGTAGATCCTTTTAGGGACTTTTCCTAAAGCGGATGCCTGTCTTTTATATTTGAAAAAAAGTGAGATAAAATGTAAAGAAACCAATAAATATTTGAAGTTTCTATCCATAATGTCTGGCACAAGCCCATCAGTAAAAAATATATTATTACTGTGATGGATGAAAGGTTGGGGGGGGGGGGATCAAACAGTTCGAAGCTATTGGAATCACAGAGTCAGTTTGGTTTAGTCTTGGACTGATATTCACTGGAATAAAATGTACTTGGTAGTATTGCATTTATGATTATGTATGGTATTTAAGGAAAATGACTTAAACCAAGAAGCCCCTGTTCCTGCTTGGGAGCAGAATGGTAGACAAAGAGATACATGTTTCCTCCTGTCTCAGCCAGAGCTGTATTAAATGAAAAGCTTGCAAAATGGCCTGCAGTTGTTTGGTTTTTTAAAAAAACAACACAGTCACTCTACCCTGCGCCATGCAAAGTAAAGCTTCCAAGTAGGGCTTGTTAACACTGAATTGAGTCATAGAAAATGTTCGTAAGTTAGTTAAAAATTCTGCTACAACTAGCTATCATATAAGTACTTGAAAATTATTTTAACAAGATGTAGCTGGACATCAAACTTCCAGTTTGACTTTGTTCTATGGCTTCCACTAGTTCATAAAGGCAAATTCAAATTGTTCTGCAAAACACCTGAGCTCTTAATATGAGTATATGCACAAACTGTTACAGTATATTTTGATTTCAAGTTGATGTAATAACACAAAAGGAAAATAAAATCTCTAAAAACATTGAAGCACATTTGAAATGAGAAAAAAATCTAAAGCCCTACATGCCACATAAAGATACAACTCCATATATTATATAATCAAAGTCTACATTAGGCTTTATAGCTAGTGTAACAACTTGAATGATTATTCAGGTAAATACTTTCAGATAGTCTAATTGAGTTTCAATTTGAACAACAGAATGAAACAGATTGTAGTTTTTAGGTTTGGTCTCATACATTTGAGCTTGACTGAAACAATGTGAAATGTTTTATGTTCTCAGCAGAACGATTCAAATAGATTTAGTGGGTTGTTTTGTAGATTTATTTATCATGTCAGAAGCGAACCAAACAGTTGTATTGAAATAAAAACATACAAACAAAACACAAAGTTTGCAGACTTGGTATTCTATTAAATGTCCTTTGACCAGTAGCTGGCCAGTTGGAGTGTCTTTGGTGTTGCTATAAGAAGGTCCTTCATTTGTGCATGTAGCAGGGCTCAGGTTGCATTGTAGTAGGTGTTCTGTGGTTTGCTCTTCTTCACACTCGGACGTCGTAGATTCCACCTTGTAGATAAATAATACCAAAAACCTACTTGAATACTGCCAAAAACTTACATAGTACTTGACCAATGTTTTCTTCAAACTTCTACTTTTGAAGACTTCAGAAGTCATGAGAATATTTGTTTTCTGTGCCATGTGCAAAATGGCTAAATATGTGTGGTTAAAATAAACACAGATTGCCTTTACAGGAAATGTAAATGAATATTTTTGAATGGTGCTGAAATGGAAAATATTTTATGACAGTTCATTTGAAACATATTGCATTTTTTGAAATATTCCTCATTTTTCTTTATCAGTTGGAGAGATAATAATAATAATAATACTTTAATATTTGTGAGTCGCCCTCCACCGGCGGTGCTCCGGGCGACTTACAACAGTTAAAACCCTAGGGTGAACAATGTACAACAGTTTAAAAACATGGAATATGAACAGGAGGGGTGGCTCAGGTAGTCCAGGGTACCGAGCCAGTCCCGAACGCTAGGCGGAAGAGCCAGGTCTTCAAGGCTGACCGGAATCCAGATAGAGTCGGAGAGGCTCTGAGGGTGGGCGGCAGTGAGTTCCAAGTCGAAGGGGCCGCGACGGAGAAGGCTCTCCGCCGAAGTTTCCCAGTCTAGCCTCCCGCACTCCAGGGGTAGTCAGGCGGTCACCGTTGATGGAGCGTGCTGGCCTCTCGCTGCATTGGGCCGTCAGCCGGTCACTCAGATAGGAAGGCCCAATGTTGTGCCGGGCTTTAAAGGTGAGCACCAGGAGTTTGTAAAGGGCTCTGAACTCTAGGGGCAGCCAGTGAAGTTCTTTAAGAATGGGGAAATGTGATCCCTCACTGATGACCCAGTAATGAGTCTGGCTGCGGCGTTATGGATACGTTTCAGCCTCTTAGTTGTTGTCTGGGGGAGGCCCACATATAGGGCGTTGCAGTAGTCGAGGCGTGAGACGACAGTGGCATGGACCACTGTTCTCAAGGCCTCTGGTGGAAGGTAGGGAGCCAGCCGACGGGCCCTACGGAGATGGAAAAAGGCGCCCTTAGCTGCAGCCTGGATCTGGGCCTCCATCGTGAGATTTTCGTCTAGGATCACTCCCAGGCTTTTCACCGCCGGGCTGGAGCCAGGGACTCGCCCTCGAAGAGTGGAAGTGGTGGGCGGGGGTCGGGACGACCCGGCCAGAGGATCTCCGTTTTAGCCGGGTTGATCTTGAGTCTATATGCCCTGAGCCAGCTCGTCACCGCCCTCAATCCTAGGCTGAAACTGTCCGGATCATGACTAGTCCGTTCAATGGGTTTCTGTAAGAATGTGAGGTATAGACAAGTGATGCTGGATATTTTAAAATGAACATGTGGGTACCGTTTAAAGTTCTAATATTCATTGGTGATTGTTACTGTTTCTTCCTGCTTGAAGGCTTTTAGATCTCTGTTAAAGGTATTATTCTTGTACAGTTTAACATTTTTCTGCATTTTTTCTATTTATCTCATACTCAATATTGTGAAGTGATGAATAGCAATATTTTGCCCATATTTTAACCTGCTATAGTTATTGCTAGAAACATTTAAATGTTGAATTAGATCCTGAATTACCCTTCTGTTTATGGAAGCAACCGATTTAATGATGACTGTTGTTCGTAGAAGAGATTGTTTTGTTAGTTAATTCTTCTGCCAGTGCTGTGGAAGTTTCTTTTTGTTTGTCTTTACTTTTTTTGGTGGGGATGAGTTCATGCATGAGGAAACACAGCCTGCAGGAGAAAAGGAAACAGCAGAAATTGTATGCCCTCCTTCTGTCAGCAGGAGCATCTTGACAAGATCAGAAACTGCTAATAAGGCTAATGAAATAGAAACATGCTTGAATTGAACAGCTCCCCCCCCCCTCCGTGTCCTTCTGTAGATGTATGTGAGGCATGTATTTGTGAGCATCCCCAGAAAGAACTGTATCTTGGAGTTTCCTGGGTTGGATACAATTAAAACTAATCTGTGACTTCTGCCTGTTTTATACACATTTTATTCAGTAATTTGAAGTTCATTTATGCTAGTGAGTCTACTAAAACTTAAAGTTAGGCAGTTTATAAGTCAGTTTTGGAAGATTCATAATTTGTGAATATTTAGTTGGATTTGACTTTGTAAAATTTATTATTTTGTCACCATTCAAATAAAGAGCAGTTGGCAGTTATATTTTCTGTAACTCCATGTTTTGTATGAATATGCAACGAAGCCATCCATACAAACTCAGATATAATGCTTTTACCTTCAATTTGCAATCTACATATTTGTGAAATAATTTTGCTCTAATCTTTAGGTTTTCTTTACCAAAGAGTTTTTGTTTGTTTAAAAGTTAGTTTGGAAAATATAATTATAATAATGTCTTTACAAAATCACTTTATTGAGTTGTAAAATCTCAAAGCTCTATACTTAGTATGGTGTTTTTTTCTTGTACTAATGCAACTATATGGGCTTTGCAAATCTTAACTGCAAACAATATGACTTAATATTGTTAAGTCCCGTCCATCCACTTCAGTAATAAAGCCAGGCAGCAGGGCTTGAGGCCTTAGTTCCTTTTGTCCGCGAAAGCAGCAACAACTCGGTGTTCTCTACTCTTCTAAAACAACTATTGGTTTGACTCAAGGACTCCAGTTTGACTACTGTAACAGACTGCAATTCCAACTTGTGTTCTGGGAGCTTTGTTTATCCTTCTCAGGCCAGTATGGCATTTTATTCAACTTTGAAATTTATGGCCTATGGGGGGAAGTTGCTCCAGAGTAACTCCCACCCCCTTTGTGTTTCTTACCTGTGGGAGGACAAACCCACTCCCTCCCTCCAAGGTGCCGTGTCCTCTGAGGCACAGGCTTCTTTGCCCTTGGCAATGGGCAGTAACTTGCCTTCTTTTTCTTCTGTTCCCCTTGCTCAGAAAGGGAGAGGGAAGAAGACTTTTAAACAGCCTACCACCCCTTTGCAGAACCAGGAAGTGGTAGCGCTTGTGCCAGCAAAATGCCATTGCAGCTTGGTGCCAGTAACTCTGTTTTAAGTTGCAGACTAGCCTCTCAGCTGTTTCTATCTTTGTTTCTAGTTCACACTGCCCATGCTTTCCCTGCCCCATTTACCCCAGCAGGCAGTGGTTACTGCAGCGATCCCTGCCATGCTTTTGCCCTCAGGAAGAGGGGAGGCTCAAGGCAGCCACACCACCTGTGTGACTGATGGCTAGCCAAGGCTTTGGGCTCAGCCCATGGAGTATAAATCTTTGGAGGGGCCTTCAGGCTACCATCCTCCCTCTGCATATTGCCACCTGGGTGCTTCAGTGACGGCTCGGAATGTAAATACTGTCTCTTTTGGGCCCCATCTGCCACTTGTCCCATGCCTCAACAGGTAGGTTGGGACTATTTTGAATAGTACCAACTTACATCTGCACCCTCCTTTCCTTCTCAAAGATTTGGAGTCCCTTCTTTTGGTTTTCAGGGGTTTAATAAGATCCCCCCCCCCCCCAAGCTCATTCTGGTGCTTCCTTTCAGCTGCAACCAGTCAATGAGTCTGATGTAGATTCTGATTCCTTTGAGGAACAGATTTCTCCTACTCTCAAGGAGGATTATTTCCATCCCAGCTTCCATAGGGGATGAGTCACCTTATTTTTCCTCCTTGATTGCTCATCTGGCTCATTCCCTTCAGTTGCCTTCCATATCTTCTTTTTTAAACACACCAGTACAGGGTCTGCTTTTCCTCATTGAGCAACTGCAGAAACAAGCTCCAAGTACAGTTCTCCCAGCACTTCCATACTTGCTTAAGCTCGCAAAAAACCCTCCCAAAAAGCAGCTTCTGTGGCTGGGATTTCTAAATTTGTAAATGCAGTTTACTGCATTGGCACCTCTTCTGCAGAGTGCTTAGTTAAACCTACTAAACTGAACTTTATTGTGATTCAGTCCAAGAAAGCTAAGAAACCTCAAGCCAGTCCACTGTGGTAAGAAGATCCACACCACTGCTGGCCTGCCCACTTGCATGATTCATTACCATGTTTGTATGGCAGCCTATCAGATTCTCTTATGGGATAAATTAACCCCTTATTTGGATCTCCTTCCACTACAACATCAACAGATCCCAAGGGCTTTCTGTCAGGAAGCTCTCACCTAAGCTTCTCACCAGAAAGATATGGCTAAGCACACTACCGATGCAGCACACAATATGTTTGCTGCTATAATGGCTATCCGCCACCATGCTTGGCTAAGACCCTCTACCCTCTCCAAAGAAGGCAGAGCAGTGGCAGAGGAACTGCCCATGGCAGAACATAGTCTGTTTCATCCTGTTACAGACCCTCAGTATGCACAAGATTTGACAGGCTGCTTCTAAGTTTGGCTTTTCACCACAATCTTTTTCCAGCCTAGATTTTGATGGCCAGCCCCCCAGCTTAATTATCATCAACCTTCATAATAATAATAATAATACTTTATTTATATTCCTAAGGGGACTCAGGGCGGATCACAGGTACAGATAGACAGCATACAGTCAATGCCACTTATATTGCACATACAGAGACAAACACACAGAGAAGGAGGTTCTTTGTGTCGCGCCACAGGGGGGTGCTGTCTCTCCATCCCCTTATGACGAAGAGCTTGTCAGGAATTTTCAGGATTCCGCATTCCAGCATCTGATCTTCCTCCTCTTTTTATGGCGTTGTAAAAACCTCCCCCGCCGTTTTGTTAGCGGTGCCTAATTTCTCTAATTACAGCTAAAGCTGTTTTCAAACTGCTTAGGTAAACAGTGGAAAGGGCTCATGGTTGGCTGCCCAGGCCATCCCGGGGTATCGAACTTGCAACCTTCAGTTGATGAATCTAGCAGCTGCTGATTTAACTGCTGTGCTAAACCTCATGACCTGTTTCCTTCAGGCCTCGGCAGGGCCAGAACTCTAGGGCATCTGTACCTGGAAGACTTTTAATTTTTCCACCAGGGGCGACAACAAATTAAAGGGAAAGAACAAGATCAGGGCCAACAGCATGCATTTTTTCTCATCTTTCATAGCCTCCAACCCTTTAGCTCCTATTTTTGGAGCTCCACTACGTCATTTTTAGATGCATGGTGTCAGATCACTTCTAATTCATGAGTGTTGGAGATTATGGAGCATGTTTATGCTATTGAATTCCTTGAACTGCCCCAGTAGGGACTGTATTGGCTACTCCTCCTGTGTTATGGCAGGAGGTGCTTCCTTTGCTTCAGAAAGGAGCAGTAGCTTCTTTACATCCTTCTATGTTTCCCTCTTTTTCCTTTCCCCCAAATACTTTTTGGTTTCTAAAAAAGGCAGTGGGCTTTGGCCAATTTTGGACCTTAGAAGACTTAATGCATATATTGCATATTGCAAATCTCAAATGTTGTCATTACCACCCATCCTCCCTTTGTTATCCAGCAATGCATGGTTTGGTAGCATTGATTTGAAGGATGCCTATTTTAATGTGGTGATTAGACCACAAGACAGTAGATTTTTGTTATTTTTACTAACACTCAGGCCTTTTCATTTCAGGTTTTTCCTTTTGGTAACTCCACAGTTCAATGGATGTTACTAAGGGGATAACTGTGGTGTCAGCTCATCTTTGAGCACCCCCATACCCAGAGATTGGCAGCTATCCAGCTAGCATATCAGATGGCAGGACTGGACTTACCTGTTCAGATCCATGCTCATTCCACTCGAGCAGTGGCAGCCTCTATGACATATTTGCACGGTGTGCCACTGGATGACATTTGTCGGGGGGCCATTTGGTCTACACCGCACACATTTGTCTTCCATTACAAACTGGACTTGGCCACCAAAAAACATGAGGCTTTTGGGAAACAATTCTTTTTTTTACACTAGCATGACGCCCACCATCCATGGGACTGCTCGCTAGTCTACCACAGGTGTGGATTTCACAGTGACCATGCTGAAGAAAGTAAGGTTGCTTACCTGTAACCATGTTTCTTTGAGTGGCCAACTGTGAAATTCATACAACCCGCCCATCCTCCCCGCACTCTGTCATGCCTTCTATCTCCTACTGTCTTTCATAGTACTGAACAAAGGCCTCAAGCCCCGCTGCCTGGCTTTATTACTGAAGTGGATGGGTGGGGCTTTAGTCCCTGATTTCACAAAAGCTTTTCAATAAGGATCCAAATTAGCTGTGTGGACGCAGGAAATACCACATGCGTGAATTTCAGCGCTGATCACTCGAAGAAACATGGTTACAGGTAAACAACCTTACTTTCCAAGACCACCCCCTGGGCTTCTTTAGCTGACCAGGGAGTCTCCTAGAGACCTAAGCTGGCACTCAAACTAGTATATCCCACTTGCTCTTTTTAAAAGTCAGCAACAGCTTAGAATCAGTTGGAAATGAATTTCAGATGAACTGTCAATAACTCATACCATTTGCACCGTGGGGTTTCAAAGAATACATATGTTTAAAGCATATTTTTATTTGTGCCATGGCATTACTAAAAGATCTGTGTAAGTTATAGTTAATATGAAAACCATGGTTATTGATGTCGCTTTTCTCCTCAGTATGGTGGTTATTATTTATTTTGAAAATCCACAATGGGATGAATGTTCCCAAAGTTGTTTCTCCCCAATGAGCATATGTGGGGTGAGTGTCTGGATCTGTCCATGGGATGTCAGAGAGAGCCATCCTCAGTAGGGTTTGCCAGAGCTGACAGAGAGAAAAGAGGCAGGTGTCACTTCAGCAATCTGTTCAGTGGCAGAACATTATAGAATGATGTTCTTCTTGTAACTGTAATCTCCTTCCTATATGTGCAGTTGTGACTTGTTGTAGTTGCATGTGCTATAATTGCAGGCTCTGAGACCCAAGTGTTGTGGTTGCATGGTCTGAGATCTGTTTATATTTCTCATTCACCACTCATGATTCTTCACGGCTTTCTTTGTAAATCACACTAATGGGGTTGCACCTATTCAGATCCTTCATGGGACATCCAGAGCTGAGTGATTTTTGGCTGATGACAGCCCCCCCCCCCCCAATACCTATGCATGCCTCAGCTGATTTTCCATCCCTTTTCCTATTCCAGATCAGCAGCATTACTAAGAAGGTTCTCTCTCCAATTTCCTTTAGCTTCATTGTTATTTAGAGTTTGTAGTGCATATAGTGTGTTTCTTGTAACCGAGTTAACACTTAAATGTGTAGTCTTAAACCTTAATTCAAAATAATTATTATATACAGTATGTATATCCTAAGTGTGTAAATTGATGTGCCACATCCAAACGTTGCTGCATTCAAAAGACATCTGAATACAGCAACTGGTTGTAAAAATGTTCAAAATAGAAGATATAATGATTGTAATAGGCCAAAGAATGGACTTGAGAATGGAGTGTTCAACATTGCTCTATTAAGTTATTCCAAAGCACCTCCATTGTGTGTAGAAGGCAATAGATTTAATGCTTGACATCTCTTCTTTAAAAGATCAGGTAACATGCAATGTGAAAAATGTCCCTTGAAGAGTTATTGTCAGTTAGACTAGGAATTACTGGACTAATTGGGCAAATAGTCCGAACTAGTACAAGCCAGCAACCTGCCGTATGTTAGTATTATCCAGAAATAGAAGAAATGATGAAAAAACATGTAAATATTCAGTTTACTCATAGTAATTGGAAGTGTTATATATCCTCTTTCAGACTACTTTAAGAGTATCTGATAGTAGAGTAGGAGGAAGCTAGTATCTGCTTCTGTTCTAACACTGCAGAATTTAAGAGCTATCAGTAAATCTGGCTATGAAGATAAAAACATATTACGTAATTGATCTCTAAATAATGTATAATCACCACACAGTATGATAGTTAACTGGGTTGGGGGTATAGCTACATAATATACATTTCATTTAGAGAAAACCTTGAGAGGAATACTTAATCAGAATCTGTTTCTGAAACAACTCTGGCATAAGTCCAACATGGAGTTAGACCTAGTTAAGCAATTTGGAACCAGTGAACTTAGGCATGCCTGACTACAGTGGATTTATAACCATACTTTCTGGTTTTGAATATTGAAGTTTACCTTCCCAAACTTTAAAAAGCTGGAAATTAAAACAAGCTTCTAGCTGTCACTGTTAAGGAGGATCTGACCTGAAACACTCATATAGCAGTGTTGGTTAAGAGAGCCCAACAGAGATTGTACTTCTTAAGAAATGAACAATGAAATGAAAAACTGCTTGCAACTTTCTACTGCTATGCTATGGAGACTAGAGAGTGTCCTAATCCACTACATCTGTGCATGGTTTGTAACTGAATAGTGACAGATAGGAAGGCACTCCAGAGGGTCACCACTACTGCACAGAAAATCATTGGTTGCCCTCTCCGAACTTTAGAAGAACTTTATAAGTCCCACAACCTTAAGAAAGCCCAGAACATTCTTAAGGATCCATTGCTGCTGTTGTTTTAAGCTGCCCCAAGTCCCTCTCGGGAGATGGGGTAGGATATAAAATAAAATATTATTATTTAGTATTTATCTCGCCCAGCATTTTTTTTAAAAAAAAATTACCACCTGGTGGCCCTTCCACACAGCAATATAACCCAGAATATCAAGGTAGAAAATCCCACTATATCTGCTTTGAACTGGGTTATCTTAGTCCACACACCATATTCCAGTTCAAAGCAGAAAATGAGAAATTTTATTCAAGCTGTCTGGAAGGGGCCTGGTAGATAAAGACAAGCACAAACAGAATGAGAGATAGTTTTTATCTTAGAGCTGTGACTACTGAGCTCCATGGTTTCACATTAATGTGACATTGGAAGCTGTGCGGTGGTGGTTGGAGTGTGGAGGGATGGGTGTGTTGTTTTTGGATGTATGCTGGGGAAAGAATTTAATTTTGTTGTATTATGACAATAAAGTTATTCTATTCTATTAGATTGTTTCTTGATTTAGTTTACATTTTACAGCACAGAACAGTTCTCATGTGCTACATACAGAAAATGAATTGGATTTGAATAAAGTTTACAGGGTTTCAGTTAAGCATGTTAATTGGTGGGGGACTAACCTTTTCTTACAGTTGGAATTGTGTAGCACTCCAGATGACAATGGATTGTAGCTTTCAGCATTTTTCACCATTGTCTGCACAGGCCAGGACTGAAGGGAATTGCAAACAAGCTACATTCTGAGGTTTACTCTGTTCCCATGCCTGCCTAAAAACATCTCATGCATTCAAATGAGAAGATATTTCTTATGGGATTTCTGATCTGAAGAATTTACAGCCTCATTACCTTAGAAAAAAGTCTGAAATGGTGGTCTAGATACAGCATTTCTTCCGTTGTTTCAGTCCTATACCATTTCTTCTCTTCCTAGGTTAAATTCAGGGTGTGGCAAACAAACTAGTATTTGAAAGCCCCACTTGAAGAATACTGAGAAGTGTATAGAGATGTATGTGTATATCTTGCATAATTATCAAAACCATATTTTGACATGGTGGGTCATAATATTTTTTTGAATGGGGAGGAGGCTACAGCCTTCAAAGGTCTCCTTGAGGGCTAATGTGGGTCATCAGTCTTACATAGTTGCCCATCCCTTTTGTAAAGGATGCTAATATCACATTCTTTTCTTTCCTCATGTTTTGGTATCAGCAATTGCATACATTTTCCATCTTTTAAGATAGAGCTCTTTCCTAATTATGTAACATGGCTAGACCCCTTCCAGTCCGGCTTCCGTTCGGGGCACGGGACGGAGACAGTCCTGGTCTCCATCGCAGATCAACTCCGCTGCCAGCTCGACCAAGGCGGGTCTGCGCTGCTTGTGTTATTGGACCTCACAGCAGCGTTTGACACGGTCGACCACAATCTATTGATCCACCGCCTGGCCATGGCTGGAGTGAGGGGGACAGCCCTTAAATGGCTGACCTCCTTCCTCCACCAGCTGTCTCAGCGTGTGAGGAGGGGCGAGGTGGTCTCCGAGGGCTCCCCATTAATTTGTGGAGTTCCGCAGGGGGCCATTCTCTCCCCTCTGTTATTTAACATCTACATGCAGCCGCTTGCACAGCTGGTGCGGAGTTATGGGCTGGAGTGCCACCAGTACGCTGATGACACCCAGCTCATTCTGAGGATGGAGGGCAGGCCGGGATCCGTCCCCGATAATTTCCAACATTGCCTCGAAGCCGTTACTGGATGGCTGCGAGCCAGTAGGTTGAGGGTGAATCCGGTGAAGACGGAGATCTTGTGGTTGGGTCGCCCGGGTGATGTAGGGGCCCAGCTTCCGACCCTGGACGGTGCGGCGTTATGCCCATCGCCTTCCGTTAAGAGCCTGGGGGTCCACTTGGACTCCCAGCTGACTATGGAGGCCCAGGTCTCTGTGGTCAGCAAAATTGCCTTTTTTCATCTGCGACAGGCAAGGAGGCTGGCCCCCTATCTCTCCCAGAACGACCTGGCCACGGTGATCCAAGCCACAGTCATCTCAAGGCTGGATTACTGTAACGCGCTCTACATTGGCCTTCCTTTGTCGGCGATCCGGAAGCTCAAGCTAGTGCAGAACACTGCCGCCCGGCTCCTGTCTGGCACCCCAGCAGGTAGCCACATAACACCCGTCTTGCAGGATCTGCACTGGCTGCCAATCGAGCACCGGATCGCCTTCAAAGTGTTGGTTCTTACCTTCAAGGCCTTGCACGGCCTGGGGCCAGCGTATCTGAGGGACCGTCTCACCCCATATTGCCCTCCAAGATCACTGCGGTCTGAGGATTCCAACTTCCTGGAGATTCCTTCGGTGAAATCCATAAGATTGACATCCACTCGCCGGAGGGCGTTTTCTGTCATAGCTCCCACGCTGTGGAACGCCCTCCCGGCCGGAACTCGGGCCATGAAGGACTTGCTCCCGTTTAGACGGGCCTGTAAAACCCACTTGTTTAAACAGGCTTTTGGCGGGTAGGCTCTGCTCATGCCCTGCCACCTGTTCACTCGTCCTAGGACGTTGCCCTGCTCATTGCTGAGCTGCGCCATTGTTTTATTTCGTTACTGCTGTTTTTAATTGTTTTATTATCTTGTATTTTACTGTGCCCTTTGGCTCCTGTAAGCTGCCGCGAGCCCCTGGGAGTCGGCGGCATAGAAGCCCGAAAAATAAATAAATAAATAAATAAACATGAAATTATATATTTTAAACAAGAACAATGTGTCATTTGTTACAATTTTAGTGCAGTTTCAAAACGGATCTGCTTCTTTAGTTAAGTCATAGTTTAATGAAGTTCATATTGAAGATACTGTATTTAGAATGCATACCAATACTTAAGACATTTTAAAACATTTATTTGATCTATGTAATTTACTAATGTTAAAACTTTGACTTAGTTTAAACAGTGGTTAGAGATGGGCTGCTGTGAGTTTTTCCAGACTGTATGGCCATGTTCCAGAAGCATTCTCTCTTGACGTTTCACCCACATCTATGGCAGGCATTCTCAGAGGTTGTGAGGTCAGTTGGAAACTAGGCAAGTGAGGTTTATATAACTGTGGTTGGGGATCTCAATCACTTGAGATAACTCTCCTGGAGACATTGCATAGATGCAGTGGTGGCAAAGAAATATAATTTCTTGCTGCCACTATTGCCATGGCATAAGACTTTCCAGTGATTTCTTATCTGTTTTTGGTCAGAGTATATAGCTGTGGAATGTCCAGGGTGGGAGAAAGTACTCTTGTCTGCTTGAGGCAAGTGTGGATGTTGCAATTGGCTACCTTGATTAACATTTAATGGCCTTTTAGCTACAAAGCCTGGCTAGTTGCTGCCGGGGAGGATCCTTCGTTGGAAGGTGTTAGCTGGCCCTGATTAATTCTTGTCTGAAGTTTCCCTGTTTTTTGAGAGTTGTTCTTTATTTAATGTCCTGATTTTGGCGTTTTTAAAATATTGGTAAGCAGATTTTGTACATTTTCATGGTTTCCTCCTTTCTGTTGAAATGCTTATGGATTTTAATGGCTTCTCTGGTTAGAGATATTGACAAAGATTGATCAGGAAAAGTTAAGAAAGATGGAAAAATTGGGGTGTAAAAACTGAAAAATTAATCTTTTTAAAAAGCTATAACATATGCTATATGTTGAATCTCTTTAGAGTAGAATTTCCTCTACAAATTGGAAATGACCAAGTGCTAGGAGTTTGAAGTGCTGTGCTTTTATTGTGCTGCTGTTTTTATTATTGCTCCTATTTTCAGTTGTTTTTGACCACAAATGAGACCTTGAAGTCACCCTGTCATCAGCAGCCCTGTTCAGGTCTTGCAGACTCAGGACCATGGTTTCTCTGATGAAGAGTATCTATTTGGAATGTTTTCTTTCCTACTGCTGTTTACCTTAGCAAGTATTGTTGTCTTTTCTAAGGAGACATGTCTTCTCTTGAGATGGCCAAAGTACAAAGTCCTACTCAGAACTGAAAGACTTTTTATCACCAACCTTCTGTAGGAAATTGCCCTTTTTTAAAACCCTTCATAATGGGAAGTAGTCTAGCCCAATAGCTTCTGGGGGTGTTTGTTTCTTTTCATTATGTTTGGAAAACTTTTCACTCCCATTTCAAGTCTGACCAAATAACAAGTGAACTGTTTGGGGAAAATTCTCTGTCCAAGGCTAAAGTCTCCCACATTTAAGGAAATTGGTACTTGCACATATTTTTAGAGGGTTTTTTTTTTTTGGGTATCATTGACCTGGAGAGAGTAGGCATCACGATGGATGGTGGGACCCTTGGGTAGACTCAATATTTGCCTGAGTACAACATATGCCCCTGTAAGGTTTCATCGCTTCTATTCTAGGTTTCTTTGCCTAGTTTAAAATATTATGTTTATAACACTTTGAGCTACAAGTAAGTAGAAGTTATAAGTGACCCTGAAGTGTAAGTGTGACTGAGTTCACCAAATGCTTTCACTTAAAGAATATTGTAGAAAGACCGAAATCCCTTAAGATCACTTCCTGAAAGTGGTGGCTGGTACAATTTTCCCCCTGAGGTTGCGTTGGCTGATACACTCTCTGCAGAATGACCATCAACTTATCCAGGGGCTATATCAAAATCCATAATTTTGACTCTCAAACCTTCTCTCAGCTTTTCATAAGTCAACTTATACAGGAGTATGTACAACATTTAGAGATTTGTAACCTCTTATTGCTGTTTCTTTTCAATAAGACTACTGTAATAAAGTATAGCTTAGTTGTTGTTCTGTAAATATCTGTATGCCTATCTTCTCTTTTCTCTTCTTGCTTTTTAAATGTTTAAAGTGGACAAGTGATCATGTAGCAACAGCATGGACCTGAGCAGTTGCTTGACAGTGCCAGAACTTTACACTAACCCTGGTGCACCATATGCCATTATGTCACTTTTTCTTAAACCATGATTTTAAACATACTGAAAGGTCAAACTGTGCAAGTGGTACTCATAAAAATATTAATGAAATTATATCTCAAAACTGATATTATGAATTGTAGGCCTATTGTATGAATACTGGAAGAATCCTAACAGTTTCCTCTTCTTCACAGGTGGTATGGTCAAGAGAAAGATTACAATGTTCTAGTCATGGACCTTCTTGGACCAAGCCTTGAAGATCTCTTCAACTTCTGTTCTCGCAGGTTCACAATGAAAACAGTACTTATGTTAGCAGACCAGGTATGTAAGCCTGCAAATGTCTTATCAGGAAATACTGCAGTGCCTTAAAGTTAGATTTACTTCATTCTTCCAAGTAGGTCAGACAGCACAGCTTGATATTAAATGTACTCTAGTGAATATTTGACCCAGATAGAAGCAACAAAGGAAAAGATAGAGGCAATTTAGGTGCATGACACAAGAGTAGTACAGAAAATATTTAATGGAGCTATACAAATAAATGCATTAGATTTTGGCTTCATGTTTGCAGGCTTCATATTATATGTGTCCTCTGCAGGAAGTTGTAAGATTCTGTCTGCCTCTGGAGAGGAGGACTACTGTGAGACTTCCAAAGCCAAAGTATTATTGTAGCCTTAACATCCATACTGAAATATAAGTTGAGGACAGAGCTTGGACCAAAGTTACTGCTATGACTTGTGGCTAATTTGGGAATAAAAGGAGCATGTAGCAAAAAAATTCTCCTTTTAAAATGCATTAAGGGAATATACTTAAGGAGAGGACATGTTAATTTGAGGGATTGCAATTGGGAAGAGGGTTTAATTTCATTGCTGATTTTTTTAAAAACACACACACAACTACATTCCTACAAATATAGATGAGGAAAAAGGAATGTAAATGCAGGATGATATGAAGAGGGGACGAGGGGGGGAAACGATCAAGGAATCAACCTCCCTCTTTTAGGGATCCAGCACAAAGGCATTGAGAAGAGGCAGAGACACAAAGTTCCCACCCCATCACCACTCCCTTGTCCAGACTAGATAAAGAGGCAGCCCTTCCTCGCCTTCTTTGTCAGCCCGAATGGAAAGCAGCAGCAAGAGGTTTGGGACCTTTGAGATTTAGTGCTCAGAAAAATGGATAAATGAAGACATACACTGTTCAGGAAGATGTTGAATTCAGTGGGGAGATCATTTCACACAGTGAATATTACAGCAAGAATACATTGTTCCATACTGTTAACCATGTTGAGCTCATTCAACATAAAGACCAAGCTAGTTCATTTGGAGGAATGTGGCTTTTCGAATAACTTTTATCAGTGGCAGTTTTTATTTATTAGATTTGATTACTTATAAGTATTTTGCTGTTCTTGCTTTTTTATGTTGTAGGTTACTGCTCAAATGTTATTCATCTATTCTTAAACTACAATGTCTTCCAAAACTTTGACATCTTGACCATTTTTTTCTGTTTACAGATGATCAGTAGAATTGAATATGTGCATACAAAGAATTTTATACACAGAGACATTAAACCAGATAACTTCTTAATGGGTATCGGGCGTCACTGTAATAAGGTTAGTGTAATATTTATTGCATGTAGAAACAAAACATAATGCTTCTGAAAATGGCAGTTCATGGAAATGCTGTGCAGATTGAATTGATTCATGTGATTGCTAAGCTTGTCATATTTGGCGAGACTCCAGAATTGCATTTCTACTGCTACATGCAGAAATGAGTTATGATCCACCCTTTGACCAGATCTTAATAATACAAATTACTTTGCTTCATAATTGACTCCTGATTGACTAGTCAAACTAAGTCTATTGAATAATACAACTGATTATTCAGAATAAAAAAATACAGTAGCACAACTTACCATAAACTGCAATTTCTTATTGTCCATTGCATTTATGTTAGCATGGTGAAGCCTCAGCTAGCAGTTACCTGGGTTTTAAAAATTGACTGTAACCAAAACCATTGGCTTCTAATAACATATGCCTGTTGGCCTAACTGCTTCCTGTGCCTTCATGAGCCTGTGGAAGTTCAGAATGCAGTTATTAATAGATGTAGATTAACAGTTGGAGAATTAAACTACTGTTAACATTTTACTGGATTTTAAGTGTGGGCAGAAGGGGCTAATTCTTTAATATAGCTAGAGATGCATGTTTCTTTCTGAAACGTTTATTGGAAAATACCTTGATTAGTTTGTGGGAATAAAATTTGCTATTCTTTAATGTTGAGCTCGGGCAGACAGGCAGCATTGGCAATGCATTAAGCATGCTGTTAAGCAGAAATTCTCCAGTACAGGACAACTGTATGTGATTGATTCTCTTACTGGGAGCAAGATTCCCACCTGAGTTCTTCATAGGCCATCAGCATTTAACTCTTTAGACACTATTAGCTATAAAATGTTACCTTTGTTTGCCTGTATGAATGCCAACTTGGGGCCGTTGTTTTAGAACAAAAACTAACCAACCAATCACAACCTGTTATGAATTCTGTTATGAAGGAGTTCAGTGTATCAATTTTAAAAGGTAAAATGCCTTTCTACAATCTTCAATCTGCTAAACTTGGTTTATCAATAAATTTCATACTGTAGCATTCTTTTTCCTTAAAAAAACAGTTCTTTAACTTTCTTACAGGAAAAGGAAGTATAGTTAGAAGAATTCAACCTAGCTTCATTCTGATTTTTCTCTTCTTTGAGGGCCCTTTCTCCATACTTCTTATACTCAGGCTAGGTTGGCATTGAAATGGGAAAGTGGCCTGGAAAATATTGTTGTGCCCTTCTTAGGATCACACTGGAAGAAGTAAAATGAAGACCACATTTTTCATTCCTAGGAAGCCACTTAGGGTCAGTGGCAAAGACCAAAATAGTGGTCATCTGGTTGCTTAACATTTGAATAAATGCCAGATATCAGACTATAAAATCCTTGATTTAGTTAAGATTTTCACTTAATGCCTTTGTCAATAGCAGCTCCCTTTTAGGATATTTTGGTCCTTTTTAATGCAGTTTTCTTATAGCAAAAACTAGTGAATTCTAGTCTTCTGTGTGCTGTTAAGACATACTAGCTAGGTGTAGGGTGTTATGGCAATCTTGTTCCAGTTACAGTTTTCATTAAAACTAACTTAAAGTGTAGTGATTAAAATTGGAGTTTTTAATTTTGCAAATTAATTTGAAACTTTTGGAGTGCTTACTTTCCAAACCTAAGATAATCTTTGAGCTCTGCAAGAATATGCCCTGCATGCTTATGAAAGTGAACTTAAGGTGACTAAATGCCTTCTACCTCTTCCTTACTGAAGATTTACTTTCTATGTGCTGTTTGGGGGAAGGGCAGTTGTGGAGCCAAGGGAAACTTTTGTCCTTAAAATCCAAATTTCCTTTTTGTTTAAAGCCAAATATTGCCATTGCTATCCCTGTACAAGGCAGTGTCATTTTAAGTGGCTCATGCTCAAAATTTATCCTGCCACATCATCAGATTTTTTTCTGATAACAGTATATCCTCTGGAAAACTGTAGTGCTTGGTGGAAGAAGGATGGCATTTGGCTACCCTATTCTTTCTCTAACGCCTCGGTGTTGCCTGTCTGCGCCAGCCATTGTTGCAATGTAAGCAATACTGTTTGATGCACTGCCACCCTCTATTGTTTGTTCAGTGTTTAGAATCTCCAGTGGGGAAGAGGAAAAGAAGCATGACTGTTAGTACTTCTCAGGATCCATCTTTCTCAGGATTAAACCAGGTCTGAACTGTCTCCTATTCCAACCTCAATCCCAAACTCATATGCTTTTTTGTTTTGTTTCGGAAAACATGTAAACTTGCAAAAAGCACCTTATGTTGGCATTATTCAGACATACTTGGCAAACATGTAACATTACTAAGATGTTTCCTTGCAGCGTGTGTTTAAATTAATATTTTTGTCCATTTAAATGTGAATAATGTTGGGTATTATTTAACAACTCAAATAGATTGTCTTAGATCTTGAGGAATAGTCCTATGCTTCAAAGTGCAATGTCAAGAGTTCAGGCTATACTGTGAAGGATTGCATAAATGTGCATGGTCTGTATCTGAATGGTAGAGGTCCCAGAAAAATGCCATGTGTATGTTGACAATGTATTATTTGGGGGGGGGGGACTTCCAAGAGGAAACAGATGAGTTACTACAGATCTTACTTTGTATATTATTAGTTCTGTATCCAACTATACATCAAGGACAAATTTGTTTTCAGTAATGCCTTTAAACAGAATACAGATCAAGTAGTTTTGAATCCTTAAAACTTTGGTTTATTCTAGTTAATTGGCACAAGATTTCTTAAGCAGCTTTCGTATTTGATTATTAAGGCTGAATCTTGGTTTTCAGAATTCAGTAAGTGGAGTGATAGTATTTTCTTATATGAAGCCTCTTATTTGGTTGGCATTAGCATCTAATTGAAATTGTGCCGTCTAGCTTATTTGTGAAGCTACTGTCAGCTGCTTGGGTTAACTGCTGTGTACAAGAGTAGGAATAAAAAGCAACCCAAATTCATGCATTCCCTGCCTTTCTTCTTACATTGTGGGAAGAAGACATAAGCAGTTTCGCTGTTTTTTAATCTTTGATTGAATACAAACCAAAGGGTACAGTTAATGAACTCCATTTAGTTAAATGAGCTAGCAGTGCAAACTATAGATTGATTAATTTACTTGTTTAAGTAACCAGATATTTTTAAACTATCACCTTGTTCTATCAAAAGCATTTTTTAAAATTCAGAGGCAGGTAGTACACGTGTAGTTAAGATTATAATATTTTACTAAGAAGTAGACAAGGCACCAAAGACAAAAGCATCAAAGAAATAAATAAAACCTAGCAAGTCAACCAGGCAAGGAATTCTCATGGGCAGTTCCGCGGAATCTTTCCTGATCTTGGGCTGCAGTGAAGTTCAATGTTTGGCCAAATTGCCATGGTTTTTATAACTATCTCAAGTAATTAACCACTTTGTTTTGTTTAGATGTTCTATCACCCCAATACGCAAATATTAAACAATTTTGCACAATTTAGTCAAAACATGATAGATAAGCCAAGCAAGTGGACAGCAGCTAAGAAGCCAAATGAGTGGACAGAGGCCAATCTTACTAATTGAAGAACATCCTCCTGCACTCTAAGGCCATACTCTCCTAATTAATTTTGGATTTGAAATATGTTCAGCAAAGGTCTTCTGCAATATTGTCCCAACATTTCATTCTATGGTATACACACTTGTCTCTCCAAACCCTGAATTCTATTGGTTCTGTTCTGCCACATGGCAGTCTGTACCTTTATATACGATCATTTAACTTTTAATATAAAGGGAGATAATTATACAATGTGATGCCACATTTAGCATACTTTTCATTTTGGGAGGGGGGTAGACTTTAACCTGAAAAAATTCCCACCAGTGGTAGATGTCTTGTGTAACTCCAACTAATTCAGTCTTCTCATGACTTTATCAGGTTGAGACAAGTCTTGTCATTTATTCGGGACATGTATATTTTTTATTCAGGCAGGTTTTTAAAGAAGGAGGTTTTTAAGATCATGTCGGGCTGCTGTGGTTTGATATGTTTCTAAGGATTTAATCTGAATTGTTTTTAATACTAATGATGTTTAATACTGTTTTAATATTTGTATATTTTAAATTGTATTGTATTGCTTTAATAGCTGCTTTTAGTCTCCTTATGGAGAAAAAAGCTGAAAATAAATAAACATAATAATAATAATATCCAGAGTCCTTGGGCTGTTAAGTTAATTTTAAATCCTGTGGGAACTAAGGAGGGTGTTCCTGAGCTAAAAACCAGTAACCCCACCCCCAGCAATTTCATTTAGCAGTCATAAACACTAATTTGTTTTCTCTATATATTTTTTGATTAAATTGGTATCAGGCAAGAAGAAATGCATTGCAGTACACATTTTAGGCAGGTTCCCCCAAATTACCTTTTAAAAATGATCTGGAGATAACTGCTTTATTTTTTGTTTGTTTTAACAACCCATTCATTTTCACAATCCACCCAGATGGTTTTGGATTATGGAGGATGTGATATATCCATTGGACAGTCCATTTATTAGTGCAGGCCCTCACATCTGTACCTATAAAGTGACTTTTTTGTCAGATTGGATTTGTACTGGTACATTATATCTCCTTACCAAGAAGTCTAGTCCTTTGATAGTGTTTAGCTGCAAATGTTTAATTTAAATTCAGATTGTTCCCCATCTTTTGTTGCATAGGCATGGGAATGAATGCATTAGCTAAATCTGTGCCTGCATACCACACCCCAGTGCACTTTTCTGTGTTTCCAGTCAGCACACAATGGGTTGCACACTTGTGCCAACAGGACTGCTGACCGAAAGGTCAGCACTTTGAATCTGGGGAGTGCAGTGAGCTCCTGTCTGTCAGCTCCAGCTTCTCATGCAGGGACATGAGAGAAGCCTCACACAGGATGGTAAAACATATTTACCAAGCATTGGAGAATGAAATTTCTCAGGTTCAGTTCAACTGCTCAGTCATAGACATTTAACATCAAATATAACTCAGTCTGTCACAGTTACATTCTCAAGTCTCTCCTGACACGAAGAAAAAAATATGTCTGATACAGCTGCCACAAGAAGCAAGGTATGTTTATTTAACTGAGTAGGTGTAGACAAGGAGTGTACCCCTTTTAAGGAATGAGATTCACAGAGAAAGAAATCTTACTGCCTTTACCTTTAAAATGTTTATAGTTGCATGTGCTGGGGATTTATAGATTTTATAAATAGTAGGGGAAAGTTGTCTGGGCTGTTGTATTGCAGTCAGCCTTTCAGGGAAATGACGTGTTTACCTAACTGGATTGAATCATATTTTTCGCTACCTGAAATAGAAATAAGTAGTGCATAGAAGTGGGAGGTACTATAGTTATATTCAGCAAAAGAAATTGTATCTATCTTTAAAGGCCCAATTTTTATACTAGAATTTGCTTGTCAGATGTTTACTCTTCTTTGTTGCTGAGTAATTTTCTCTTTACTCAGTAATCCATTTACTGTTATTGATTAGAAAGTCTATCACAATAGTGTGTCAATACAGCTAGGGTATATTTCCTAAACTCTCCAACTATATAATCCAAGTCTTAGCATTTTCTTCATGTAACTGTGACAGACTGAGTTATATTTGATCTTAAATGTCTGTGACTGAGCAGTTGAACTGATCTTGAGAAATCTCATTCTCCAATGCTTGGTAAATATAGGAAAGAGTGATAATTGTTTATAATGTGGCAGACACAGGTTAAATTATACTATAAATATACTCTTTCATAATAAAAAAGCACTACACCATCATTGAAAAAAGATGAAAATGATAAGAGTTGTTGGTAGCTAATAAATAAATGACACCAAAGAAAAAAATATTGAAGAGCCTAATGGCAAAGTACAGCTACATCAATGTTGCCCTTTTCTTAGTAGCTAAATTTTGTGGGGTTTTCCCCAAAAAAGAAGCTTAATTGCGGTTTCTATAGATTGGTATAATAGCTATATTTGAAACTAGATCTCATTCTGAATAACTTACTCAAGTTTTTGCTTAATCAAATGCAAAAGAGGGATATTTTAATATTCTTTGTTTGAGCCGGTTCCTATGAATTATGACAGTACTTTCCTTGGTTTAATTATAAGCAAACCTGTATTGTTAGATTTCGAATATGTACCTCCAATACATATGTGTATGTTCCTAACACTGTTTGGAAACTATAACTTGTTCCTTCTTCTTTTCAAAGTTATTCCTTATTGATTTTGGGTTGGCCAAAAAATACCGGGACAACAGGACAAGGCAACACATACCATATAGAGAAGACAAAAATCTCACTGGGACTGCAAGATATGCCAGCATTAATGCACATCTTGGCATTGAGCAGAGGTAAATATCCAAGCAGTTTGCATTTTGATACTAGAATTCTATACATTCGTGACAACTTGAAATTAATCTTGCCCTAATAAATATCCAGTTGTATGTCTGAGAAATGAAAATGGCTTAAATGTTTCCTGTAGTGGGGATATAAGATGAATTTGAACATCTGTGTATACATGAAAGATCTGTAATTCTTTTGGTACACATAACATTCAAAAGCCCCAGATTCTGTTTGTTCTCATTGTTGTAGTAGTCGTTTTTTGTGTATGGATATCTGCTTTGCTCATACTGTATAAATGTTTTGGATAGGGAGTGTTCTTATTTTATGTTAAAACTGTACTGACAAAAGAATCGAGTAGAACCAATTAAGACTAACTGCAGAAAAGAATCTTCTAACAGTCCACCTCATTAAATGCAACTGATAAAATGGGCCATAGTCCTCTAATTGTTATTTTAGAAAATCCTTTATCCACAGCCTCAAAGATGCTACTGGGCTCCTTTAAGTCTTTTTTATTTAAAAAGAAATTAAACTACTCTGGGTCTCATAATTTAATTTCAGCATTGTTCCTTCTGGGAAGATAGTTGAGTAATGTCCTCTATGAATCATCAGAAATGATGAAATTGCTCACAGCTCAGATCTTGTGATAGTTACACTATTGCCTCTAGAATGTTTAGATGTGCCTCCTGGTACCTTTCATTTATAAGTATTGTAGTCAGCAATGCTAGGGCATCATGCTATTTTGCTGAGCAGAGTACTTTGTAATTCCTGAGATCTAAAGCTTCAGGTGTATAGATCAATCTGTCCATAAAAAATCTAATTAAAATATTTATAATTCTGAAACTTGTCTGTCATGAAGTTTATTTATTCCCCTTTGTCATTCTTGCTGTTTAATTTCACAAATTGGAACTTTTACTGGAAACATTAGCAACCTACTTTGTTACGACACCCTATAAAAAGCTGCCATGAATTGTTAGCATATACTAATATAATGGCCTTTTTCTTTACAGTCGTCGAGATGATATGGAGTCACTAGGATATGTACTGATGTACTTTAACAGAACTAGCCTGCCATGGCAAGGATTAAAGGTAATGTTATAAGATCTTACTGGAGGTTCCTGTTGTTTTGAAAGAATTATAGTAAACAATTGGCCAATCACACTGTTGTACATCTGTCATTTCAGTTTTGCTAACTTGTTGCCAAATCCCAGAAGCTTCAGGTTGGGAAATGCTGCCAGGAAATATACTGTACACAGTTTTTTTGTCATTTAGTTCTATTCAGATGTAAGTGTAGAAGGAAAGATTAAATCTCAATTTTTTAGGATTTGTCAAATAGAATAGCCATATCTGTCAATTAAAGTCTACTGTAGGTCTTACTAAAAATACATGTTTACACTTGGAAAACATTAGAATGGTGTAGAAAGTGAGGCAGGAATCTATACTGGTGAGACACATATCTGTCTGTCTATCTATTTAATTCTCTCTCTCTCTCTCTCTCTCTCTCTCTCTCACACACACACACACACACCTTTATTTATACCCCACTCCATCTCCCAAAAAGGGACTTGGAATGGCTTACAACCATGAAATAAAGCATATTAAATAATATAAACAAAATACATAACATATCAAATTAAGATAAAACAAAAAAAACACCTTAAGTGATAAAGTTGTCAGTCAGTCTGATATACACATTTCATAATTCAGATGATACAGCTATAGTTACAAGATGCTAGACAACAGCATTTTTTCTTGAAAATATGTGTCTTCAGGTGCAGTTTCATTTTGTAACCTTTAAGTGGTGCATTCTGTAAGGCAGTTGTGTTAGTAGTCTGTCTTTAGTAAGCAAAAGTGTCAGAATACAGCTACAGATTATAACTATGTGATTCAGGTGCTAGACTTTAGTTTTATTCAAAATTTTGAAATCAGAATGATCTTGATGAACTCCACATTAGACCCTGAACTTGGGGTTTTCATACAAAGCCTTTTTGCCTTCAAGTCACAGCCTATCTGATATTGTAACTATCCTTGTGTCACTTACATTGATCCACATGTTCCACAGGCTGCAACAAAAAAGCAGAAGTATGAAAAGATTAGTGAAAAGAAGATGTCTACTCCTGTTGAAGTTTTGTGTAAGGTGAGCTTATTAAACTATACTTTTAATTACCTTGCATTAATTCTCTTTGTTCTCTCTGCTTCTTGGGAAAAAAACCTTTTACAGTATGTTTAATGCTTTCTGGAATGACGATCTAGAGGGCAGTCTACCTTTGGGTCATGGTCTGAATGCTTCTGTTCACAGGGATTTCCTGCAGAATTTGCAATGTATCTGAACTACTGTCGTGGACTGCGCTTTGAAGAGGCTCCCGATTATATGTATCTGAGGCAGTTATTCCGTATCCTTTTCAGGTCAGTGTTTCAGTGAAAAATAGCTATATACATTTTAACAAACAGATCAGATATGAATAACTAGTAAGTGTTTAGAATTATAGTGTTCGGAAGTGATTACTAAATATCTAAGATATGTTTTATTAACTGAAGTAAAAGCATGTTTGTCTTGAAAAGTACTCCCACTTAGCTTAAATGAACACAGCCTTTTCTTCTAAATCTTTGAGATTTCCAGTTCTCCTGCAACATGCTTTTGGCATCATAATACTGCTCTGGTCCACCCTGTACCTTTTTTATGGGACTGTAATAACCCTTAACATGGGTGAACTAATCCTGATTAATGTTTCTGCAAATGCAAATAAGTGCCATGTAGCTTTTAGGTTTACTTCAAACAAATTGTAACTATAGTCTGCAGCCCCAATCAGCCTTCAAGGTATTTTGTGAAATAAATCTAGTTTTTAGCTTGAGTAAAACCTGCTTGGTATATAAAAGTAATGTGTTTTGTGTTGCAGTGGAAATTTGGTTTGGCATTTTTCTCTCTCTTTCCCTAGGACCTTGAATCACCAGTATGACTACACATTTGACTGGACAATGTTAAAGCAGAAAGCAGCACAGCAGGCAGCCTCTTCCAGTGGGCAGGGGCAGCAGGCCCAAACCCCCACAGGCAAGCAAACTGACAAATCCAAGAGTAACATGAAAGGTTAGTAGCCAAGAACCAAGTGACGTTACAGTCCAAAAATAATAATAAACACTAATTTGGATAATGTTGGTGAACTTAAGTGTTAGATCAAGGAGGTCATTAAAAACATACATTTGGCTATTTAGTATTAAAGAAAATGGACGTCCTTGGAAAATTTGACTACTAACTTTAAACCAAGTGTCCTTGTTTTTTCATATCATTTCTTTGGGGATGTTGGGTCATTTTAACCACTGCATCTTCTGCTCCCGCATTAACCCCTCTTCAAAATAAACTGGCTCGGTGTTGGGAACGTGATGAATTGTATGATCCAAAATCCTAGACCTAACACTTTACTGGGAACATTTTCTGTTCATTTTTTATATTGTACCGGTTTGCAGGTGCTTGGGAATGGGTGTCTTCCTCTTACTATTCCAGAAGAAGATGGAAAGCTAAACAGGATTTTATTTGATATTCTGCTTGAAAGCATTTGGGTGATGGATTTATATTCATTGGCATTAAGAGTCTCAATTTTCCATCTTCAGTTATAATGGATGAATTATCCTGCAGGGCTCATACACAATTGGATTTTTAAATCTAAACTAAGTTTTTATATCAGCTATAGTACAATTTTGTTTTCTAGAAAGAATATGGTCTCAAATGAAATCTTAAAGTGAATGCAACCTCTTAACATCAACATGTAGATCTTTTCAGCCTGAATTGGATGACTTAAGTCAGGACCGGTTCCTGTATGAAGAGCAAACCATGATGGAAGTTTTGTGGAGAAAAGTATTATAGATTCTTATTTTCCACTCAGAGCCTCTCTGTTTCTTTCCAGAATGGTGTTCTCAAAATGAGAAGTGTTCAGGATGATGGAAAAGCTGGGGGAAAATGAAATGGTTTCAGGGGAGAAGATGTTCTAAAAAATTATTGATCTGTGTGGGTTGGATGCCTTGTCAGAAGGGTAGGATTTAAATGGAGACAGATTTTGATTGGGAGAAAATGGAGGAGAGTGCCATTGAGGGAGTGTGTGTCACTGGATGAAACGTCCTGTGATATAGCATCTGCAAAGGAATTCCAGAGGAAAGCCATTATGAGCCCTCTTCAAATGTTGGATCTGAACAAAAATAAGATATATGGAGATTATCCTGAAACCTCATTTTTAAAGATCAATAGAAGAAACTGGGAATACAGTAGCAAGCTTCTTTTGGAGTCAAGAGACTAAATGATGGCTTATGTCAGTGGCTCTCAACCTGCAGTCCCCCAGGTGTTTCAGACTTCGGCCCTCACAATTCCTAACAGCCGCTGACTGGGAATTCTGGGAGCTGAAATTCAGAACACCTGGAGGACCAAAGGTTCAAAACCACTGGCCTATGTTTAAATATTTTATTTAAACTTGATTAGAAATAATTGTAAATATGTACTTAAAACAGTACTGATATAAATTGATTTTTATAATAAATATTTAAAGGTTATGGTCATCACTGAAGAAACTGTATACTTTAATATGTGGAATCTGTGACCATCTGGACTGGGTTGAACAAAATACACTATGTAACATGATTTTTGTTTCTGGTTATAAATGTCATTTCCTAATTGGTTCTATCATAAAAGCATGGCAAAATTTATTGAACTGCAAAAACTTTGTTTCTGTGGGACATCCTGCATATCTCATTGTCTTAATCAATTCAACATCGTTTGTGAGAGCCACAAAAATGAAGTTTTTGGACTATAACAACTACTTTCAAAGTAAGTACTGCAAAAATAAATTGGAATGACACTTTCAAAACAGGAATAGAAAAATTTTAAATTTTGTTGCATAGTGTTATTTCCAATGATCTATGTTAGGTTTTTTTTTTAAAAAAATGCAGCAAATTACACTTCTTACTGTGTGCAAAAACATAATTTTTGTAATGATATGTTTGAAATCTAAGTGATTCATATCCTTCATATAGTGGAAGTTGAGAGGACGGATTCTACCAGCAAATCCAGTTATTGATACTTTGCTGAATGGTTCAATATTTGTCCAGGCTTTGTCTTTTCCTCGTCATATACTGTAGACTTGTGGAAGTTGCTTTTACAGTTGTTCCTATGCCTATTAATCAACTGGCAGAGCCATTCCATAGTTGAAAACTTAAAAAGTAATCCCTTGTAAGCCACATTGTTTTCTTTGTTGGAGAGAAAATGCAATACGTTGAGGTGCCTCCAAACCAGGGGATGTGAGGCCTCCTTGCCAGCTGCTAAGGAAATAGTATAAATGTGATTACATTTGTTTCAGATATCATAGTGCAGCTCTTTTTTTATAAGCAGTGGTGAATTTCTTCTAAACAAGCAGTTTCTTTGTTCAGAAGATGGGGACACTGAAATTCTTAACTGAGAGTTTACATTTTCTTTTCTCTGAAAAGCAAAAAAAAGGAGAATAAAATAACAGAGAAACATTCAGGAGTAAAACCTCAAACTGAATTTAACCATAAACAACATAGCAGAATAAGAGTAAATAAGAACATAAACAAGTCATGCCAGACTAATCGGATCTCTTTTTTCGAGAGTTACAAGTTGGGTAGATGCGGGGAATGTCGTGGATGTAGCCTATCTGGATTTCAACAAGGTCCCCCATGACCTTCTGGCAAACAAACCATTCAAATGTGGGCTTGGCAAAACTACGGTTAGATGGATCTGTAATTGGTTAAGTGAACGAACCCAGAGGGTGCTCACTAATGCTGTTTCTTCATCCTCGAAAGAAGTGACGAGTGGAGTGCCACAGGGTTTCGTCCTGGGCCCTGTCCTGTTCAACATCTTTATTAATGGCTTAGATGAAGAGTTAGATGGCATGATTATCAGGTTTGCAGATGACACAAAATTGGGGGAGATAGCCCAGAAGACAGGAGCAGAATTCAAAATGATCTGAACAGATTAGAGATGGGCCAAACCTAACAAAATGAAGTTCAACAGTGACAAATGCAAGATACTCCACTTAAGCAAAAAAAAAAAAAAAAAGAAACACAAAGATAAAGAATGGGGGAGTCCTGGCTCAAGAGCAGTACATGTGAAAAAGATCTTGGAGTCCTCATGGACAACAAGTTAAACATGAGCTAATGTCACATGGCAGCAAAAAAAAAAAAGCGAATGGGATTTTGGCCTGCATCAATAGGAGTATAATGTCTAGAACCAGGGAAGTCATGCTACCCTTCTATTTTGCCTTGGTCAGCCACATCTGGAAAACTGTGTCCAATTCTGGGTACCACAATTGAAGGGAGATGTTGACAAGCTGGAATGTGTCCAGAGTAGGGCGACCAAGATGATCAAATTTTGGAGAACAAGCTCTATGAGGAGCAGCTTAAATAGCTGGGCATGTTTAGCCTTCAGAAGAGAAGGCTGAGAGGAGACATGATGAGGGCCATGTATAAATATGTGAGGGGAAGTCATAGGGAGGATGGAGCAAGCTTGTTTTTTTGCTGCTCTGGAGACTAGGACACAGAACAATGGCTTCAAACTACAAGAAAGGATATTCCACCTGAACATTAGGGAGAACTTCCTGACTGTGAGAGCTGTTCAGCAGTGAAGCTTACTGCCCCGAAATGTGGTAGAGGCTCCTTCTTTGGAGGCATTTAAGCAGATGCTGTATGGCCATCTGCGGGGGGGGGGGTTGTGCTTTGAATTTGATTTTCCTGCTTCTTGGTAGGGGATTGGATTGGATGGCCCACAAGGTCTCTTCCAACTCTAGGATTCTATGAGTATATATTCCAAAGGAGAACACGGACTGAGCTTATATGATCTAAATCACATAGTTTTTCTGGAGCCGTGGCAAGTTATCATAGATGTTGGTATCCTTTCTTGTATTAGGTTGCTCTATTCTGCTTAGGTCCATACCCTTGCCATCTATATTATGCTCTCTTCACTGTTTAACGAACACTAGGAACCAATAGTCATATGTAGATCCACTATATGTTTATAATCGGTGTGAAAATTGCCAGAACACATTCATATCGTTAGTCTGTTAACATAGAAAATAATATTATTCATATAAGTATCATAGGAAATGCACAATGCACCGTCTGTAGCACAGTACCTCAGTACCTGGGTGTCCACACCTTCAGAAGCAACACACTATATAGGAGGAACTGGTTATTCACCAACATCAGTTTTAGGTCACAACTGGCGATGGCCAGAAAAAAATGTGACTATTGGCATGTAACAGACACTGGGGAAGACATTTATTGGAGTTCAAGAAAACAAATACATTAAATGCAAAAAAGATACATGTCAGTCAGATTGGTGCATCATAAGAGATGCTTCTCAAGAGGACATTGTTTCACGTGAAACAAACATACCCGAACAGCCTGGATCAATTGGTCAGTAAATCTCTTTGAATTATTCTTTCTGATGCTGTACTAATGTAGTGATAGCTATAATGTTATTTATTTCAAAACTCAAATCACTACTGAATTTTTATCAGTGTAATCAAACAGGAAGAGTGCTATCTCATTGTAATTAAATGTCATTTGGAGCAGGAATTCACACCCTGGTATGCCGGTTTAATAGGATTAGATCAGTGGTTCTCAACCTGTGAGTCCCAGGATGTTTTGGCCTTCAGCTTCCAGAAATCCTAATAGCTGGTAAACTGGCTGGGATTTCTGGGAGTTGAAGGCCAAAACACCTGGGGACCCACAGATTGAGAATCACTGGATTAGATCATTAAGAATTTATCATTGTAGTTTCCCCTTTTCAGTCCATTTTATGGAAGTGAGTGCATTATATATGCTTGACACTTTGGAAAACTAGTGAGTAGGTTCAGTCTTAAATCTTAAATCCAAGGCAGAGTTGGAGATTACATCATTTACAGCACATGGGGATACTGAATAAAAATATAGGAGTGCCAAGTATCCTCACTTTAAATGGCACACATACCTTTTTATAGCCAGCATTCTTTACTTTGAAGCACAGCAGCTCAATTGAACAAACTAGTTCTCCTGTAAACTTCCTCATACTTCCTTAACAACTCCCAGGTCTCCACAAATCAGCTGTATTTTTCAGTGGATATAGTTCAGTGTGGCATTTAAGCAATATGCAAGAAGGCTTTCATTGTTTTTGTTTCAGGGATCCAAATTAGACATAAACTAACTTCTTGCTTCATGTCTACAATTTCATACTATCTACTTGTACCCAGTACTGCAAGAAACACACGAGACAATAAAATGTACATTGTAGATAATTTTTATGATTGAACTAAATTTTTAAATGTGTTCTAATGCAACTAGCCTATTTGTGCGGGTACAGTTTAGATGTTTTAGTTTTATTTGTTAAGATCATGTTTTACTCTGCCAGGTAAAATAAGCATTGTTGAAACATTACTAGCAACAGTGTATGCAATAGAATATGAATTGTATGGTTTTTATTTGTTTGTTTGTTTGTTTTTAAAAAAACAACAACAACCTGATAGCTAACTTGGTGGGCTGTCTTCCTTACTAAAGAACATCCACAATTATTTTTTCTATGGAAGCAAAAGACATGGATGTTTTCCAGAACCCGGTGGTAGAAATTCCTATTTTCAAAGGAGTAAAAGTGATAAGGGATATATACTAACTGTTAATGTAGCGAAATTACAAAATCTGCATCAAGATAATGGGAATACAAATATTTGTAAGTGTCATTTAATTTATCTTTTAAGCTGTTCGCTTAATTTGGAAATAAATTTCAAAAAGTATAGTGGGCTTTCTAAACATGCATAGTATTGGTCTGTTGAATAATTAAAGACTCTGAAGAGAAAAGACTACTGAAACTGGAAAATATCTGAACAGAACAATCTTTGTTTCATCATCACTGAAAAGAAGAGGTAAATCTAATCAAATTACCCAATCATAGATGTCTAGAGTCAGTGGGTAAATCAGTAGAGCGTTTAAAAAGCTTATTTAGGCCATGCCTATTCAATCAATAATCTGAAGCATAACCCCACACCAATAGAAGTAACAAATGCTCATCGTTGGCCGAAGAGGAACAGTGTTTGTGTGCTGCAGAAAATTAGTTGTATTACTGAACTGCTTGAAAAGTTTGAGAAGAGCTCTTGAAGAAACGAAGTAACAAAATCTAGTTCTAAGACAAAGACCTAACTACTTTTTCATTGTCTGTATTTTTCAATCTGGACTACAAATTAGGATCTTAATAAATGCCCAGAATGTTGCAACTTGAAGATTTGTCTTCTCAACCCAGCCATACCTTCAAGGCTGTATGTCAGCTATTCAGGTTCATGACGCTTAATTTTTAAAAATGTATCTATCTTACATCACTTTCATGATAGTGTAATTTGGAAAGAAAAGACTTAACAATGACCTAATACTGGTAATTCTTTTTACTTGAATTTTACATGAAAGTGACCTGTTGGAAGAGATTTGACGACTGAATATGCAGTCTAAATTTAAAACAGCAATGAAGGCCTGTTTTTTTTCCCCAACAGGCATATTTAGGTGGTTTTTAAATTATGATTTTAAAATTATGCAATAGCTGTTTTAATATGTATGGAGTTGTGTGTTTATGCTGATTTTAAGTGCTGCGATTCTCTGCCTCTGTTCATGCGGAGAAGCTGGCAAGAAACAATAACAAACAACAACGACAATACTTATGAGCCCTAATTGTTTTATTTGAAGATGTCTCTCTTGATGTACCAATTCACATGATAGTTAAATCCACCAGTTGTAAGAAAGCACTTGTTTAGATGTAGCTTGTCATCTAGTTTTTCCGCTATTTAGTTTGGCTAAGTACACTGCAACAGTCTGAAGACAGACATTATAGCCATGGAAACATGCACGCCTGGTTTTACAAACAGACTTTTGTCTACAAGGACATCAGTATCCTAGATACAAGATCCTAGATACAGTGTTTATAGTTAACTCTTTTTAGGGCCTATTTGATAATGCATGTAGTATAATTTGGAAATAGGTAATAAAACTCTAAGATGGATTAATATAGGGAAGGACCTATGTCTAGAATGTTAGTTCATCAAATTGTAATTAGTAAGTAAGACACTGTGTTAGTATGTGTTAATATACAGTATATTTGTGCAGTGCTGTGCAACTTGGCCTAGCTAAAACACAAGCTGACTAGCCCCAGGAGGTGTTCAACCTGTTCATCCAGGATTGACAGTATGCAGTATGCAAGCATCACCTTACCTTTCATGCCTTCTCAAACCCCCATCTTCGCGTGGTGATGGGGAAATAGAAGCATCCCCATGAGTGGGAGATCTGCTTTAGCAGACTTTCTAGTTGTGCAGAGGTTTCAACTTACATGTAAGTCATAGAATCATAGAGTTGGAAGAGACCTCATGGGCTATCAGGTCCAACCCCCTGCCAAGAAGCAGGAAAATTGCATTCAACGCAATAGCAGTTGCCTTCCAATTCTGCTTTTAATTCTCAGATTAGTTTCTGAACATCTACGTCTAGACCTTTTCATTTACATGTGGGGTTCAGAAGAGATATTTAAGAATAGTTTAACTGAAAATTGAAAATGAGCCATGCAGAACTCCAGGAGAAAGCACAACAGGACTCTAGATTCTTTCTAGATGGACTAAAAGGTTTCTAAAGCTATGACATACTAACTTTTCTTTGTATTCATGTGGTTTTCATTTTTGGAAAAGGTAAGGGTGTTCTCTATGAGCTGTGCTTATAACGAAAAGTGGGTTCATGTAGGTTGATCAGGCAATTTGTGTGGTGTAGATTTGCATATGTGTAATGATCATCACAAAATGGTATAGTTTTTTACTTCACTCGGCCTCAGCACTTTATTGGAGAAGCAGCTCACAGAGAACTTCATGGGAAATATAACATCTTTAAAATAAAGGATTCTGGTGACAAATAGATGCTGATGTAACATTTTTTAATCTCAATGTTTCCCATTCAAGACTAAACTGAGTTACAGCATTTGTATATGTTTTGAACTTTAGTGGGTAGGGTTTTGTTCCGTTTTCATTTTTAGTAAACTTAATTATCTGGACAAAGTGATTTAAAAAAATTGAAATATACTGAATAGACCAGTTGATAATTACAAATATTATGTGTATATGTACCTCCAAGATGCCTGTCAACTTAGGGCGACGCCATGATTTTCATAGGATTGTGTTAGGCAAGGAATACTTAAGAGTTGGTTTTCCCAGTTCCCGTCTCTGAAATATAGCCTACAGTACCAGTTACTTGTTGACGGACTCTCATCCAAGCACTAATCAGGACTGATCCTGCTTAGTTTCCAAGATAAAATGGGAGCTGGTGTCTTTAGGGTTATACTGATAATTTAAACGTGTATTGATAATGTAGTCTATTACACTGATTTAAGTATAGCCTTTCCATACTTAGTCCAGTACCATAGGGCTTGCACCTTAGCAGTTTTTCCATTCTGATCATGACAAAGCTGCAGTGCAGATATTAAATGCTTGTGTGCACCTTAGTAAGTAGTATTAAGTCTGCAATTAGAAAATGCCAAGTTAGCATGCATTTTTTCAGAACTCACATAATCAACCCACCAAATATAATATTAATAAAAACTCTGAAATGTCTTTCTGCTAGGAGCTTTTTTAAAAATCCAGCCTTAACAAGTCTTGTGTTATACATAGCAGTCAGAATGATAGAAAGTACATTACAAGTATTAAAATTCATGGTTATATTGATGTATTAATGGTGTTTCCCCCAGCAGATTGTGTCCGAACTGAGCGGGTTTAGTGAAACATTCCGGACTGTTTCTCAGGGAAGTGTTCAGTTTGTGTTCCTAGATTCCATGTTACCCTTATATGACGGGTCTCATGTCATACATATTTAAAAGGAAATGCAGATCATATTTGTTACATATTATAAAGCAAAATGGACAGCTTTAAATAGAACAGTGATACAAGATCGGAAATACTCTGGGATCTACAAGGTTTGCTCCTCCTGTCTGCCATGTGTTTCATCCAATAAAGGAGACACACATGACAAGCCCAGCTCCCAAACAGCTCTCCTGCTCACTGCTTGGATGTGGGGCTGTTGTGCGAATTTTCGCACAACAGCCCCATCTTTGGAAGCCAATCATGACATGGGCAGTGGTCCCTCGCCTTCCCCCATCTCCTGAGGATGAGTCTGCCATAAGTCAGCAACCCCGACTTCAGGAGGCAGTGGCCAGCAGTACAAGATTGCAAATAATCAAATCTGTATGTTTGAAACCCATGATTAAGGAGGGTCCACTCTTAAATGGTTTAAAACCAAAGGGGAAAAAACCAACTGGTTTAAACAAAAAATAAAGTTCTGTTTTTAAACCTGTTTTCCCAACACTGATTAGAAGGAAAGGAAGTAACTGTTTCTTTAAGATTTAATGTGCCATAAAGCATCTCCCTTGTAGTCTCTGTTCCCAATAAGGCAAAGCGGTGCTCACATTTGGGAACTGTGAGATTTCTTCCAAGTTTATTTTCTGTTCAGGAATTAATTTCATTCTTTTTGGAATTGTCTGCCAGTTTGCAGCAAATTGGAATCATTTGTGTGGATTATCTTCATGTTCCCTCTGCCTTCCCTCTCTTTGTGGTGAACGCTCTTACTTCCCCTTACAACATCCCACCACCACTCCTATCCATTGGCTCTGGGCCACATTTCTTCAAGCCTGGGCTTGTTTTTTGTTGTTTTGGTTTTTTTTCAAGAAGAGCCCATTTTAGAAAGTTGCATGAGTGTCCCTTTTGGAATGGAGAGGGCTGATTTGTGCTGGAGACAAAAGGTGTAGTGGTGGCAGCTCCCACCCACCAGTCTGATGGTGCTGTTTGCCCTTTTCTCATTTTGAAGGGGGAGTCTTCTGGACATCACTCAGAAGCTGCATTTTGCCCACACCTGATACAGAGTAGAGTAGCCCCATAGTTATCAATTACACCTGAAGAGGAGGGGGGGTTGCTTGTGGTTTTTGGGGGATTTACTTAATTTTTTTCTGGATTGGTTATGTTCCTTTACAGAAACTCTACAAGGACTTGAAAAACATTTAAGTAACCTTAATTTGCAGTCAATGAATTGTGACTTTATACCCTTAGATACATGCTCTAACCTTGTAACTTGGAAAAGTTGCAGTTGCAGCTTTTCATTTTTCCTTTTGAAAAAGTAATATTCATAATTGTAACACCAATATTCCTCTTGATTCTTACTATTTAGACTAGGAGTAATGCAGTTTACTGTCAGCAGTCTACACTGTTGATGATCTCAATAGTGTTGCCATTTGAGACATGATAAGCCAAATGCCTTGACTGAAGAATCACTCCGATAAAATGTTAGATTTGTTGTGATCAGACAGATTTTTATAGATGAACAGTGCAACAATTTGCTAGTGTAAGGTACCTTCCTTTTTATTCAGAACATCTCTTCCTGAATTAATTCATTTGCTATGCCTGAACTATACATCTTGCAGAATGAATGCTATTAGAAATGACTGGATATTTGTATGTACAACAGAAGAAAAAACAAGGCCCTGTTTCCCTGTTGTGGACCCATCATTTTTGGTTTCTTGATCATTTGTGTTGCTCATACTTTATTGGAGATACTGACTGATTAAATGCATATCTGTCCTTACCCAGAATGGATTCCTCTCTAGGGTGCCTTCCTTGGATCCACATTCTGAATCTTGATATTTCTGGAGATATGCAGGAGCAGCAGCATTGACACCTCTGAGAACATAAATAATTCTACCATGTTATACATTTCTAAGTTCACATCAAATATAGCTATAGCAGGTTTCAAAGAGTAAATATCTGAGTAGTATAGTTTTGTTAGTAATATAACTGCCTGATTCTGCTTTCTGTTCCTATGCATTCATGAACAAGGGCTGCAATCTTTAATTAATTTAAGGCCAACATCAGTAGGCAAAATTGAGTAAAATTAGTTCTTCAGTTTGATAGCAACATAATAGGAAATAATTTAGTGTGTTCTTACTACATTAACAGTTTTGTAATCAAAATTGATGATATGCCATATCTTTTAAATATAATTGGGTGAAAGACAGGTGGTGGTCAACAAATTATTTAACTGTTGCCAGCCCTAACATGAATGATAAATATTTCATTAATAACATTTGAACCGGGGTTATAAGGGTTGATCTGTCATTAAAATTTGAGACCATTGGTGATTGGGCAAGTAAAAGGGGTTCTTACATGTCTTTCTCATGATGCGCAAAGAGAACATCTGGGGAAGCGCCTCTGAAAAGATGAACTCAACTGAGTACAGCCTTTTCCTTAAAGAAGACCATAATTCTTGGTTTAAAGTATCCCACAAAACAGCTTGTTTTATTTCCTAATATCAAAGTGTTGTGTTTGCTTTCCAGGTTTTTGAGCATGAAGACGACAACAGATGAAGCAGAGCAGAATGGAGCAGGATGTATCACTCCCCAAATCCTAGGAATTTTTAGTTCATAAACACACTTGCCAGTGGTTGTGAGCAGCCATCTACTTGATGTAAAGAACTTAATTTCAATATAAACTGGCTCTGGGCAGTGCTGTTGATGCTGCACCTTTGAGTTGTAGCAGCTGTAATTGTGAATATTGCTGAGATAGTTGAACATGGTGTCCAGTTTTCTATTGCATTTTTCAAGTGGAAAAGTTAACTGAATGGTTGACACAAAAGTGGTGGAAAGAATTGTGCATATGCCAATTTTTGTAACCTTTTTACTTTGAACTACACTGCTTACAAGATCTCATTGTTTTGGAAGAATGGCATGAACAAGTCTTCAGGAACAGTTGTGATAATTGTACATGCTCACAATTGTGCACTCTTTCTGGGTATTCCTTCCTGGTTTTGAAAGTTGTACACTTAAAACATTCTTATAATTGCTGGTGTCTGAATGACATAACAAGCCAGTTGACACGGTAGTAACCAAAGATTCCAGTTTTTAAGCATATGAAAGACTCTGCCTGCTTACCTGTGCTAGAAGTAACAGCATCTAAAGTGAAGACTTAAGAGAAACTTAGCGACTACTAGATTACCTTTAGGACTCTGCATTAACTCTATAATGTTCTTGTTATAAAAGGAGAAAGCATATTTGTCACAAATTTAGTTAACATCTTACAACGAAACTGTATGTAAGTTGCTTAGATAAATGTAATCACTGTAAACATCTATACAATCTGGGATTTTGTTTTTATTTTGAAACGGGAGCTTTTTTTGTTTACAAATTCATTAAAAACTAAACTGTTTCTGTAAGGAAATGAGATTTTTTTAATTTGCCTTGATAATTTGCAATCTAAATTAGACACCACCAGTTTTTAAAATCAGGCAACAACAAGGCCATTTGTTAAAGCAAAAGTCCTATTTCTTAATCATTTTAGATCTAGTGTTGTAACTCTTCCTCACTTTTGTTTTTAAAATAAATTTTGTATTTTTTTTCTTGATGGGAGGGGCACTTTGCATTTTTATAATCTGTTGCATTGATACCCAGCCCACTGTAACAAGAGACTGAATAAAAATAAAGGCATCTTTTGGAGCCATCACTGCAACTCAAAAGTCTTGCCGTTGTCTCACATTGGCTGGACCGATTTGCAAAACTAGCTTTTACAGATTTAAATTGGAAATATATGGAGGGTTTGAAAAGGAGAATTTTTCTTTCAAGTTCTTGTGAAGTGGATATGATCAGATTTACTCTTGTTCTTAGGCAGCCCCTCAGAGTGTGGTGTTCACATGGGTTACTGGTTACTGCCTTAGGCTGTCCTTCTCACCTTAATCCAGCTGAAAGATATTCTTACTGCTGGCAAATTCATTTAACAGTGTAATTTATTCCTTTATAGCATGTCAGAATAAATTTAAAAAGTTGTCTGAAAATGCTGCCAGATGCCTATTGTGTACATGGTTTTTATGACTTTTGATCCTCAGCTCTTCATGTAACAGAATTGGGTTGCACAGTATATTCCCTTGTGGGATATTGAAAAACCTCAAACAGTGTCCCCCTGCCCCCAGGAAATAAAGTGAATAGTTAAAATATTGTGGCCATACAAATGGGGGGACCGAAAAAACATTTTCAGCTTGTGGAATATACCAAGAATTTGGGCGATGTTGTTTGGACCTTAGATTTCTTTTTTCTCTCCTGAAAATGATCTGGATTTCAATATGTCCCAACATTGATTCAGACGGTGTGTAACTTAAGAATGTGGTATTGAATTTCTTTGACAAAATCAACAAAATCACGTGAGTTTTTGAAGAATAAGTATTTGGTTATTGTTTTTTCAGGTGTTATAACACAGTTCAGTCATGCAACTGATAGAAGAGTAAGAGGTAGAATAACTTAAGGAAAACATGCTGTCTTTAAACATCAAAAATATAGTTTTGTAAAGAAGTTATATACATTTTTGAATATTTTTATTGAAAAGAACTACAGACTACAATAAAACATAAAATGGAAAGTAAAAGGTAATTTGGGAATGGCACCAGGGAGAGGAGAGAAAATGAAGGAATGCAAGGGAAGGGAAAAGGGAGGGAGGAAAGGGTAAGGAAAAAAGGGAACAAAGAATAGAAAAGCTTTTTATTTAAGGAATAAAAAGCTTCCTAATTCGGGATGAATTTACTTGCTCCTTGTAGGAGCACTGTGTTAGGAAGGGGTCAAATTGATATCCATAAGCTGATAGATAATGCTGTCAAAATAGTTTTTCTTTAGATAGCTTCTATTAATGCATTTTTCAATTTGTTGAACAAATTGAAAATTGAAAGGCAGTTGACATTGAAGAGGAATTGTAAAGTAAGACTGATGTTGAGTCTTGATCTATTAGTGTAACTTTTGTGGTCTCCAGAAGCGCTGGATCTCAAGTGCTTTAGAAGCATCACCTACCTCTGGTGACTGAAATTATCTCTGCACCGCTGGGAAATTCCAATAAAATAAGTAGCAAAACAATACTATTATCTTGCTTCTAAAGCACTTGTGCCATCCTCTCTGCAACATAAAATCGGAATTCCTACTCTTATCAGCCTAAGAAACATTTTGTCCTATGTCATCAAAGTGTTTTCTGGGTCTTACACATGATAAATATGTGAAGCTTGCATCCCTTAATATATCTGTGGATGGAGTGCAAAACTCTGAAAAGTGGCTTGCAGTGCTTTTCTGTTTGGTTCCATGTTCTGAACTAAATTGAATTTCAGGTCCTAGTAAAACATAACTGGCGAGCATGCTTGTTTGTAGGTATACCTAAATTGAACTTCTATAATGTTTTTCTCCTCAAGGCATTGACAGAAATTAGGGTCTCTGACAGTGTTATATGTGAAAGTTCTGCAAATGTTCCTGTTTTGAGAATGTCTTCTTCCATTGCCACAGTGCAATTTCGCTTCTTTGTATTTGTAAGGTTCAGAAGGGCTTTCTCCCTCTTGTTGAACTAATCGCCTGTTCTTACAAAGCAAAATCAGCACTTTAGAACACAGAGGTAAAGATGAAGAGTTTTTGAGAGGATTAAAACAATTTGTTTGAAATACCTGCTTTTAATCTCATTGCCCTTTTGTTTAAATGCCAACATTATTGGCATTTTGTAGTTTCAGGGCATAGTGCAAAAACAATGTCTTCTGATGGAGGCTTTAAAAAGTTTCAGGAAGCCAAGGTCATTTTAAAAATGAATTAAGTGTGCTGGAAATGCACTTCCTGGCACTTAGTTGTGCCAAATATTTATTAGCTTGGTATTGAAGATTGGATACATAAGTTATTAACTATTTTATCTGAAAATCCATTCTGTTATATGATACAAGTCTGGTTATAGCTATGCCCAACATGTTATCTCAACAGGAAGGTGTAAGTGAAGGGCGGAGCAAGCTGCAGGCGCCCGGGATATGGAAAAAGATAGTTTAAAAAATCATAAACTGTAACACTTCAGAATGTCACTTGTAGGTTTTGTTTGAATGTTTCCTCAGTCAGCACTTCTACAGGAAAGACATCTTGCACCTGCCAGTTAAACATCTGACAGTGAAGCAGGGAGGTTTGGCCCATAGGTACTGCACTCAAAACCTGACTTGTTTATTGGTAAGAACAATTCTTAAGGTTTTCTAGTCCCAAACAACTCAGAGGCTCACACGTCAGAGCTAGTGCCTTGAAATCATAGAGTTGAAAGACCTTCAAAGATGGAGAACCCTTTATACTCTAAAGTAGTCTGTCCCACACATGAGCAGCTCTAAGAATCTTTCCAATGTCTAGGCGGAATTTGAATCAATTTGAATCAATTAGTTTGTGCTCTAGTATCTAGAGCAGCAGTAAACAAGCTGGCTTCATCTTCCTAAAATCCCTTCAGATATTTAGGATAGCTATCATGTCATGCCATCTCAGTCTTCAAGCTAAACACACCCAGCTACCTAAAACTTGGTTGCAGACCTTTGATCATCTTAGTTGTTATTCTCTGGACACAGTCCAGCTTGAACCAGGAATGGGAAGCTTTGCTCAATCAGTTTTGGAATCCAGTAGTTGCCACAGTTCATTAGAATTCATAGTGATAACTGGGTTGCAGAGAAGGACGGCCAAAATGATCAGAGAATTGGAACAACTCCCCAGAAGAAATATATTTGAGATTGTTCTGGTTGCAAGAAATGAGCACAGAGGAGATAAAACCCATTACTTTTTGTGAAAATGTGGGTGGTGGGAGAATCAGGACACAACTGGGGAATTCACTTTTATAAGAAAATTGTGATGGTCTCCAAATTTGATGGTTTTAAGAGGATTAAATAAAGTGAAAATTTGACTTATCAGTGACTGCTAGCTGCAGTGGCTACTCCCTCCAGTATGGCGCTGCCACTTGCTGGGTAACACAAGTGATGGTTTGCAGCTCTTGCACTCCTGTCCTGCTTGTAAGGCTTCATGTAGGTCTTGATACTTCATGATCAGAATGTGGTGTCTTATGTTCGCTCATTCAACTGGTGTAGTTAAACTCACACTGACAAACCCATCCAATTTTCACTCCACATGGGTGAGTATTATGTGTAAGTAATTGACTTGTGCTCTCTTAATTTAAAAGCATTGATTTTAAAAGTTATTGTTAGTAAGTGCAATGCAAATTAGTGCTGACTTAGGTTAATTTACTCTACTACTAAAGTCTCAGCAACAAGACTGGGCTGGGTGTATGAGGGGAATAGGAGAGGGAGGTGGATGTGCTTGCCAAGGTCGGTCACATAAGGAGCCCCCTTACTCATGTTTCAAAGCAGGCTTCTGGCTTCCTATAGTATTGAAGGTGTCTGCTGTTGCTGGCATTCTTCCAGGGTATATTGTGTGGGGATGGGGAGAGTTCAGTTACAGCACTTAAATGTACTAACAGACTCTTGGATATACTTGCCATTGTATCCTTAAAGGGAGAAAGGAGTTCATCAACCGGCCAGCTTGTAAAAATGGGAGAGGAGTATCCTCCTCTTATGGTTGCTAGGGGAACTAGTCAACATAGCAAGCCATAACTCCTGCGGGTAGGGAGATTGCATTGCACTTTTCCTGCAGTTGGTGCCCAGCTGTTTCACCTTCATGCATTTAGTGGAATTGCTTTGGAAAGCAGGAAGGAGAAGGGGAGGGGGTGGTATGAAATCACGGGACCTCCATCTCCAATTCGACCGTGTGTCACACCCAGCTATTATTGCTGTCAACATTTACCAAAGACACAGAGAGGTGCCATTAGACATTGTAGACTTTGGGAAGAAAGGAGCTCGCCATTGTATATTATTTGATTTGTTTCAAAAAGCAGTAAGACAACCCCTTTCTTTGAGGGTTGTGCTTGCTGGGTTGAATGGAGTCATGGACATTGTTGTCCCCCCACCCCAAATCTAAAAAATCAACTACAGAAATATTCAAATATTGCTGAAGGAAGCCAATAAGAGAATACAGACAGCAGTTTCCTTGGGCCCTGTTAGCTTTTTGCTCCTGTATGAAGCTGACAGCCTTCATCTTGGCAGCAGCTAATAGAAATGAAATGTACATATCCTTTGTTTTTGTAGCTCAGGGTGAACCTGTACAGCTCTTCTTAGTTGCAAAATGGCAACAGTGTATTGGAGATTCATTCTCGGCAACGCACTTGGGAATCATCTTGGAAAACTATAAAGGAGAGTTATCAGGAAGAACCTTGCACAACAGCACCAACTCCTTCCAAGAAAGCACTGTGGATGTACTGTATCATTCTGTTCCCAGAATAAGATTAATGACATCAACTGTTGCCAGTTAGAGGTAGTTGAGAGAATCTCTGTTCTCTAAGCAGAACTTGGATGGAGGTTTTTGCTCACTTTCGTCTTGTTTCTATGGGATACTGGTGCTGAGGAAGAGTTTTCCTAGGATTCAGACTGGAGATAAATGGTTGGGAGATCTAAATGAAATAGCTGTATTATAGGAAAGAAAATGATATTGTTTCAATGATGGAGTTTATTGCTGGTTTTGGGAACATTTCTGTGGAAATGTCTTTTCACATTTTGCTAAAGTTGCCATCTTCTCTTACTCTTGAGGGGAACATAAATGCTGGGGGGGGGGGGGGAGTATCTATATCAAAGGGAGCTAGATCCCCAAAACTGGTTCTGAGTGTATGTTTGCAACTCATTTGTTTTCTGAAGATACATCTTCCCTGAGCTTCTTTTTCTTTTCAGCTTTTTTTCATTGCTACTCTTCCGTTTTTTGTTTGTTTCCTGAACACTTTTCTTGGAATGTGAATTCAGCTTTCCCTTTTAAGATGCTGAAGGTGTACCAAACACCTATAGATACACCAAATCCTTCTTGTGGGGAATGTCAAAAAATGGTGGCAGGCCCTGAGATATTTTCATTGGATGGTGAAATTGTTTAGCAATGCCAATCTTCTCCCAGAAGAAAGCATTGTGTTCATATGGTGAATGAGCAAAGATGCATATATTCATCTATTTTTAAAGGGGTGGGGGTAGTCTCTTAGAGATGAAGTACAAGGAGGATAGTTCAAATGACACATGTGTTATGACTTGCTCTCACAGAAACTAAAGATGTTGTAAGATAGCTGCTATCTCAATGACTTAATCGTGAAAGATAATAATTAAGGATGGGACACAACCCATAGATGGTTATGATGCATAACACTAAGCATCTGAAGAAGGTAGCTGAATAAGGCTTCAGATGTCACAAAGAAGAGCAGATACTTTGTGCTGCTTGTTTTGTGTATTTCTAATGGCTCCAGCTATGTTATCTGAGCTGTATTGGTCTCATTTTTTATTCTTTGAGATAATTAGATAGAGCTTTTCAAACTGGGATCATGGGGTGCAAAGAGAGGACTCCCTCTGTCACACCAGCCATTTCTCAAACCACCCACTACTTTAAAAAAGAAAACACTTTTCACATAAACTTAATAGAGGCTTTTTAATTTTAGGAAGTGAGAGCAGTAATTTAGTTATGCATCTTCCCTCTATGTGTGCTGTTTGGGCCCCATATCTGTTTTTAAGAGCCCCAACTGCATGACAGTTCTTTAAGATAATGTGAAGTTTGAACCTGACAGTCTTATTGCCCCCGCAGAGAATAATACAAATGCTTGATGTGGGGACAGCTCATCTTCCTTTGGATGAGAAATGCAGATGTATTGGACATGATGGAGATATACAAACAGGAAATCCAGTGAGGAACTGCATCCTGCTATACTCCTGCTGAATCATTGTGCCTCAGCACATGGAATGGCAATGCTTATGTATAATGAGGTGATCCTATAAATAAATGTATTACAGCAGATGATGTCATTATTCCTGAATGCAAAGTGATATTTTTCTTTCTCAAAGTGTCTGGGATCCTTTCCTTGAAGGAGCTGGGAAGGAGGTTCACAGAAACAAACAGTTCCGCAAATAGTTTGGTAAGCATGCCATCAGTCTGAGCCTAAAACCCTTATTCTACAGGGGAAGTAAAATTTCAGTTAGTTCATTAATTATATGAAAGTATTTAAAGTGTTTGAATATTGAATGGCACAGTTAAGAATGATTTATGCATTCATTTAGATTTGTATATATTTGATTCAAAGAATGAAATCTCTCTTGGTGTGCAACTTTCTGCCCTGCCATTTAAGATTTGCCTGTAAATTGCCTTCAACATTTGGTTGAAATTATTGCACCTAGAAAGGCTGACCAGACATTTGTTTGTGTTTTGTGTCATAAATTTGGTGCATCAATAAACTGAATTGTATTTTTCAGTAATCAATATTTTTACAGTTCAGTTTCATATTTTCTGGAACCTGGCTTTAAGGTCATTCATTTCTCTTAGACTTGCGCCCAGGTAAACCTTCTTGGGCTGCAACAGGGAGAAGCAAAGTGCAGTTTTCTTGATGTAGGACTTCAAGTCCTTTCCATCCTAGCCAGCATAACAGCTGGTGAGAAATGCTGGGAGTTGTGGTTCAGCAACATCGGAAAGCTCACAGATATCCCCCTCCCCCGACCTCAGGCTTAGAGAATATGAACAGAGGCAGGACTTTGCTGCAGTAGTAAATAGTACAATTAAGAAAAAGATTAGCCACTAAAATTGGGTAAAACACAAAGCAAAATGTGCCTCTTCAGTATTCTCACTGAATGTTCAGACCTGTAACCATCAAGAGGAATTTTATTCTGTTTTGTCTCAAGAGTGATTGTATTGGTAGTGAAGAAAGCACTTTGACCTAGGAGCTTCCTGGCTCAAAATCTCATTGCTGTCACTAGTCTGTTAGATGGCCTTGGGCACTATCTTATCATTTTCCCTGTTCCAGGGTTACAGTGACCCAGTTTGCAGTACTACTAGAATTAACTTGATATCTGTGAAACAGTCTTGGCATGAACAAGTTACTTTTTTGTGCATATTTCTGAGTCTTCTGCTATTCACCTAGCAATTCCATATATCAATGGAATGTGGAGGCCGCCCTGAGTCCCCATTGTGAGAAGGGCAGAATAGAAACATTTGAAATAAATATATTTTGTTAAGACATGTCAGTCACCTTGACTCTAGGTCAACAAAGCTACCTTATGCTTCTAGTTGTAGCCCCCTCTTCCCCAGCAGGTTGACAAGCCCGCTTCAGGAGGAATAAGATGAAAGAGGATTAGCTGCACAGCCTCTGATCAGACCAGCTCCTTCCGGCAGCTGATGTTTGTTAGTAGTTTCCGCATGACATGAGCAAATGGAGCCTGATGAAAACATGTTGCCTTTATGAAAGGCAGGACATAAATATACACAGGTTATTGCCCTTCCCTTGGCAATGCCAACATCTTCTTACTCTACCCTTCCTACTCTGCAGCCAACTGTTCAAAGTTCAGACGGCTTTCTTGCTATTCCTGCAGGCTCTATATAGAGTTCCGCTTGTAAGAATGAAAATCTTTGGAAGTGAAAACAGCAAAAAGGCACACACATCTGTTCAAAAGAACTTCAAGTAAACAAAAACTTGTGGAAAATGGGATTTTAATGGGCATATTACTAATACCATTGTCATCAAGAGTAAATTGTTTAGATAAATCAGGTACAGAAAAGTGGATATTATGGGGTCATTGCATGAAAATGAATTGAATGCTGTAACATTGAAGAGACTACATAAGCCTCTTTGTATCTGTCTTCACTTCAGAAAATGTAGATCAGAGACCAGTATCTGAATGGATGTTTTCAAGAAGCCTGTATGATAACGTGGGGCAAATAGTAGTGACAGGAGATAGAAGCCTCAGGCCTTATTGACTACTGAAAAACTACTGCATCAAAATGGCATGCGTCCAAAAATGCATGAATGCAAATGTGAAATTTCTGATTTAGCAGAAAAAAGAATGTATCCCTGACAATTAGTATTTTGACTAGAAGACAGATGTGGACAATATGTTTGTTTTTTTCAATTTGGCTGAGGGGAATAGTTATAGGCTGGTTGGTTTAACTTCTGTTCGAGGTATAATGGTGGAAAATGCTACTGAATTGTCAGACTTAAAGGAGAACAAGTAATGTCGAATCAAAATGACGTCTGCAAAGGTTGGTTCTGAGTCACTAGTCATTCAAAAAACTTTGAAATCATCAACCTGCCTATAGGGAAGGATTCCAACTGGCAGTAGTCATGGGATTAAAAGAAGTCCAGTTATGGTAGGTAAGTAACTGTTCAAGAGCATAAAACAAAACAAAAAAAGAATAATTGTCGGTTGGCAGGAGGTAATCACTCCCCCGCCCCTTTCCCGGCAGGTGTCTATTGTGGGGACTTGGGGGTCTTGAATGTGAAAGTTCCATGTTCAGAATTTTTAGGAAAAGAAGTAGAAATAAAACACTTAGGAGAATGCCTTTATAGGAATGCATTACGAACACATTTGAAATATTGTGTACAGTTCTGGTAACAGCATGTTAAATTGGATTTTTGTGAAGTGGGAAAGGGTGCAAAAAGCAACAAGAACAGGTTTTTCTTAGATCATTCTCAATACTAAGGTATTTTATTGTACAAGCAGTCCCCAAGTTACAAACATCTGACTTACAAATAGATTGCAGTTACAATCAGGTGAGACAACAGGAAGTGAGAACTATCTAGCCCTAGTAAAGGAAATTCACCCTTATTTATTTGTCATGTTTCTCTACCGCCCCTCCCAGCCCGAAGGCGACTCGGGACGGTTTTCACAGGCAGTCTCTGCCCTCAATACAACCCAAGTAACAATGCAAACCCCCCCCCCAAAAAACCATATAACAAATTAACAATTAAAAACATACAGTTGCAGTCTCAGCGTCATGTTGAACTCCTATAAGTGTCATCATGGGGGAAAGGTGTCTCAACTGAAGCTCTAGCACCAATACTTGTTTTCTACAACAAGCCAAATATTTCAAAATATTTCCAATTATCACTGGGACAGAAAGGTAAAATCTTCTGGACAGGAGCACAGACAGCAACACAAACACAGCAGGGGTGTTAGACCTTCCCATTGCTATCCAAAGCGCTATTGCTCTCCCACTCTCCCCCTCCCTCCCTCTCTCCCAGAAAAGGTAAAGTTTCCCCTGACATTAAGTCTAGTTGTGTCCGACAGGGTTGGTGCTCATCTCCATTTCTAAACCGAAGAGTCGTCATCCGTAGATGTGGCCAGCATGACTGCATGGAGTGCTGTTAGCTTCCCGCAGAAGCGGTACCTATTGATCTCACACTTGTATGTTTTCAAACTGATAGATTGGCAGAAGCTGGGCCTAACAGCAGGAGCTCACCCCACTCTGCAGACTTGAACTGCCAACCTTTCAGTTAGCAAGCTCTCTCTCTCTCTCTCTCTATATATATATATATATATATATATATATATATAATATGCATGTATGAAATAGGAATGCATTTTGAAACATTTACATAACCCCAGTGGCACTCTTTGTCTACACTTTAAATGTTTGCAGTGCTATACAGAAAAGCCAGGTATTTGTGGGAAGGCTTTTTGTGTGTTGGCAAAGGCTGCCTCTTGTATCATGGCAATTCCCACGCAATAGCTTTGAACACATGGGCTGCTGGTCAGGTTTCTTGCCAGGTGTTGCTGAGAAGATGTTTTTATGTAACCTGCCACCTCCATATGTACAATAGGAAGCTGTTGTGATTTCCACAGATGGTGACAACATTTTCCGATGTTGCCCCTCAATCCATAAATTGTGATAACCAAGAATATCACAGCTTAAGCAGGTGTCCATTGACTTATACAAAGCTAGGCTATTAGCAGTTCGAAAACATGCAAATGTGAGTAGATCAATAGGTACCGCTTCGGCGGGAAGGTAACAGCGCTCCATGCAGTCATGCTGGCCACATGACCCTGGAGGTGTCTACGGACAATGCCAGCTCTTCGGCTTAGAAATGGAGATGAGCACTAACCCCCAGAGTCGGATACGACTGGACTTACTGTCAGTCGGAATACCTTTACCTAGGCTGTTAGTCTTATCTAGTTCAGAAGTGCATGGGATCCTTCACATAATTTATTTTCCGGTCCCAATTCAAGGTACAGGTGATCACCTATAAAGCCCTAAACAGTTCGGAACCCACCTACCTTCGTGACCAGATCTCCCTCCATGAACCAGCTTAAACCCTCCGCTCCTTGGGGGAGGCCCTCCTGCCGCCCCTGCCAGTCTCACAGACTCATCTGGTGAGCACATGGGAGAGGGTCTTCTCTGTGGCCCCCTTGACTCGAATTCCTTGCCCAGAGAGATTAGGAAAGCCCCCACTCTGGAGACCTTTAAAAACTGCCTGAAAACCTGGCTTTTCCGCTGTTCTTTCAGAGAGTAGTTACTTAATTTTACCATTGCTCTCCTGAATGCCCCTGTCCATCCCCCCTCCCCCATAAAGGATGTTTTCCCATGTAAAGGATGCTATGCCGCTTATCTCACCCTAGGTTTTTAACACTTTATATGTATGCCTGTGGGGCCCGCCCTGTCTTTGTGATTTTAGATATCTAGTTGTATATTGTTTTTATATGTATTTTTATTGTGTTTACTGCTGATGTTTTGATTTGATTTTATTGTAATTTGTTGTTTGGGCTTGGCCTTATGTGAGCCGCAATGAGAGAAAGAAAGGCTGTTCCACATAAATCAGCAATGCAATGGGGGGGGAGATAGCAGCAGGCTATAGGAAACGTTATGAGACGAATAAAGTAACAATGAATGAATATTGATACATATATATTGTGTCACAACATCTTAAGTACGAGACATAGTCATGAAGAAATCATATAAGCATCATGAATACATAACACGGTAAGTACCAGTACATAGCACAATGAAAATAATAATGGCGGTGAGCTCGCTGGTGGAAACGGCGAGCTAAGACGCCCAGGCTCCGGCGAGGAGAGGCAATGATGATGGCAGCAGGCCCAGGTCCCCGACGCTTTCCCAACCCACAAAGTTCACGAATGCAAATAATAAATGGCACAGTCTCACAAATGTAATGTCCGGGTGGGAGGGAGCGTCCAAGGGCCGACGAAAGGGTCTTGCGCGCCTTCGTTTCACCCCCGTAGGGGCTTCCTCAGGGCCAGGGGCGGGGCCTGAATGACGTAATCGCGTGAGCGTCCTCACGAAGTCATGGCACTAGAGTTATAATGGTATAGAGTGACAAGACTGCATGTATAATCGAGAAATTCCACTGATATTACAACAAAAGCTATCTACAAAAGGGAAACAGCATGGGGATGGAAAAAATAACATCTTAACAAACTAACACTGTATATAGAGGCTGGTAGAAGTAACATACCACAGCAGAGGACAACGGGAGCACCGCAGATGGAGGCAGTATCAACCGACACTGGGCTGGAGGCCCCGAGGTTGAATAACAGGGCTCTTAAATAGTATGGTGCACAGGTGTGTGTTATATGAGTAATTCACTGACGGATAGTTTGTCGTTTAAACCACTAGGGGTCTCTGAGTTTAGGAAATTATCCATTTATTTTCCAGACGAAGAAGGGTCTTTTTATGTCAGAGTGAGGCTGTGGGTGTATCTTTTCTAAGACAGTGACGGTGAAGTTATCATACCTTGGGTTACATGTTTTGAAGTGCATGTAAAGCACTGAGTTGTCATACCCTGTATGAAAGCGTGATCTATGTTCACACACCCTAGTCTTCAATTCTCTTGTCGATAAACCGACATAGAGACCCCCGCAACACCCACAAATTAAACAATATATTATGTTTTTTGAATTACATGTGGCCCATGTATTGATCTTGTGTATCTTGTTGTTTGTGGGGTTTTGGATTTGAGTTAAAGGAGAGATGTGTCTGCAGATACTACATCTGCCGCATTTCTTGACGCCAGGAGGTAGGGGGATAGAAGGGGGGGAGGAATCAAGCACATGGTCTTTGGAGTGTACAAGTAGGTCTCTGAGATTCTGGGATCTCTTGTATGCGATGAGTGGTGGATTTTCTAGGCCTGGGATAGAACTTACCAAAGGCCAAAAGTTAGTGATGATTTTTTTAATATTCCTAGAATGAGGTGATAAAGTCAATGGCCAGATGACTCTAGAAGGCGATGTTTTTACCCTGGGAGTTAATAATTGGTTCCTGGGTGTATTAGTGGCTCGGTGGAGGGCCGAATTTAACACCCTGTCAGGATAACCCCTGCGTTTTAAATTGTCAAGAAAGAGATGGGCATCATGGGTAAAGTGGTGCGGGAAGGAAGAGTTTCTTTTTAGTCGTATTAGAGAGGAGTAAGGTAAGTTGTTCTTAAGGTGGTGGGGGTGAAATGAGGAGTAATGGAGGAGGGAGTTGGTGTTTGTGGGTTTAGAGAAATTTCTCACTTTTATTTGATTGTTATGAGTAAAAATGGTTAAATCAAGAAAATTGACCTCCTCCGTACTACACTCAAAAGTAAAAGTCATGTTGGGGTGCCAGTTATTCATCCAATCTTGGAAGTCCCTCATGTTTGTTTGTCCATCCACGATACATAGGATGTCATCAATGTATCTAAAGAAAAATTTAATGTGTCCAGAAAAGTGGACATGTTTCTCCGAGAAAAGATATATGTCTTCTAAAGATCCCACAAAGATGTTAGCCACTGTAGGGGCAAGGGCCTGACCCATAGAAATTCCCCCCACTTGCAAATAATAATACTGGTCTCTAAATTGAAAATAATTATAATCAAAAATGAGATCAATTAGATCCATGAGGTAGGCCGAAGATGGCCGGTGGGGTGTGGGTCGCCTATCAAGAGTATTGTGAATAATATGTCTAGCTTCATCACATGGGATATTGGTGTATAAAGACGCAATATCAGCAGAGATAAGAATGTCAGAGGGCAAAATAGAAATACCTTCAATCTTATTAATCAAATCTCTGGTGTCTTTGATGTATGTGGGTAATCTTTGGGCAAAGGGTTGGAGTATAGTATCCAAAAAAATCCCTAGAGGTTGTAATAAACTGTCGGTGGCAGCCACGATGGGTCTGCCTAACGGGGGCCTGGTGGCCTTGTGAATTTTTGGTAATAAATATAGGTGAGGGATGCTCGGATGGTGATTCACCAGAAATTCAGCTTCTTGGTTGGTCAATTGGCCATTAAGGAGACCATCTTGGATCACATTATAGATTGTTTTGAAGAATTTAGGGGTGGGGTCTTGGGGCAGTGTCCTGTAATGTTTTTGGTTTTCTAATTGGGATAATGCTTCCTTATAATAATCACTGCGTTCCCAAATAACGACCGAACCTCCTTTGTCGGCTGGCTTAATGATCACCTGTGGGTGGTTACCTAGTTCTTTGAGGCGTTTGATGTCATTATGGCTGAGGTTCGGGTGTCTTCTATCATGTTGGTGGTCAATGGCTTGGACCTGTTGGAGGACTGTTTTTTCAAAGATTCTTATATTGTCTGATACTATGGGAGGAGTAAAATTACTTTGAGTCCTGATCCTAGAAGCTATATAGCGATCACTGGGCATATCTTTGAAGTGTTCCTTAAGACGAATGGTACGAAATAGAGTGGCTAAATCAGTACGGATATTAACAGCCGAACAATTGGGAGTGAATACATACGATAAACCTTTATTTAACAGAAATTTGTCATGCTCTGATAATGGTAACTGAGACAAATTGACAACTAAGTCCCCTTCTTTCTTCCCCGTCCCTTGGGAAAATTTTGCATTTGTGGTTGAGGATTGGGAGAGCGGGAGGTGGATGGTACATTCGATTGTTTTTGGCTCCTCAGTGTATATTTTTGTGAGTTGCCTGAATTGGCTGAGGAGTCAGAAATCACTCCTGGGTCGTCAGAAAGATTGCCAGAAGCAAGAGACTCTCTTGAGTTAAATCTCACCTGTCTAGGCCCGGGTCTATAATAGGAATTTTGGTAGGTCCATTTATAGATTCTATTGTTGCTGTAATCTATCTCATCTCTTTTAAATTTATTGATTTTGTAATCTCTAATTTCTTTTTGTAGTTTATCACATTGTAATTTGATAGAATCCAAATCTCGAATGGGTAATGCAACCTCTGTATGGGCTTTAAGAGAATCAATGTCATCATCAAGGGTCCTAAGTTCTACCATGGACCTCTGAATAATCAATAACATCACATCTTTGCTGGCTCTAGACATGATAGCTTGCCAGCTTTTCAAAAAGTTATCATCATTAGTATAAGAGCCTGGGGGCAGTTGTAGGCGAAGCCTTCTAGAGTCATCTGGCCATTGACTTTATCACCTCATTCTAGGAATATTAAAAAAATCATCACTAACTTTTGGCCTTTGGTAAGCTCTATCCCGGGCCTAGAAAATCCACCACTCATCGCATACAAGAGATCCCAGAATCTCAGAGACCTACTTGTACTCCAAAGACCATGTGTGACTCCTCCCCTTCTATCCCCCTACCTCCTGGCGTCAAGAAATGCGGCAGATGTAGTATCTGCAGACACATCTCTCCTTTAACTCAAATCCAAAACCCCACAAACAACAAGATACACAAGATCAATACATGGGCCACATGTAATTCATAAAACATAATATATTGTTTAATTTGTGGGTGTTGAATCTCTCTATGTCGGTTTATCGACAAGAGAATTGAAGACTAGGTGTGTGAACATAGATCACGCTTTCATACAGGGTATGACAACTCAGTGCTTTACATGCACTTCAAAACATGTAACCCAAGGTATGATAACTTCACCGTCACTGTCTTAGAAAAGATACACCCACAGCCTCACTCTGACATAAAAAAGACCCTTCTTCGTCTGGAAAATAAATGGATAATTTCCCTAAATTCAGAGACCCCTAGTGGTTTAAACGACAAACTATCCGTCAGTGAATTACTCATATAACACACACCTGTGCACCATACTATTTAAGAGCCCTGTTATTCAACCTCGGGGCCTCCAGCCCAGTGTCGGTTGATACTGCCTCCATCTGCGGTGCTCCCGTTGTCCTCTGCTGTGGTATGTTACTTCTACCAGCCTCTATATACAGTGTTAGCTTGTTAAGATGTTATTTTTTCCATCCCCCATGCTGTTTCCCTTTTGTAGATAGCGTTTGTTGTAATATTATTGGAATTTCTCGATGATACATGCAGTCTTGTCACTCTATACTATTATAACTCTAGTGCCATGACTTCGTGAGGACGCTCACGCGATTCGTCATTCAGGCCCCGCCCCTGGCCCTGAGGAAGCCCCTACGGGGTGAAACGAAGGCGCGCAAGACCCTTTCGTCGGCCCTTGGGCGCTCCTCCCACCCGGACATTACATTTGTGAGACTGTGCCATTTATTATTTCCATTTCATGAACTTTCTGGGTTGGGAAAGTGTCGGGGACCTGGGCCTGCTGCTATCATCACTGCCTCTCCTCGCGGAGCCTGGGCGTCTTAGCTCGCCGTCTCCACAGCGAGCTCACCGCCATTATTATTTTCATTGTGCTATGTACTGGTACTTACCGTGTTATGTATTCATGATGCTTATATGATTTCTTCATGACTATGTCTCGTACTTAAGATGTTGTGACACAATATATATGTATCAATATTCATTCATTGTTACTTTATTCGTCTCATAACGTTTCCTATAGCCTGCTGCTATCTCTCCCCCCCCCCCCCCATTGCATTGCTTATGTGAGCCGCCCCAAGTTCCCATTGGGGAGATGGGGGCGGGGTACAAATAAAGATGATGATGATGATTATAATGCTCTGCAATACTCAGCAGTCCTAATTAACACAACAAATGGAGGGCCCTAATCCAGATTGACTGGCAGTGGCAGTCAAGTGTTTCAGATGTTGTTTTTCCTTGCTCTACCTACAGATACCAAAAATTAAACCAGAGGCTTTCTATGTGAAAAGCATACACCCTAACACTGAGTTACCACACTTTTTCAGTTCTAGCAAACCTCCATCCCTGCCTTAAAAAAAACTTGCCAAAAAATCCCATGATAGGTTCACATTAGGGTCGCCATAAGTCAGAAAGAACTTGAAGACATGCAACAACAATTCCATGCATAGCTGAATAAGATCATACAGGAACACGCTTTCCTCCTTCCTCCTTCCTGTTGTAGCTGCTGTTTAACCAGTCCAAAATCTACAAATCTTAGATATTTTTTTTATTAAGCTGCCTTAAATTTCCATGGCAACGGGTAATTCATTTTGGGTATCAGGAAAGGACACCAAATGTTTCAAATTACTCTATGCAGGAAGAAATGTTTATGGGAGCTGCTACTTCAATGGCCAAAATAGTTTGCTGGATTTGACTGGGTCAGATGTGAGTGCAGGTCTCATGCCGGTCTGAGTCCCTCTACAGAGGTGAGAAGATCAGGATACAAAAGTTTTAAATGAATAAATAATGCAGCCAAATGCCCAGGGCCAGACCTGAAAATTAGACTGTTCTCGTGGACTTACATTTATGGAAATAATACTGGTTTCGGTTTGAGTTTTACATTACTGTGTTGCTGCTTGAGTGCATATACACTGTAGAATTAGTGCAATTTGGCACCACTAACTGCCATGGCTCAAAGGAATCCTGGGAGTTCCAGTTTGGTGAGGCACCAGCACTCTAACAGAGAAGAATAAAGTCCTTGCAAAACTACAACTCCCATGATTCCATAGCATTGAGCCATGGTGGTTTAAATGTCAGACTGCATTAATTTTCCAGTTTAAATGCACCCCCTTGATATCCCAAAGTTCTGCTTACTGTAGTCCATTTTGGGTGTGACCAGTGTGTCATTGTTAGTTGCCCTGAGTCCCCACAGGGAGAAAGGCAGGGTTTGCAGCCTTTATGCAAGTAGTGGGTGCAGAATCCAAAAATTATCATGCAGCACTCCCACTCTTCTTAGGTGATCCCTCGTTGTATGATGACCTTCCAAGTTTAGTGTCTTGGCAGTGGATATGTACTTGTAGGTGGCTGTGGAGCCCTATTCTTGATCCTCATGTTTTTCCACACGTGGAAGCCAATCAAGGTTGGCTTAATGTGCCTTCCTCTTGGCACATTTCACCCTTTTGCCCTCCATTCATGCCTCTTCGAATTCCGCAGCACTTCTGGTCACAGCTGACCTCCAGCTAGAATGCTCAAGGGCCAGGGCTTCCCAATTCTCGGTGTCTATGCCACATTTTATAAGCTTAGCTTTAAGTCCATCTTTAAATCTCTTTTCCTGTCCACCAACATTCTGGTTTTCCATTCTTGAGTTGGGAGTGTAGTAAGTGCTTTGGAAGACGGTGATTGGGCATTTGGACAATGTGGCCAGTCCAGCAGAGTTGATGGCATAGGAGTATCACTTCAATGCTGGCAGTCTTTGCTTTTTCCAGCACACTGACATCTGTCCTTTTAAAATATCTCATTCCTGCATCTCTGCACTGACCACTTGCCGTTCTACAAAATATGTTGCTCACTTGGTCTGTTTCCTAAAATGCTGCAGTAAGTCTTTTCACCATTTGTTTGAACATTCCCTCTGAGAACAACATGATTTCTACAAGAAATAGAAGTGCATTGTAACACAGAGATCTATACTGTGCTTTTATGGATGGCAGATTGAGCCATCTTTGGTGACAGCTTAACTACACCAATGGGAACACATATTTTAATGTACTTTCATGTGTAATAGAATTTGGGGGTTTTCAGAGTAGATGTGATTGCCCCACCTTGGGCACTTTAACCTCCATGTCATAAATGCACCATTAATATCTTGGGAAATCAATAATGGCTTGACGGCTCTCAGCTAGGCAAAGCCACCTATTTCTAAGCTATTACTTTTCTGGAGCCAGTTGTAAATGTTTTTATTACTATGGCAACAATCAAGGAAAGCAATTGCTAATGGCAGGTTTGAGAGCGAATGGCCTTTGTGGGATGGGTGGGTATGTGTCACTGAGATGAATGAGTGCATATTGGTGATACAATGTAAAAAGAAAGGGGGGAGGGAGAATATTTCACCATTTAAGATCAGCAGATGTATTTTAGCACCTGAATTACAATTATGGTCCCCATATCTGTTCTAAATTGTGATGAAAACACAATTGTGCACAGGCATGGATGTTCCACTTATGTTTAGAAGTCATGGATGTCTAGTGACTTATCTTTCATAATCAAGGAAAGCTTCTCTTGGAAGGTTTAACCAAATATCACCAAATCTCCTGTATTCCTGACTTAGCAGGTATCTTATTGGGCTTGGAAACAATGCCAGCTGAGCCAACAGTATTATTTAGGAGAAAGTGAACCTATCCTTTTAGGCTAGCTGCACGCTATAGAATTAATGCAATTTGATATCACTAATTGTCATTGCTCCTGGGAATTGTAGTTTGGTGTGGCACCAACATTCTTTGACAGAGAAGGATAGAAACATTGTCATACTATGATTCCATAGCATTTAACCATGGTCATTAAAGTGATGTCAAACTGCATTAATTCTACATTGTGAATGCACTCAATCTTCCAGAGGAGGGTGAATAAAATGATCAAAATGATAAAAGTCTGGAGACCATGGCTTACGAGGAGTGTCTTGGAGAGCTGGGTATGTTTAGCCTGCAGAAGAGAAGGTTGAGAGGAGACATGATAGCCATGTATAAATATGTGAGAGGATGTCACATTGACGGGGCAAGCTTGTTTTCTGCCACCCTGAAGACTAGAACTCAGAGAAATGGGTTCAAATTACAGGAAAGGAGATTCCACCTGCTCATTAAGAATAACTTCCTGACCTTGACAGCTTTCAACAGTGGAACTCTGCCTCCAGTGTGGTGGAATCTTCTTTGGAGGCTTTTAAACAGGCTGAATACCCATCTGTCAGAGCTACTTTGTGCTTTTCCTGCATGGCAGGGGATTGGACTAGATGGCCATTGTGGTCTCCTTCAACTGTTCTATGATTCCAATCAGTTCCCTGTTGTAATTTCCTACAGGAGTGTGCTTTCTCCCCATGTTTACAGGAAGGCAACATGATCATCTATTTATATAGCACAATCTACCGTATTTTCTGGTGTATAAGACTACTTTTTAACCCAAGAACATCTTCTCAAAAGTCAGAGGTCATCTTATAAGCGAGTCGTCTTATATGCGGGGATCGACAAGAAAATCCATTAATCAGGATTTGTGGACTTAATGTGGTCCCGATGGTGAGGTAAAGGAGCGCCTCACCGGGAAGATGTAAGTGAAGGGCGGAGCAAGCTGCAGGCGTCCGGGGTATGGAAAAAAGAGAGAGTGACTCTGGGCCCAGAAAAACACACCCCTTTTACTTGTCTGGCCCGCCCTTGTATCCTATTACCGTACCTCCTCCTCTGCCTCTCAGACCTTGTTCCTGAAGACTGCAGTGAAGCGGTGCAGATGCGCATGTGCGAGATCTGAGAGGCAGAGAAGGAGGTACAGTAATAGGAAAATTACCATATTGAAATCAAATCTGATGCTTTCTTAAAAAAATATTTGGTGTGCTTTGGAAGAGGGGTAGTCTTTTACGGCGAGTATATCCCAAACCCTATAGTTCAGGGCTGCCCAGGAAGTCGATCACAATCAACCAGTCAATCCCGGGACCGAAGGATATCGATCCAAGCCGGATCGCTTCTCAGGGGGGGCGGAGCCAGGCCGTGCCAAGCCCTACCCCCTCCCCGGCTTCGGCACTCCCAGCAGCTGCTCCAGGTTTGAGGAGGGCAGGGCCAAGCCAGCCTTGTGCTAGCTATGCCACCACTGGCTTGGCATTGCCATCCTCAAGCCTGGAGAAGCTGCTGGGAGCTCCAAAGCCAGAGGGGAGGGGGTGGGGCTTGGTGCGGTCTGGCTTCGCCCCCCTCTGGCCAAGCCCCGCCCCCTCCCCTCTCCAGCCTTGAGGTAGGTAGATCTTTCTGACTTGGTTTCTATATAAGTAGCTCACATGCTGAAAAAGTGTGGGCACCCCTGCTATAGTTTAACTGGAAAAGTTAGGGGTTGTCTTATACACACAGTCTTATATGCTGGAAAATACGGTACATGATCCTTTATGAATAAAGTAAAAAAAGCCAGCCAATATATGTTGCTATACTATGTGTTCATTTTTTAGTTAACTGTTTGGATTGCATTGTACGGTTTTGTGTAGCGAGGGTGAAAGTGACCATGCCCAGAGAATTGTGCCACTGAAGTGGTCCAGTGCATGCCTTCTACATGTTGTGAAATTACTTTAAATTTCTCCAGCAGATCATATACTATGGTCTCTTCCTTCATTTACTATTGATGTATTTCTACTTCAGTGCATCTGAAAAAATGGATGGATATCTACGAAAGTTCAAGCTGAAATGAATCAATCTTACAAGTGATCCTAGGTGACTTCTCCCACACAAAAATACTGTCCCCTTTTTATGAGAATGATCCTTGCTGATGTGAGCAAAGGCCAGCAGAGGCAGAAATCGTCATCAGATGTAGAGTCCCTGGATATGAAATTATTCTAGGCTTCTCTTGCCTTTGGTCCATTGTGGGTAGTCTCAAGCAATGAGGTTGCCCACACGAGTAAGGAGAACAATGAGCAATGACAATACTAAAATGAATCATTCTATTTCTGTAGTCAGGTGCTTAAGAAGCATAGTGGACACCTCATACTACAAACTGGATTGTGCGAGCGAAAGAGGTAAGCCCTGTATAAACCGAACCACATAAAGCAGGAAAGATTGACTCATGAAAATATCCCCACCCCTCAACACATTTTATATAATGCAAATCTAACAAGTTTCTCAGTAAGTACTTTCAGGTTCAATTTCAAATACTGGCCTTTTAAAAGGCACATGACTGTCTCATAAGATCTAGATGAAAATGTGTAACATGAAATCAAAATATTTCTTTGTCCTGGAAATTTCTGTTCGCTGGCTGCTGTGTGTAATTGTGGCTAGGCTTGGGGCAAGATGCATGACTGGGCTTGACCTACATTTAGCAACAGATGTTATAGCTACTCTAGACTTTTTGGATACCAGCATTTGTTTTGTAACAAATTATTTATTCATCCTCGTAACAGCCTGGGCTCTCCAGAGATTTTGCACCTGAAACACTGGTCAGCTCTGCTTGTTATGCTGGGTTACATTTAATTGTATGTTAAATGTAACCCTGAAACTTTAAGTAAGACCCCCTTATCTGTGGATTTGCTTCCCACAGTTTCACTAACCCGTGGTCGCTACTACCAAGAAAACAGTATTGTTAGTGGGCATCTCTTGGTCCTCCAGTGCAATTCTATGGCATGCTTGGCCAGAGGTTGACCTCCCACCATCCGCTGATTGTGCAAGTGTATTGAGGAAAGATAGGAGCATGACAATAGCGAGTGGGTGGGGAGGCTGCTGTTTCTGCCCACAGCAAACATTGTTTTCAAGACCCCTTTAATTCTGTGGTAGTTGGTTAAGTTTTAGTAGTTAACTTCAATTCAAAAATAAAGGGTTTGATACTATTTGTGGTTTCAGGCATCTATTGGAGGTGGTCTTGGAACATATCTGAAAGAAGCGTTAGCACACAATGTAGAAAAAAAATCTAATATATATCATCTAATATGCATATAATGAAAAATCGCTCAGGAGTACAATACCACAGTGTGTAGGGAAGTAGTCCGCAACAGGAACATGTCTCCCATGGATAAAGGGATTTTACTTTATATATGAGGGTTATCCGGAAAGTAAGGTTACAATATTTTTAATGCAAAGAATGAATATATTTTAATAAAACTATATGGATTGTAGCATAGGTATTACATTATTATTATTCCACATAATCACAATTCAGTTCAATACATTTTGTCTTATCTGTGGGATGAGTTTTTTATGCCTGTGTCATAGAAGTTTCCCTCTGCCTTTTTCAGCCAGTTCGTCACTTCGATTTTCACCTTGTAGTTGTCAGGAAAGTGTTTTCCACCAAAGTGATAGTCACTGGGTGTGAGATCGGGGCTGTGAGAGGGGTGGCTTAAAACATCCCACTCAAATAATGTCAACAACTCTTGTGTTGCATGAGCGGTGTGCGAACACGCATTGTCATGAAGGAGACAGACTCCTGCCATCAGCATCCCATGACATTTGCTTTGGATGGCTCTGTGAAGTTTCTTCGTGGTCTCACAATATATTCTGTACCCATTTTGTCACATGCTGTCTTAACATTATGCCATCTCCATAAACTGAATCAGTTTCGTGATGAATCACAGCAGCATTCATGCCCTTAGCATTTAGGTAGTGTATTACAGCACAAACTTTGCAGTTGGAGGGAAACCGAATGAGGACGCTTCACCACAACGTCAGTCGATGACCTAATGACAACTGGCACTGCTCATTTGCTTCCACTGGCTTCCCGCTACACAGCAGTGATACCAACTTCCCCCAAGAAAATTCCCTGCAAGAGCTACATGCCTTGTAACCTTACTTTCCAAATAACTCTAGTATATATAGAGAGATATGTGATCTATTGCTGCTGTCTTCTTTTATAATTTCTGATTAGATCATTTAAAGTTCAAAATGGCATCCTGTATGTTGAGAACTAATCGAATGTCCACAACTCCGCTTCAGACCATATGCCAATGGCAATCTTTTTACAGAACTTCTGGGAGATAAAGGCTTTATCCTCAGCAGTTCTGCAATCCTCATAATGGTTGTGATTATGACAATGATGAATTTATTTATTTATTTAACACCGATACTGTACATGGCACTTTACAAATAAAAGAACAAAAAAATACCCCCTGCCCTCAATCTTACAGTCTACTTTAAAACCTGATTCAAAAGGAAAAAAGAATGGCAGTGGAGAGGTAATTGTGTCCAGTAGATACTGCCTCTTCTTTTTCTCTGAGACCAGGCTAGTGGCTATTGGGATGGAGGATCTTCTGTTTGCTTCTGGACCTAAGCACAATGAAGCTGAGCTTGCATCTTCTCTTTCTTTGAGTCCGAGACACTGGCTGTTGGGATGGAGGAGGGCCATTGATGCAATGACAGTGAGGCACCACAATGTCCCCAGCCAGCTACCAGCAAGGAGAAAAATGAGTAGAGCTTCCTAAAACTGCAGATTACATGGATTGTAGCTGAACTACATCTGGCTTCTTCTCCCTTTATTTGTTGACAGCACAGTGGCAAGGGAATATGGAAGTTGCCATTAAATGAAGCCAGATTTCTAAATGACTTGGCCAGTGAAAGCAGGCAGAGCAGTAACTGACCCCATTGTTTAGTTTTCTTCAAGTGACCTAGCCAGAGAACCAACATTGTTCTCTTTCCCTTCAAAGGGAGGTTATACATGTTCTGCAAAGAGAACAAGACAATCCAGGCCTCTTGCTCAATTATAGCACTTTGTTGCCATTTCTTGGTGCTGTGCTTTCAAGGGTACTTAGAATTATCTGCTAGAAAGATTTAGTGCCTCATTATTCTACAAACCCTCCACAGGATGTGGCCGTGGTCATCAATGTGTTATTGGGGTGCTGCAAATGTGTAACGTATTAGGCCCTAGAATAGCACTCCTAGAATCATGCTGTAATGGATGAAGTAGGCATATCATTGCCAAAAGGCCAGTCTTGTATTTTCAGGTAGCCTTGGTGATGCATTTGTGCATTTGTTAGGCAAGAATGTCAAAGGAGAAGACAAATCCTGCCTGTCTTCATTCACTGTGCATGTCTTTACTTGCCTGTCCCTGGGGATATACACTGTTGCAGCCATTTACAAATAGAGCAGTTGTTTGAACTGTGATCCTTTCAGTGCCTGGTTCCATGTGTGTGCCGTGCCTTTTGGTCACTAGAAATAACTAGAAGCTAAGCAGAGCTGCGCTAGGTAGCTGGAGTGGAATACTTGTTTGGACTAGAAATCCAAGAATCCTGAGATTTTACCCCAGTAGCATCAACAACAACAATAATAGTTATCATCATCTAAGCTTTGTGTGTGTGTATGTGTGTCAGGAGCTACTTGGGAAACTGCAAGTCGCTTCTGGTGTGAAATAATTGGCTGCCTGCAAGGACATTGCTCAGGGGATGCCCGGATGATATTTTGATGTTTTTACCATCCAAGTGGGAGGCTTTTCTCATGTCCCTCCGCATGAGGAGTTGGAGCTGACAGGGGGAGCTCATCCGTGCTCTTCCTGGATTTGAATTTCCAACGTGATGGTCTTCAGTCCTACTGGCACAAAGGTTTAACCCATTGTGCCACTGGGGGCTCCTAAGCTAAATTATTATGAAACCTTCTGAATCAAGCAGCACACATTTAATACTGGGTCCTACCCAGGGATTCAGCCCTCTGCACTGCTGGGACTGCCCCTAGCTGTTCCTAAATGCCAGCATCTTTAATAAGGCAAGCTGGTAACTCACAAAGGGCCAAGGAAGTGTGTAGGCTGCAGATTGGGAGCAAAATAATCCTGAAAGGAAGGGGTGCTCCTAGCCGTTATGCCAAGACTAACTGAATGCCTGTTCTTGGAGGCCTGCTGGTTTCTGAGCTTGCCCAGGCACAAAGGCAGAGCCATGCCACCAAAGCAAGTGGGGTGTTCCTCTGGCTGAAAGGTAGTAGCAAGAACCCTAGAGACTGTTTTCAATACACTCTGAGCAGATGGATCAGAGAAAGGGCAATTAGGCTACAATTCTCGGCTTAATTGTATGTCGTTAGCTTTTCCTCTGTGAGGGCAGGAGGGAAAGGGGAGGAGAATAGAGCTCAAAGAACCAAGCTACAGCTGATCCATTAGAAAGGAGTTTGCATTTGCCGAAAACACACAATAATCCCTTCTCGCCCAACCCACCCCTCCTCCATTTCATAGAAACTGAATTCAGCACTGCTTGCCAAATTATTTACTTCAGGGGATTTGTTTCTACTTTTACAGACACTTCAGCCTCCCCCTCCTAACCTTTGCAGGGTCCATAGAAAGAGCTAGATTGTGAACAACTGTTCAGTACGGTGCTGAAGCAAAGAAGCTGTGGGGACATCAGATAGTTTGAGGAGGACAGTCTGCCCCCACTTGCATGGAAGATCAATCACAGGGCAAGGGCCAAAAGGCCAGTGCTGTTAACTCCTCCAGAATATGATTTATGGTGTGTGCATATGCCTGCAGGGAAGCTTTTGGGACTCAGCTGAATGGATGGTAATGGCAAAATCCAGTCTGTCTCCAACACGTGGGTGTAACCTGATGCAATGGAGTTCAAAGCCCTTGTTCATCTTTTGGAGTGGTTGGCATTCCAAGGGCAGCTTGTCATCCAGGAATGAGAAAAGCTGCACCAGCTGAAATTCCCTTCATCTGCACAGCTATTAAAGGCATGGGGTCTTCCCCCTCCGTTACTCATGCCCTACTTACCACATGGAATCTATTGTTTGAACTGAGACCAGACTCGCCTGATCTAAGTTTTATCACCCCAGCTCTTAAGGCCAAACTATCTACTGGAGTTGAGAAGGACTGTCTTTTTCCTGAAGGCTTGGGATACTATCACAGCCATCTGACACTCTATAAAGCTTTAGGTAAGACTAGTAAGTGTGTAGTGGTTTGAGCATTGAACTGGGATTGTGGAGGCCAGAGTTTGAGTCCATGAATGGTCATGACGCTCTCTTGGTGACTTTGAGCATACTATACTCTTAGCATCAGAGGAAGAGAAAAATCTAAACATATATTGCCAAGAAGGCCCTGTATTTGTTATCAAGAAATCAGACACCCCACCAGACAGTATGAATTATATAAAATATATGAGAGATGGCTCCATTAGAAAATATAGCCAGCCACATGGTCATTTCTAATCACCATAAAAAGTAACAATTTAATGAAATTCCTTGAAAATTCCCTGGAACATAAGCCTCACCTTCACTCGGAGAAAATCACCATAATTCAAATTCCTTTATTTGGCATGATATGATCTAGGCTAGCCCTGGAAGGGTGGCCCCATCTATAATACCTACCCAGACCACATCTGAATTGTCCATTGCATGTACCTATGCCTTAAATACCATTTTTTCATTGGCCAGCACCTCCTTTGTCTAGCCATCATTGGACCATCAGAACCCATCAACCACCCATCAAACATCATTCCACCCAGACACACCCAGTTTCAGGGACAACTCACAACAGATACAAGACTTCAAATCCATGAATGACAGTTTCTTAAATTTCCCGCCTCACCTCTGATTGGCTTTGAGGCAGAAGCAGACTCACGCATCCTCTAAGGCTGAGGACCCTAGGTGGCACCCTCCAGGACAAATGCGAAACAATATATTGTGGCAGTTTTCAGTTGTTCTGTACTGCTTCTTTCTGTCAAATGTACTATAAATAAATCCATGTGTTCAAAGTTGGGGGTATGTCAGTACTTTGGAGTGCTTTCTCCACTGACATCTTCTCTGGCCAATTAGACTAAATACTTATGCTTTTGGCTTCAAACCCATCTGTGTCTTATTCGGCCATCTGGACAAGCTGAACATTTTTAGTGGAACTTAAATCACATAACATGGTAAGGTTGCCTTAGAATCACCATAGGTCAGAAGCTCACAACAACAAACCAGGATGCTGAGCACCTTACAGATTTCCTCTGCTCACAAACCTTCCCAAGTCCCTACCCTTCAGTATTTCACAGATTAAAATTGGGACACATCTAGCCAAAAAAGACCTAACAACTAGGAGAGGCTGCATCAATTTGTTTTTTCTTTTTCTTGAGCCTATCAGGAAGCCTCTCCCATCCTCCACCCTGCAAACTAGTGATTTGCACGAAGTTTGCAGAAACTGAAATACACTGAGGGCAAAGGTCAGTTGGAAGGTAGATCTGGGAATAGGGATGCATATACTGAATGGGGGCAAACAAATTGAAACTTAATTCAGATAAGACAGAGGAACTCCTGGTCAGTTGGAAGGTAGATCTGGGAATAGGGATGCAGCCTGTGCTGGATGGGGTCACACTCCCCCTTAAGATATAGGTCCACAGTTTGGGGGTCCTCCTGGACTCAGCACAGGTACCTGTGATGGTCAGGAGGGCCTTTGCACAGTTAAAACTTGTGCATCAACTGCACCCATTCCCTGGGAAGCCAGATCTGGCCACGGTGGTACATGCCTTAGTTACATCCCGTTTGGATTACTGTAATGCGCTCTATGTGGGGCTGCTTCTGAAGACTGCTTGGAATCCTTAGTTCAGTGGTTCTCAACCTTTCTAATGCCGTGACCCCTAAATAAGGTTCCTCATGTTGTGGTGACCCCCAACCATATTTTCGTTGCTGCTTCATAAATATTTTTGCTACTCTTACGAATTCTAATGCAAATACCTAATATGCAGGATGTATTTTCATTGTTACAAATTGAATATAATTAAAGCATAGTGATTAATCACAAAAACAATATGTTTGGGGGAGAGTGGACAACGGATGATGGGATTTGCAGTACCTTCAATCGATTCAGACCACTGAGACCCCCACAAATTACAGAACTGGACCAAACTTGGCACAGAGAACCCACATGACCAACAGAAAATATTGGAGAGGTTTGGGAGGAATTGGCAGTGATTTAGGGGAGATGTAGTTCACCTACATCCAGAAAGAACTGAGAACCCAAACAAGTATGGATCTGGACCAAACTTTGCATGAATATTCATTATGCCTAAATTTGAACACTGGTGGGGTTTAGGGAAAATAGATCTTGACATTTGGGAGTTGTAGTTGCTGGGATTTATTGTTCACCTACAATCAGAGCATTTTGAACTCCACCAACAATGGACTTGAGCTAAACTTGGCACACAGAACCCACATGACCAACAGAAAATACTGGAGGGGTTTGGAATGAATTGACTGATTTAGGGGACATGTAGTTCACCTACATTTGGAGAGCACTATAAACCCAAACAACTATGGATTTGGATGAAACTTGGCACAAATACTCAATATGCCCAAATTTGAAAACTGGTGGAGTTTTGAGAAAATAGCTGTTCTCATTTGGGAGTTGTGGTTACTGGGATTTATGGTTTACCTACAATCAAACAGCATTTTGAATTCCACCAACAATGAAATTGAGCCAAACTTGGCACACAGAACTCCCATGACCAACAGAAAATACTGGGTTTGGTGGGCATTGACCTTGAGTTTTGGAGTTGTAGTTCACTTACATACAGAGAGCACTCTGCACTCAAACAATAATGGATTTTAACCAAACTTGGCACGAATATTCAAAATGCCCAAATGTGAATACTGGTGGAGTTTGTGGAAAATAGACCTTGACATTTGGGAATTGTAGTTGCTGGGATTTATAGTTCACCTACAATCAAAGAGCCCCTAGAACCCCATCAACAATAAAATTGGGCCAAACGTCCCACACAGAACTTCCATGACCAATAGAAAATACTAGATGGATTTGGGAGGAATTGACAGTGATTTACGGGAGATGTAGTTCAACTACAGTACCTCCCAAGAACACTGTGAGCCCAAATAAGTATGGACCTGGACAAAATTTGGCACAAATAGCTGATAGGCTACGCCCAAATTTGAATACCAGTGGGGTTGGGAGGAATTGATACTGTCCTTTGGGAGTTGCAGTTACTAGGATTTATAGCTTATTAACATTGTTAGAAAGGATTTATAGTTCACCTGCAATCAAAGAGCATTCTGAACTCCACCAATAAAATTGGGCCAAACTTCCCACATAGAACCCCCATGACCAACAGAAAATACTTGAGGTGCTGGGCCGATGGGAGGCACCTCTACTGACTTCTTAGAGGCGCCTTCCCATCGCCCCAAGTGCCTCCTTCTGGCAGCAGGCTAAAACCTTTTTATTCAGTGAGGCTTTTAAAGATGAAGGTGTTTAAGATCAATTCAGGGGTGCTGTGGTTTTAAACTTTGAATTTGTTTTAATAGCTTTTTAACTGGGGATTTCTAAATACATTTTATCCTGCTTTAATGTTCATATATTTGGATATGTTAATGGTTATGCTAATGCTTTTATGTTAAGCCACTTTGAGTCCCCTTCGGGGGAGATAAAGGTGGGGTACAACAGTAATAATAATTATAATAATAATTTTGTCTCCAAAACACCCAAAATGCCATAATAAAAGTATTTATTGCTACTCGAACACATTTTGCATCTCATCAAGAGCTAAAACCAAAGTATAAATAACTATAACAATAATTGTTATTATCTGGGATTAACTAAGGGCCCTTCCACACAGCCCTATATCCCAGAATATCAAGGCAAAAATTCCCCCATTATCTGAGTGTGGACTCAGATAACCCAGTTCAAAGCAAATATTGTGGGATTTTCTGCCTTGATATTCTAGCTGTGTGGAAGGACGCTAACTGTAATACGGTAGTGTTTAATTTTGAGTAAACATGCACAGAATTGTGCAGCTGGCCCTTTAAGAGTGTTACTCTCCTCCACTTTAACTGTAAAAGACAAATGGGAGGTGATTCCCCTAGAAATGCAATAGAATCACAGGGCCCTTTCCACACAGCTGAATAAAATCTCACATTATCTATTTTGAACATTATATGGCAGTGTGGACTGGGATAACCCGGTTCAAAGCAGATATTGTGGATTATCTGCCTTGATATTCTGGGTTATATGGCTGTGTGGAAGGGCCCCGAGTGTACACTGCCATATATTCCAGTTGGAAGCAGAAAATGTGGTTTGTTATTCAACTGTGTGGATGCAAGGGGCCCTAGTACCCGATGCACCAAAAAACTAGCCTGCCTTTTCCTCAATGTGGTGTCCTTTCATATTTAAACATGACTATATCATGCCCCCTTCTCTCAACCTTATTTATTACAAGCTAAACGTTCCCAGCCCTATAGTAAAAACAAAAACAGCCCAACTATACCGGAGGCGTTCCTGCTCCAGGAAAGAAACTAAAGGAGGAGGAGGAGGGCGGCGGCGGCTCAGCTCCCTGCCTCTTCCAGGGGATGTAATGAGCAAGTAAGCGACACCAAAACAACAAGGCAGAGGGAAGGAGGGAAGGATGGGAGGCCCAGGACAATAGCGAGTGCCTCACTCACTCCCCAAAAGAAAGAGCCCCCTGCTCTAAATCCTAAAAAGGAAAGGAAGGGCTCTCCCTCCCCTCTGAAGAAGAGGGAGAGAGAAACCCTCAGGAGAACCCCCCAAAGCGACGCTTTCCCCGCTTTCCTTTTTGGGTCCCTCCTCGCAAAGCATTGGGGACAGTCAGCAACCCCACAAGATTACACAAACACACACAGACTTCTCCTCAAGCACCTCCAACGCTGCAGCATTTCCTCACACAGCAACACAAACGCTAATCCCGGGAACTCCTTCAAAGAGCAGCCGAATTTCTCAAGCCACACAAAACTCCCCCCCCCCCCCGCCTGAAAGTGTCTCCCAACCACGCAAAAAGGAGGGAAAGCAGTCCAGTCCCCGCTTGGACAGGGAGCCTTGCCTCCGCGCCTCTCGGAGGGAGCAGCCCAGGTTTGAGTGCCTCAGTCGCTCACTCCACGTGCAGCAAGAGAGCAACTGCCTGAAGGAAAGCAGCAGCCATGCCGATCGCGCTGAGGCCAGTGGCTCCAGCTGAGGGGTCAGTGTGGAGGGCAGGGGAGGGCAGGCGGAGGAGGCAACCTGCATCCCCTCTCCCCCCCCCCGCATCCAGGGGCTCTCACTGCCAGGGCCTGCGCCGGCCCCCGGCCTGCCTGCTTCTGCTCTGAGCGGCTGAGGGAGGCCCAAGCCGCTATTCCATCCTAGCCTTGCAGGCCTCAAGCCCAGGAGAAGACCTACATGTGCCTCCTCAGTGAGAGGCAGAGCCCGCGCAGCAGGCCCGCCCTGGCTCTGATAGAGGGGCCAGAAAAAAGGGAAAGAGGAGGACGCCAAGGGACCTCCCACCCGGCAGCAGAGGGGCTGGGAGAGATGGGAAAGGGCCTCTGAAAAGTAAGTAGAGGCACCTTCCCCTCACCCGGCAGGCAGCAAGAGCCGGGCACCAGGCTTCCGGCAGCCATCCCGGGAGCCGGAGGGGCGGGCCAAAGGAGGCAGCCCCGCGACCCCTCGGAAATGGCCCCACGACCCCTCTGGGGGTCGCGACCCCCAGGTTGAGAACCGCTGCCTTAGTTGGTCTCTATGCTTTTGGCAGGATCCTGTGTGTATATGTATTATTGCCTTAGGATGCTTAGAAGTGAACATGTGCTACCTGGTTTAATAGTGAGTGCCTGAAGTCTAGCTTGAGCAGGCATTTGTTGATGAAATATAAGGCTTAATTGGATATATGGAATGAAGACGATGCGATGGAAACTGATTTCAACATGACGCTGAGGCTGCAATTGTATGTTTTTAATTGTTAAATTGTTATTATATGTGTTATGTTTTTTGGGGGGGGGGGGTTGTCTTGTTGCTGTGTTATATTGAGGGCAGAGACTGCCTGTGTAAACCGTCCCGAGTCGCCTTCGGGCTGAGAGGGACGGTATAGAAACGTGACAAATAATAAATAGCTTGAATGTAGCTGAAAATAAGGAGTTTCCCATTCTGATGTGATTTTGAGGGACACCATGACATGTATTGCCCTTTTGAACTCACTGATAACACTTAACCTCTTGGGCAAATCAGGTTTTTTGTTGATTTTTTTTTTTGCATCACCAGTTTTAGGATATGGATGGATGTTGGATGGATGGCCACATGTGTCATGGGAACCATTTTCTGAGTGGGCATCAGCTGCATTCTTAACTTTCAAAATATGCGTATTGGCTCAGAGAGGTTGCATGGCTTGATACAGAGCAAGATGCTACCTGTAACTGCGCCATGGCCATACAGTTCTCTACCAAAGAAGAATACCTTCCTGCGTTGTATCTTCAAGGTGTTATCTATCGAAGAAGTACAGTGCAATCCCTGTATCTGTACGGCATAAATTCCTGAACTTACCAAGGAAACTGAATCATGGATAATAATGAACTCTATTGAAATGAATGATGTCTGCTGAAAGTCACCAGAGAGTCACCCAAAAGCATAGAGAAAATTCCTAGAGATGTACCCTCCCTAGGAATTTTCTAGGTCCTCCAAAGTAATTATGTGGTAACTTTGGACAGAAACCTATTAATACTTTCCTGTAAAACCCAGAAAATTCCTAGAGGGGATATAATCTGTCAAGAACAGGTAGATTAAACTGTGTATGTTGAGAAAGTTCTGTACAGATACTTTCTGTCTTACCAGGCCTTTCAGTTCTGCAACCTTCGTGTCTTGATGAGATTGCTGGTCTCGTTTTTGTCTTGATGGAATTCTGGTTTTAATGTAGATATGTATTTAGCAGGTAAATTACCCATTTGAGCGTCTCTAATGTTTCCAAAAATAAATACGATTACGAGAGGAAATGGAAAAGGCATTGCAGAGAGGTCATCACAGTAAAGCTCCTCTCCAAAGGCTGAGGCTGGAGAGAATGGCTATGTATTAGTGATTGCCTGTGTCCCCCTAGCTGGCTATGGTTCACTTATGTCCTCATGTTTGACATTGTGCAGCCTCTAGTATCTTCTGCAGCATCTGCCAAATTCTATGGAAACTGCTGTGAATGCGGAATTGTAGAATACACAGGATCCTGCCAAAAGCAAACTCAAAGGGCAAGTGCTCTGTGGCTTTTTCTCGAGTTCCCATGTGTTTGTCCTTATAATTTCAGAAGCAATCGTGGCTAGTGAAAAATAATTCCTACACCCACCCACCCATTCCAGGATATAAATCTTTGTTAAGTTCATTATCATAACAGAATGAATAAAGCAATTAGTTTTTTCCCTGCTATGAGGACACCAGTATGGGACGTATTTTATACAAGAGGGTTTTTTTTGTGCAGATAACTTTCTTTCTCTTGGTAAAAATATTTTTCCTTGACAGAAAATACTGTTTTCTGCACAAGAATATTCATGGCTTTTGATCTGTGATTTGAATATTCTTTCCATTCCCACCATTATGAGGGGTTTCGGTTCAACTGCTTGGTTCCCAGATTCTGGATTGTGAGGCTGAGGATTTAAAAGCAACAAAAGGATATATTGACCCCAAATCTGCAAGGGATATGTTCCCAGACTTTGTGTAAGATTCATGAAACTGTAAATAATAGTAAACCCTATTAAAAGGAAGGACTTCCAGCCCAAGAGTGCCAGAGAGTCAAACTGGAGTATTTACAAAATGCCTCCATAGGGCATATTTTATTGAGCATGGATAAAAGAGACTGTGAGTACCCACCCCATTGATATGTGGGGAGGGGGGTCATACTGTATGTTGGATTGAAATACATGCTGTGATGCCATCATCTATCTACTCTTAACTGCTTATGGGAGGATGAAGTAACGTCCAGCACTGGAGCTAATGTTCAAGGTAAGTGTACTTTTCCATTCCCATTTCTGCTTTGCCAATTGAATGGTGGTACAGTAAACCAGACATATTGACTATGTCAGGCATGCTTGAGCAAAGGGTTGCTGCTCAGGGTGCAGTTTTTCAGCCTGTCTGGCTCCTTTCTTCCCATGCCACCCTGGCTGGCATAGGCATGCCCTGCTGATAATAAGTTCTGCCAAGTGGAAAATAAATTGTGGGACACACCCTGCTTTTTCTGCTTTCAAGGAGAATAGTCAGTTCCATTGAATAGGCTGCAGCCAGAGCCAGTATGTAAAGGTGGTGCCCTCCGCTGTCATCTTGTGTGCTTTCATAGAGATTGCTAGGAGCCCCCGGTGGCGCAGTGGGTTAAAACCCTGTGCTGGCAGGACTGAAGACCAACAGGTCGCAGGTTCAAATCTGGAGCTCCTCTGTCAGTTCCGGCTCCGCATGGGGGGACATGAGAGAAGCCTCCCACAAGAATGGTAAAACATCAAAACATCCTGGCGTCCCCTGGGCAAAGTCCTTGCAGATGGCCAATTCTCTCATACCAGAAGCGACTTGCAGTTTCTCAAGTTGCTCCTGACACGGGGAAAAAATTGAGATTGCTGCTGTTTTATGGGCTTGTAGAAGCCCAGAACCACATGCTCTGTGATCCTAGAGTTAAGAGCTTTGGATTCCTTTACAACTAATGCAATCTCATGTCTTTGGGTTCAGAGGGGAGAGATTAAAAAGCAGGATTAAAACCAATTCATGTAAATGCTCAGTGCTCAAAAAGGAGTCCTTTAAAAATGAGAATGAAATCCTTTTTATTTTCAAAAACCAACTATTTTTTTAAAAATTTTTTATTTTAAATGTAGTGATAATGTATATTCATGTATGCTTTCTCTTTCACATTTTCTTTTTTTTTGTATCTGTTTCTGCTACACATATCCATAGCCTTTTTGTCTTTTCTTTCTTTGCTAAGGTAGTTGGGGTAAGATGTGGCCCACACAAACAAACATACTGATCTCTGCAGGCATGAGATTTAAGCAGACATGGGGAGAATTTGCATTGTGTGAATGTGATATTGTCTGTATCTGAAATATGCTGATGTTTCTAGATTAAAATTCCTCATTGAGACATCCAGTCATTGACAACTATTCTTGTCATCATCAACTTTTCCCCTGCTAAGAATCATCTACCATAAGAGAGGGAAGAGATGAAACCAAAGTAGAGAAAATAAGACATTTTGAGAACATTCTAAAACAGAGATGGAAGTCAATTTTTCTAACAATTTTTGTTTTTGTTGATTTTGTTCAGTTACCTTTTTATTATTTTTTCTTTTTCTTTTTTTCTTTTCTTACTTCACACCTAAACTTATATATTTTTTCATTTTTATGTTTTATTTACTTTTTCCATCCCTTTCCCCTTCAACTCTTTTCCCCCTTCCTATTCCCTATCCTTTTCTCGCCCCTTTATCTTCCCCCTAGCTTAAATTTTTCCCCTTTCTCTCCTTAACCCCAATTCAATGTACTTAAAAGTTTCAATAAACATATTTCAAAAAAAAATTCCCCTATGTGAGATTAAAGCAACCATTTAAATTAGTTACAACTACTGTCGTTTCTGTGGGGTTCGTGCTTGGCCTCTCTGCAGTCTCTTGCTGCTGTTTGTTTCTCCTCCTGTTTTGCTAACATTTTGCTCCATTAGCAAGGTGGTGTCTTGACATTTTCCTTCTCATAGTATAAGCTACATTGTTTGGTTGACCCATGTATGCAAAGGGTGCAGGAGCCATCATGCAGCACCAGCAGCATCTGCTTCTTTCTACCATAACCCCCTCATTGGGTCACTTGATCATTCTGCCAACCCTTTGTTGCTCAGGGAAGAAATTCACTGTTTTAGATTCCCCCTCTGGTGCCAAAATCAGCATGTACAGACAAAAAAATACCAGTATTTTAATTGTGGTGCCTTCCTTTCAGTTAGATAGTCCCTGTCACCATTGCCAGACCATCATGGAATCCACAGTGCACAGGGAAAGGGAAATGGTGACACCACACCTTCTGAATAGTGGACCAATTCGAGTTAGTTCAGCTGTTGGCACAAAGTGTGAGGCTGCTCAAAGTTTCACCTAAATCTGAAGCATTCCCTGACTTTTTGGAGTGTGGAGTAAAGCCGACTTAACCAGTTTTATCCTGTGTTATACTCCGGCTGTCCCTAGACGTCATCTGAACATCCAGGAATGACGTCCTGGTCAAGCCTTGGGCTTTGGGGCAGCATAGACAGGCCCATAGTCACTTCCATTGAAGTTAATGAGGTATGCATTGGCTTGTGCCCTGGTGAAAATTTTAAATGAGACCTTAAATAGAATTCTTTGTGCAACTCACTTCCAGGTCTTCCAAACATCCCTTTGCCACCTCGCACCCTCCAAGATAAAAATGGAATTTGTAATTCTATAAACTTTTAACAGAGAGTGAGTTCCAGTGATCACTGGGGCTTGTTTCTAAGCAAACATGCATTGAATTATATTGCTTGAAGCTTCAAAAACCTCAGAACCAGGTGAAAAATAGTATTTCAATGCAAAATGAAGGAAATAATATTTTTGTTCAAGATAAGAAGAAAGGTATTGTCCATTGCAGATGTCATGATTATTTTGAGGGATGTGATTGGTACCATAAGATCAGGGCATATCACATTACACTGTTATAGAACTATTATGTATTCCACTTTAACTGTTATGGCTGGCTGCATCCTGTGTGATTTTAGGATTTGTGTTTCGTGACATCTAAGGACTTCATCCCACGCAATAAATAAAGCATTGAAGATCATTGTTTTTCCCTTAAATTTTGCAACACTCTGTTTGGAAATTGAATGAATGATTTTTCCTACACCCATCACACATTTTCCTTCATTTAGCTTTCTTTTCAAATTATCTGTTTGCTTTTCCATCACAGGAGACGTTCACCTCCCACTGTTCCCACATTTTCTTTTACTTGAAGAAATCCTCTGTGTCTGTTCTCCCAGCAGTACTTTTTAACAAGAGATCATTAAATGGGATTTCTTATATTCTATATTATTCTATATTATTACAATTTATAAGTACAGATACCTCTCAATTCAAAAGGTAACTCCATTGAATTTACATTGCTTAAAAAGATATAAATGACTGTTACTTCCCCCTCCGTTCTAATTTTTTTTTTGGTTTTTTGGCTGAATGTTCCAAGCATTCCATATGATGCTGTCAAGGTAATTAAAGTGGAATAATAGCACTACGAAATGTAGTGTGGTAGAGCCGTAAAGACACACCCACGGGGTGATAATACAGCATTATTCATTCCCCTAACCACTCTTAGAAATGAAGCAATTGAATCAGTGTTATGTACTTCCAGAGGTGATATGTCTCAGAAACAAGGAGAACATTTATAATGTGAATTGCAAGAACAGTTTAAAATGAATCAGTGCATACACTTTATTTTAACTGAAGAGAATAGTCATAACTAAGAGAAACACATATTTAGATATGAATTCCCCCACGGACATCTTCAAATATAACAGTCTGAGTTTGAAAGGAAAACATTTGGAAGAGTTTGCCAAGGTCAGTGTTAATACCTGAGAAGCAAATGAAAGGCATTCTTATTGGGGCGCCCCTCCATCGCCCCTTCTGTAAATTCCCTGCTTGCTAATGCGCTTGCTCTGTTCCTCTCCGCTCCCAAGCTCCATCTGGCAGCATTTATTCACCCATGAGCCACAGGATAGGCCTGAAAAATGCTCTTGTGGCAATTCAGCATTTACATGCCTTCTCTAAAATGCTGGCTCAGCTTGCATGGATAGGGCAGAAAGGTGGGAAGAAACATGCTGTTCTGCTGCTGGGATAGTCATCCCTCTGCTTTGAGTTTGTGCTGTGAGGGGTGAAGGGCAGGCAGCTGCATCCCTGCAGGGCAAACGGTTGTCTCTCATGGCGGGGAAGGAGGCGGAGGAGAGTCCTACATGCATAGCAGCTCCACATATATGTCCTTCTTAATCAATAACAGCTTGTTGCTTTGGTAGCTATCTCCTAAAATAGAAAGGTGTAACCATTCACCACCTCAACTCAGTTTTCAGTTGATTCACCTCCAGATAATCATTATATATGCACACTTTATTTCTGCATTCAAGACAGCCAGATTTTTTTTTACTGAAAGGAAGCAATCTTGTCGCTAAATTCCCTTTCGTGTCAGCGCTCCCAAACCCAGTATTTTGTTGTTGGGTAAACTTCTGGGATATGACTTCTGAGTGTCCACTCTGTCACAACCTGCTCCTGAACTGCAATCTGCAATGCGATGTGGAATGTGCCTGAGCCAGTCTTGAGGAAGTCCTCAGATTATGCCTGAGCTGTTTCCGAATGCATTTTTAAAATGAATTGTTTAAAGAAGGAGTGGTCACATGTGGCCTTCAAGTTTTAATATTTGCCATCCTTCATCATAGGACGCCATGGGCTGGCTGATAGAGCTATAGTTAATCCATATCCGAAGGATCACAATTTATTCTCCCCTGTTTCAGGGACTGAATATTGTTTTACTGGACTAGTAATATATCGGGGTACTCACACAGCTGTTAAGAACAGCAACACTTCTCACAATGATAAGAACATGAATGCCACTGTTCTCTAGAACTACTGTTTGCCATTTTGCACTGGCCTAAAATAGCAGACTGCTTCCTTGCCCCAATTGTTTTATAGAGATGGGATATTGCATAGATTATTAGGAACTTTGGCATTATAGCCTGATTGTGTGTGGCTCTTCAGCCCCCTGCTGACTTACAGTGACCCCATAAATGTAAGAAGCGCTTTATTATCCAAGGAATACTTCAGATGTGGATTTCCCGGTTTCTTCCTTTGAAATATAGCCTGTGTGTGCTCAGGTGCTGGGGTCACAAAAAATTGGCAACAGTAAAAGGTTTCTGAATGCTGACTAATTACATGGATCTGTTAGCAATGATATGTGTATACCAGGGGTCGGGAACCTTTTTGACTCAGAGAGCTATAAAAGCAAAATATTTGGAAATGTATTTCAGTGAGAGCCATATCTATATATATAAAAAGAGAGCTGTCATCCTAAGTAGCCTATAGACAGCAAAACCACACAAGGCAGACACACCAAATCAGCCCACATACACACAAAATCCCACTTGGTATGTTTACCACCCCACCCCCCCAAATAAAAAATTAAACAACACGACCAAAAATACAAAAGAAACCCCACTGGACTACAACTCCCATGATCCCTCACACCACACCCTTCTAGCAGTTTAGAATGCCGGAATGTTGGTGGTAGGGAGGGAGGGAGAAGAGGCAGGAGGACAGAGAGAAGAGAAAAGCTGAGGGATGAGGCGGAGAGGGAAGAAAGGTAGTACACATATACATAAGTACACACACACACACACATATGTACACATAGACACAAATCCATATATATATACATACATACATACACAAAACACACACAAAACACACATATATATATAGACTGAGACACAGGAAAGAGAAAGAGCCACAGTGGTGCTGGCTGATTAAGAGCTAAAAGGAGGAGGAAGGCCCGCTGTCTTCGCCGAAGTCGGGGCCTCTGGAGGACTCTGCTGCAGCAAACGGGGCAGCACCCCTCCCACCTCCTCCCGGCCTCCTCCTTAACCCCCCCCCCAAAGGAGCGAAAGAAGGGGGGAAAGGTAGGGAAAGAAATGGAGGGACTGAGACAAGGGGAGCAAGGACTGATACAGAAAGTGGGGGAATGGCAGGAAGGAGGGAAAGGAAAGAAGGAAGGGAGGGAAGGAAGGAAGAAGAAAGGAAAGGAAGGATAGAAGGAAGAATGGATGGAAGGAAGGAGGGGAAAAGAAAGGAAGGGAAGGATAGAAGGAAGAATGGATGGAAGGAAGGAGGGGAGAAGAAAGGAAGGATAGCAGGAAGGAGGGGAGGGGAAAGGAAGGAAAGGATAGAAGGATGGAGTGAAGGAAGGAAAGGGGAGAAGAAAGGAACACAGAAACACATACACACACACACACACACACACATACATGCACAGAAATATACAAATGTACACATACACACATACATAAACACACCTGTACTTACACACATCAACACATATACACGCACATACTGTACATATACAAACACACATATACATAAGTACACACATATACATGCATACACATATACATGAGAAAAGGATTCCCCTGTGCCCATTGGCAGGGACCTGTACCTGCATGGCTTCCACTCCTTCCTTTATTAGGGGAAGCTCTCCTCCTACACTCTTCCCTCCTCCCCCACCGTTGCACCAGGTTTGGCGGGGGCCTGCCATGCATCCGGCCTCTCTGTTTTAGGCCGTCTTTTCTCTCTGTTAGAAGGAAGGGCTTGCAGGGGGGCTGCACCTGGCCCCTCCCCCTTTCTCGCTACTGGCCCTGGCTTGATTTCCGGTCGGGCGGGGAAAGGTCTCAGCCTGCCGTCCACACGGGCCCAGCCTGCCCCGGTCCTCCCCGCCTCCCTTGCTGTGCGTTTTGGGCCCGGTAGGGCCCGCCACACAACATTTTCCGCAGCCCAGGGCCACTTTCCGCAACTCATTGGGCGGGAAGGGACCTGTGGCCTGGCACCAGGCCCCTCCCCACCCAAAGAGTTGCTGGAAAGCGGCCCTGGGCCATGGGAAATGCCGCGTGGCAGTCCCGGCTCACCCCAGTCCTCCCCGCCTCCCTTGCTGCAGGTACCGGGGCAGGGCAGGCCAGGCCCGCCACGCGGCATTTTCCGTAGCCCAGGACTGCTTTCCAGCAACTCCTTGGGCAGGGGCTGCAGCACGTCATCCGGCCCCTTCCCGCCCAAGGAGTTGCCAGTTGATTTCCACAGCCCAGAAAGCAGCCCTGGGCTGTGGAAAATGCCGCGTGGCGAGCCTGCCCTCCCCTGGTCTTCCCTGCATCCCTTGCTGTGGGTACCACGGCAGGCGGGGCCCGCCACATGTCATTTTCCATTGCCCCTGACTGCTCTCTGGCAACACCTTGGGCGGGTCGAGTCCTGCGCCCCGGCCTCCGACCCCTCCCCACCCGCGGAGTTGCCGGAAAGCAAATCCTTGGGTGGTGAGGGGTCGGATGCTGGGCATGCCACACCTGGGAGCCATAAAGAATCACCAAAAGAGCCATATATGGCTTGCGATCCATAGGTTCCCGCCCCCTGGTGTATACAAGTGCAGAAAATACTTCAACTGTACTTCATTAAAAACAAAATCAGCCAGTAATGCTAATTTGTCATCAGCCAGTGTTTCATTTTTTATACCTATTTAGATACCTATATACCTGTGGTGATGTCACAATTTCTCAGGGAGAATGGGGTAATGAAGAGATTTCTAAGGTGCAACAGGGTCATGAGTAGAAAAAGTTTAAGAAGCCCTGGCTTACAGCGTCAAGTATTCCTTAGTGATCTCCAATTTAAGTATTCACCCTTTTTAGCTTCCAAGATAAGGCTCTGGTGCCTTTAGGTTATTTAGGCAAGATGCTAGCTGGCCCTGACTCAGGAAGAAGAAGTCATATCCTACATCTGTTTATTGAGAAAACACAGGCACATGGGTGTATTTCAAGTTTCAATTTACAAGGAAACATACAAAGCAGTTTTCAGTGACACCAAACTTTTTCTGAATTGAGACTAAAATTTATTTGTGGCTGTTTTGTTTTTAATTGTCCAGGAAGATTTAATTTCTCTTTCCATCTAGAGTCGAGTCTCGCTTATCCAACATAAATGTGGTGGCAGAACATTAGATAAGTGAAAATGTTGCATAATAAGGAGGGACTAAGGAAAAGCCTATTAAACATCAAATTACTTTATGATTTTACAAATTAAGCACCAAAACATCAATGTTTTACAACAAATTGACAGAAAAAGCAGTTCAATACACAGTAACATTATATAGTAATTACCAAAGCATTGCAATGTATTGAGAGAGCTATGGATCTGGACGGGAGGCAGACTGCATTGGATAATGCAGAATGTTGGATAAGCGAGACTCTACAGCAGGGGTGCTCAGAATGGTGATCGGGATCACCAGGGTGATCTTTGGGCCTCATCCTGGTGATCTTGAGGCCCCTGACCAGGTTTTTTGCTGTTGGTCCTCTTCACGTGCCCCTGACCGCTGCAAAGAAGTCCTCCGTCATTGCTCCTCCCCGCTCCCTGCTCACGCGCCGTCTTCAAAAGCTCCAGAGTCCAAGAGGCAGAATGGGCCCCCTCTTTTGGATTCCTCTTCCTCCCTCCGTCCTTCTCCAGCCACTCAGAGTTGTAGGAGACCAAAGGGGGCGGGCCTGGATGACGCGTGCATGGCTGAAGCGCCCATTCTGCCTCTCGGACTTCTCGTGAGCTCTTGGAGGCGGCACGCATGCTAGCGGCGTGGAAATAGGAGCAATGACGGAGGAGGAGGAGAAGGACGCTTTGGGGTCATTTCCTTACCGCATCTCTACGGTCGGTCTTTTTACTTTGGGGTGGGTGCTTGATTGTTCTGTGGCATGTCTCTTTATTGTTAATGTTTAAAAATGGCCTTTTAGCACCAAAGCCTCTCTGCTTGCTTTGTTCCTTGAGAAATATATGTTGGGGAATATGGAAATGTGGGAGAAATGGGGTGGTTGGATGTATTTTTGCATGTCCCTTTGTTTACCTTGCTGAGTATTAAATGGCCTTGCAGTTCAAAAGCCTCTCTTCTTACTTTCTGGCTGATAATATGTGTGGTAATATGGCAGTGTGGGAGAAATGGGGTGGTTGGATGTATTTTTATGCTCTGTTTTATATTGTTTTTAAATTGAAATGTTGATGTTTTATAACTTTTATGTAAACTGCCCCGAGCCTGCTGAAAGGAGCGGTACATAAAAATGAATAATAAATATAAATAAATAAATAAATAAATAAATAAGAAAATAGTTATACGTTTTACATTTCTGGGTAGGTGATCTTTGGGACTTGGTTTTTTAATCAGTAGCTCCCATGCTGAAAATGTGTGAGCACCCCTGCTCTACAGTATCTACAGCAAGGAGTATGAAATGGAAAGTCATGTGCAGCAACACCAAATCATCCCCAGAAAGCTCTCTCTTGGGTTGGAGAGCCCTGCCATTCCTACGCTTTTCATAGGAAAATGGAGTTGAATTGAGACCTCAACCAAAGGTAGCAACCACAGTAGGCCTTTCATACAACAGCAACTATAATGATGCAGCTGCAAAGACCCCTAGCACAGAATTGCCTCCCTAAACTTCCACTGGACCCTTATTTTGTGTACATATTGCAAGAGCACCATATTGCTCTTCTGGCTATTTCTCCATCTGACAATCATAGACAGTGTGACCTGCACATTTTCTTCTTTTCAAGTACTTTTACTATGTAAATAAAGTGATTTAGGACTTAAATGCCCTAAAGGCACCAGATGCTATCTGATCTGGGAAGCTGAAACAGTAATTTCTCCCCATGTGTTTTCTTTCCTGACCATTTATGATTGGGTTACAGGGATGTCGTTTCAGGGGTGATGAAGATATCCTTCCCCCTAAGAATTTTGCTTTATCTCCCAAATTTCTAACATTGCAGTAAAAGCTTCATTTGAACATTCAGAGGCACACTTTAGGCATCCAGTGAAAAGGGAATGCAAACAGAACTAATACAAGATTTCAATGTATGAATATCATGATTTTCAATGGCTCGTCTCTAGTGCAACAAAACAGCGTATGGGGACTTAAGGAGCATATGGCAAACAGGCTTCTTTGGAAGTGTGATGACCTCATCTGCCCCTTTTTCTTTCACTCCGGCAGAATGATTACTAAGGGCAGAGAGAAAGACATGCTCTCCAATGCCATGTAACCCTCTGGGATGTAGCATTCCCCCTTGTACTGGCCAATGTGTTTACAACTGTGGTGTATTTGAAATGCCCCAAATGCAAAGGATGGCCATTCACATTGCAAATAAAGAGCCAACCAGATTTCGGTTCTGTTTTAACGGGCCAGCAATATGGATGGCTGGAGGCTGGCTTCACTCACAAACAAGTTCCATGAATATGGCAGCCCGATGTTCCCTCTGTGTGAGGACATGTGTCTGGGCTAATTCATATCACGGCCAAGGTTTGCAGCAACCTGTCGCAATAGCCACTTGTCAAGCTGGTAAAGTCTGATATACTGTGGCTTCTCCTGCTCATTCCCAGATTGTGACATTCATCTAAGTTTGTGGTTTAAAGATTGGAAGCTCTCAAACTTTATCAGCATGATCTTTCTTAAATCAAGGAGAACGTCTGTGTCTCCTCTTCACAGGCTTAACTGAGGAAGAGGAAACACAAATGCTTTGCTGATCACTGATTCTTCTCCTGTAGGTATGATGCAAAACTTAAAAGAAAGAATGAGGTACATTAAGCTATTTTAGTAAGGGACTTAAGTTGCATTCAAAGCAGGATCAAAGATTTAATTGTATAGCTCTCAAAGTTGTGAGCTCCTTTGGATCTCATTCCTGAGGAGGAAAAAACTGGGTGACAATGATAACAACGAAGTGCAGAAGGCATGGGAGAGATATACTAACCCACCCATTCCCCTGGTGGTGAAGTGGGTTAAACCGCTGATCTGCTGAACTTGCTGACTGATGGGTTGGCAGTTTGAATCTGGGGAGCAAGGTGAGCTCCCGATGTTAGTCCCAGCTTCTGCCAACCTAGCAGTTCGAAAACAAACAAGTGTGAGTATAGGTACCACTTCTGCGGGAAGGTAACAGTGCTCTATGAAGTCATGCTTGTCACATGACCTTGGAGGCGTCTACAGACAACGCCGGCTCTTCAGCTTAGAAATGGAGATGAGCACCACCCCGCAGGAGAGTCGGACATGACTAGATTTAATGTCAGGGAAACCTTTACCTTTACTAACAAGTAATGGCAACAGATTATTTTTCAGTGACTCATTTCTCATTGTAACAAACACAGGAGAACATGTTGCCTTTGAAAAATACCTTTTCCAAGTCTTGTTTTTACAATTGCCACATGCTTCTTAGGTCACCAGCAATGCTCATGTCTGCTCTCTCTGTGTTGCTGAAAAGGACCTCCTACAACCAAACCAAAAAATGAAGGAGTTTTGAAAAGTCTCATGTCTTCCAGGTGAATTTAAGTCTGGTCCTGGACTTCTGTAAGGAAGATAATTATCTCTGTAGGTGGCAGTAATGCTTCCAGGACACTGCTGAGGGCTACAAGCTGTGTGTTTATTTTATGCATGTTTATTCAAATAACTACACATGCAATTCCATCTGTGCTGACTGCTGAGTGGGTGGCTCTTCCTTGCCCTGGAAGTTGTGGCGCTGCCAAAAGCAGGCAAATCAGTCAGCTCTCAGGCCTGCAATGCACAGACTACCTTATAATAACTGGGATGAAAACTAGGAACCATGTGGCAAAGCAACATCAGTGTTTGACCAAGATGGGAAGGGTTATTAATGAGGAAGACGACATCAGCTAAGAAAGACTGCAGCAGTTTGCTTTTGCCTGAGCCCACTGACATTACTATTACTATTATAATCACCACTGCAAGACTGGATGAGAAACTCCCTCTTGGGCACACAGAAGATTGGGCGACTTAGAAGGCACTGAACAGGCTGTGCTCTGGCACCATGAGATACAGAGCTAACTTTAAGAAATGGGGCTACAAAGTGGAATCCACCACATGCGACTGTGGAGTTGAGCAAACCACAGACCACCTACCACAATGCAACCTGATCCCTGCCACATGCACAATGGAGGACCTTCTCACAGCAATACCAGAGGCACTCCAAGCCGCCAGCTTCTAGTCAAAGGACATTTTGCATAATGGCAAGTTTGTGTTTTTAAATACATGTTAACTGCACCCTCAACCCGCTTCTGACAAAATAAATATAAAAAATCATTACCATCATGTTTTTTATATCCTGCTTTATCTTTCCATAAGGAGCCTCAAAGCAACTAACATTAAAAGCATTACAATTCAGCAACAGTAAAAAAATCCTTTGTCTGAGTTAACTGAGTGCAAACTATGTATTATTGAACTGTGAACTCGGTTTCCAGCAACTGAATTTAGCTGAGGACAAAGGGCAATCGTGAGAATATGAGACAGACATTGCGATTTTTTAAAAAAAACAAAACACCTAAAATGGAATTACAGAGGATTAATTCAGGTTTTCTCTTCCAAATCTGGGTAGTTGGGGCGCATAGATTTCTATGTGGTACAGAATGATACTGTTGTTTAGGCAACTCTTTTTGGGAGAAAGAAATTGGGGCGGATTGAATGGCTCCAATTCAAAACAAATCCTGAGGTTTTCAGGCCTCCAACAAAACAGGCTGATCATAAATCCCTCCCTTGGGGCTACCTTGGCTTTGAGAGACCTTGTTTTGCCCCACCACTCAATTCAGCCCAGCTATTTTTATGATGCTTAAAAATAAATCATCCACCAAGAGGGAGCCCTTTGAAACAGGAAGAAGTACTGTGAGAGACAGTGTGGTGTGGCAGCCCTTGGTGACAAACCAAAGAAGCATGCCTGCCCCACATTTTGCTTTGGCTGTCATGTTCTTAGCCCAGAGCTGCTGAAGGAGCCAAGGGCACTGTGTTCTCGCATACAATAGCCAACGGCTGGGGAGAGATGACGTGCATTATGACGCGTGGATATGGCTGGTGCATTTCATGGCACTGCCCAGGCAAGAAGAGACTGAAAAGGAGTGCAAGGCAACACACAGTTTTCCTGGCATTGACTCATCTGCCAAGTGCTGTCTCCTCTCTCTTTTCTGGCAGCTGATGAAGGCTTGACTCACCAGTGTGACTGCATTTCCTAGGCAAGCTCTGGCTTGGTTTTCCTTTTCCCTTTTCCCTGTTGCCTCCCCCTGCCCTTCAAAGATTCTGCTCTTGATCTTTCATGTTCCATTGCCTTGGTGCATTGTGTGCATTTTTGCTTGCTCTGTTAAACAGCCTCCTTTCTCAGGCCCAAGAGGCCAAAGGGGGACAAGCAGAGATTAATTTTAAGCTGATTTCTGCTGCAGCCGGTTAGGGAAATGCTGAGGAGATTCTTTTACATCATTGCTCTTAGCTGCTGGCAAGTCACATGATGCCCAGCCTACCAGAGAACAGAGGTGGGATTAGAATGTCAGCAATGTCAGATGGAGAGAGGTGCAGATTGACACGAAACGGGGTGGGGCTCTCACTGGAGCTCCTCTGCCTGATCTTTCCTGCTGGGGAAGCCTTACCAGCCCATCTGGGGCAACACTGAAGTCTGCTCATAAGCTGGAAAAAAACCCCTAGGAAGTTCTGTATTTTTAAGACTGCAGCTCCTAGCATTTTCCAGCCAGCATGGCTGCCGACCGAGGAAAAAACGGTGACCAAGTGGGTAGGAAGTGCAAAGGATAGTGTAATTCTGAGGCCATGTTGTTGCGTTGCTTTTTTGCAGAGTCCCCAATATTTGGCCCCTAGAAGCAGATGAAAGGCCCTCCCTCTATCTCAACTGCCATTGCCCTGGTGGGAGAGGAGAAGAGGTGAGCATAGCTCTACCATGACTAGCTCCAGAAGCAAATGAAAGGCCCTCACTCCATCCCAACTGCCACTGCCCTGGTGGGAGAGGAGAAGAGGTGAGCATAGCTCTACCATGACTAGCACCAGAAGCAAATGAAAGGCCCTCACTCCATCCCAACTGCCACTGCCCTGGTGGGAGAGGAGAAGAAGTGAGCATAGCTCTCCCATGACTACCGTGTTTCCCCGATAGTAAGACACCCCCGATTGTAAGACGTATCGGGGGTGTCAGGGGGGTCGGCTAATATAAGCCGTACCCCAAAAGTAAGACGTACCCCGCTGCCACGGCCACACCGCCGCCACGCCGCGCCGCCACGCCGCCGCAACCGGCCCCATCGGCGCGGCACACCTCCAGGCGCGCACCTTTCTGCGCGTGCCTCCCTGTGCCGCGCCGCCGCTGCAGCGCAGAAGCACCTACAGGCGCTATAGCGCTTGTAGACGTTTCTGCGCGTGCGCAGCCGGCGCTGGCCGCGCACGCGCAGTCGCTCCCAAGAGGACCTGCCGTTTTGGAGCCAGCGCGCTTGCGCAGCAGGCGCGCTTGGGAGCGACTGCGAGTGCACGGCCGCCGCCGGCCGCGCATGCACAGAAACGTCTACAGGCACTATAGCGCCTGTAGGTGCTTCTGCGTGTGCGCAGCCGGCGGCACAGGGAGGCACGATGGGCCTGGTTGCGGCGGTGGCGTGGCGGTGGCAGCGTGGCGGCGGCGGCATGGCGGCGGGGTACGTCTTACTTTACATAAGACGTACCCCGAAAGTAAGACGTAGTGGGGCTTTTGGGGGTTAAAAGAAAGTAAGACACTGTCTTACTTTCGGGGAAACACGGTAACACCAGAAGCAAATGAAAGGCCCTCACTCTATCCCAACTGCCACTGCCCTGGTGGGAGAGGAGAAGAGGTGAGCATAGCTCTCCCAGGACTAGCACCAGAAGCAGATGAAAGACCCTCACTCCATCCCAACTGCCACTGCCCTGGTGGGAGAGGAGAAGAGGTGAGCATAGCTCTACCATGACTAGCACTAGAAACAAATGAAAGGCCCTCACTCCATCCCAACTGCCACTGCCCTGGTGGGAGAGGAGAAGAAGTGAGCATAGCTCTACTAAAGCGGTTTTGGTACTTTTCCAACAGAAGTACAGTCAGAGAGTGATGCTGCACACGTGTAGAGATTAGAAAAGTGGGTTTCTGTGCCAAGAATCAAGCAGGCACTGGCTCCGTGAATGTTACACTATGATTGGTGCTTCTAGCCAATGCTGTGATTTGCCAAAGTACATCCCGTGCCTAGCGTAGATAACGTAGGCTCAGATTGGTCTAACAGTACAAGGTGTGAGGTTTGTTTACCTTAGTGCCAAATGGATAAGAACTGCGCATGAGCAGAGGGATTCTGCCTCCTCCATTGCTGGCAAGGAGTCTGCAGAAGCCAAATGTTGCTAGTTGGGAACATGAAAGTCCCAGCCACTGATAGTTGTACTGTGGGAAAGACTACCATAGAAATGTTCATTGTTCTAACACATAGGAGGGGATTAAGATGTGATGCAAATGAAAATGTTATGTTTTATTGGATTAATGAAATGTTCTGTGACACCAGCCAATGATGTTTGTAAAATGTTTATGAAGAAGGGTGGGCTTTGTGGATGCCGCCATGAGGGATATATAAGCTTTGTGTTAAGGATGACCGGGCCTTTGCCCTTTTCACAGCACGTTCTGTGGGCAACCCCACCAGCTGGTGTTAATCAATAAATCTTTGACTTCATCAAGAGCAGTAAAGTTGTTGCGTGATTCCTCATCCTTGCGCCCGCACGTCCATGCCGCCGTGTTGGTAAGAGGTAACTTGCCACTTGGAGTTCCATAACTCCCAATTTGCTGCTACACTACCATGACTAGCACCAGAAGCAAATGAAAGGCCCTCACTCCATCCCAACTGCCATGGCCTTGCCTTGTAGGAAGAGGAACAGTATATCTGATACTTCACCTCCTTCCCCATTGCCATTCCCTTTTCCCTGTGTGCTGGATCTTATTGAGGTTGTAAACTAGAGGACAGGGAACTGTCAAATTCACTATTTGTAAGCCACTTTGGGAGCTTTTGAGGATGAAGATGTAGTCGAACCAGGAAGCCCCAAACCCAAAAAGAACCAACTGCAGAGAGTCCCCAGTATTCCTTTTGGCCCATGGCCTAAGTTGCACCAGTACCAGACTCCTTTTTCCCCCTTCCCTTCTGCCTCACTCAGTTCCATACATCATGCTGCACCAACTTCGTCCCTCCCAGTACACCCAGCCACCATTGCCTCCCATTGCCCCATCCACACAACATTTGCACAGCCAATAGAACCCATGCATTCAGTATCCACAAGTTGGAAGTTCCCCCAATCTGCCCCGTTGTTGCCCCAAGGCACTCTGCCTCTTCCCCCATCTTGTCTCTGCTTTTTTCTTCTCTCCGTTCTTCCTCCCATGCCTGAGGAAAGCCCGGAAAAGCGGCCGCTCGCAATCAGTGGCCTGGCCCCCAGCTGGGACCTGAAGTTCACCCAAGGACAGTAATTACATCAAGGAGAACTACAACTCCCAAAGGAAGGCAGCACTGCGTTGCCTGTTTTAAAGATCATAACTCTGGGAGCAAGAACTGTATGGGGAAATCTGGGAAATTGCTGGGGATCTCCCTGTATGTACAGTGTGGCTTCATAAGTTTTCCCTTTGACCCCTTGTAACCCCTTCCCTTCCCCCTCTTTCCCATGTAAAGAAAGATTGCCTGTATTTCGCTATTGTGTAAGCTGAGAGGATATGACTGAATCTTGCTCCCCAAAGCCTTTTTCGGATCACCATATCTATTGCATGAGCTATTCTGATGGGAAATCTTGTTATGGATAAGCGGAAGCACTAGTCTTCATGCCCCACATTCCCATCAGCCTGAAGGAAGTATTAATCGTCGGAGTTTAGCCCAATTAATTCATCCTCTGGGACCTGGACATGAAATATTTGTTCTTCACAGCGGGATCCACATCTGGCTTCGGAACCCAGAGGTGTCCCACAATAACCTTTTGTCACCCAAAGGTCTGAGTGCATTTTCTGGCATCAGACCTCTTCCTCTTTTCCTTTTCATTCCCATGAGTGAAACGTCAACTCCACTAATCCTATCACTCCAGGTATCACTCGGGTCGTTTACCCGGAAGGGACTCTTTTGTTATATCCACATGCCATTATTGACAGCAATTTCCGTCTAAGCTTCCCTTCCTGGAACTCCATATATGGCCACAGACCTCTGATTGGCCAAAGCCGGCAAGTGGGAGTGAGCGCTGATAGGCTCCCTGGAACTGACCGGCCTCCCGCCCATCAGCTGGTCCGACCAATCATCAGCCAATCAGCCAGGAGGAAGTGGGCGGGAAATTCAATTGTTTTGACAGTTCTGTAACCTTTAAAAACCAATGTTTTGAATGTACATGCATGCGTTCTTTGCGGGAATCAGGGTATTGCGGTTCGCATCCTCTCAGCTGAGCAGAATAAACAATTTCGTGGCATCTACCTTGCAGATTGGTGAGCATAATTGGATCTACGGGAGGCGGGTAGATTACGAGGGCCTAACCGCTCCTGGCTCGCCAGGTTAACTGAACCCTCGCGGGCTCTGCTCTGTGGTCGGTCCACGAGACTTGCCCGGTTGTCGGAGCAGCCGGTCCGGGGAAGTGACAGCTGTTCGATAACAAAGAGTGGGGTATAAAATAAAGAATAAACTGAAAGTGAAGTTTTGGGCCCTTCCACACAGCCATATAACCCAGAATATCAAGGCAGATAATCCGCAATATATTCTTTGGATTGGATTATCTGAGTTCAATTTGGATTTTAAACAGCTGTGTGGAAGGGGCCTTTGAGGGGGAGGGGAGCACGGAGGGCAGAGCTGCTTCCGTCTGCAGCTACTTCAAAAAAGATGGACTTCCTCCAAGATGGCTTCATCCAGTTGCCCATCACTACTGCTAGTCTTATGAGCTGTTCTTAAATTAGGGTTATTGGGGCTCTGGAAGTGAAAGGTTCCATTTTGGGGAAATGTGTGGCCTAACCCCACCACTCAACAGCCATTTGGATGGGTTGTGACCATTTACTTGTGGCATGTGATCAGGTATATGGATTAGAATTGCCAGAAAGTAATACGCTTCCCCTGCTTTCCTAATCCCCATTCTATTTTCTTGGGGGGGTTTTTTTATTTAGTTAATAATAACAACAACAGTCCCAGGTGACAGCAGAATTGAAGAGAAACAACTGGAAAAGCTGACACAATATGAGGATTTAGAGATTGCACTGCAAATAGTCTGGCACAAACCAGTCAAGGTGATCCCAGTGGTGATTGGCACACTGGGTGCAGTGCCTAAAGACCTTGGCCTGCACTTAAACACAATTGGTGCTGACAAAATTACCACCTGCCAGCTGCAAAAGGTCACCTTACTGGGATCTGCACGCATTATTCTCCAATACATCACACAGTCCTAGTCACTTGGGAAGTGTCTGACGTTTGAGCCAATACAACAGCCAGCAGAGTGACCTTGTCTGCTGTGGACTCATCTTGTTGTGGTTCAAATAATGATTATGATGATGATGACGACGACGACGTCACTTTTATTTCACTGCCATGGTAATGAACACCATTGTACTGGTCCCTGTTACTTGGTTGCAGCAAACAAAAACAACCAGTTAAGTAAGGACATTGTTTTTGTTAATGGACTGTAACTTAAAACTGGGCAAAGCAGTCCTGAAGACCTCCTGCCCTCTCTAGCATTGGCACTTGACGATGATTGGCGGGTGACTTTTTTGCTTGCTCTTTTGCTTGTTTCTCAGCAAAACTACTGCTGTTGCTGAAGATGCAGAATCTGTATTACATTTTGAATAAAAGAAGAAAAACCTAGGCTCTGCTGGTATTCAGTCACTGTCTTGCTGATCACTTTGTCACATGCCTCTATTTGATTCTTCACCATCTGGTTCACTGTCTGAAATTGTTGTGAACTCTCATCTTCTTCCTTTCTTTAAAGGGTCATTTTGTGCAAGTATGTGTAGTTTGTTGAGGCATCAGTACTTTCTAACAAAGGGAAAAATACAAATTCCAGAATTCCATAGGAGAAAACCATAGCAGTTAAAAAGTGAAATAACTGTGTAGCCCAAAGTGGCTCTACCTCTTTTTAACTCAAACTCTTTTCCATATTCTCCAACAATCCCAATTTGGCAGAGAGAGTCCCAATTAATCCTCAGTTATTCCACTTTTTCAACTGCTCTTAAAATGTCCGAGTTTCTCTCCTTACTACTTTCACCTTTATCCTTGGCTTTTATCAATTGGTGCAAACTGATTTCTAAGTGCAAAAGTGGTCTGCATTCAGTTAACTCAGCATCAGGGAGACAGAGAAGGGGAAGGAATTACAACCACTGAAGCAAATCCCCTCTGGAACATGTAGTTTCCCAGCGGGACTTTTGTGACCCAGAGAAACAGCACTGTTTTGATATTGTGAAAATTCATATAATGCACATCTATATCTATATAAATAAAATGTATGTTCATGAATTAAACTTAGATATAACTAAATTTAGCAGAGGCCTACGAAGGGCAAGGGGCCAGTTCAGCCTGGAGGATGAACTCTGGGCCTCCCTCATGGCCTTTGCGCAGACCTGGTGCTGGATGGGCTCCAAGGTGTTCCTCACTCAACGATGTCTTATTGCAGAATGAGGGAGAAGGGGCTGGCAGCACACTATGCCAGCCCCTCCTCCCTTCCAGTACATTCTGCAAAATTAACCAATCTCTTCTCCGAGGGGAGGAGACAAAATTGCTCCGCCCCCCAACTTGTTGGAGGGCGAAGTGTATTGTGGGATTAACATAACTCAAAAACCACTGGACAAACTGACACCAAATTTGGACACAGGCCAATGAGTGACCATAAAAATACTGAAAAACACAGCAGAAGAGACTTAAAAAGCAAAAAAAACCTACCCAAAAATACATTACAAATCATGCGCAAAACCACATATATACACGCAAACACACACATATACAAACATATACACAGACTGGGCCACAGCAATGTGTGGCAGGCAACGGCTAGCATTATAATAATAAAGCACTTGTGTTGAGTTTATCTTTTTTTTGTGGGGGAGGGGGGTCGATTTTTCAAAAACATCACCTTAGAAGACTCAGTCAAAAGCAAACTGCTGCAGCCTCTCCTGGCTTGTGAGTTCTTCCTCATTAATAACTTTTGCCATCTTGACCCCACTTAGGTGTTGTGAGGTCATCCTGGTTTCCTATCTGTGTAATGTTGGAGGGTGTGCTTTGCTGATTAGTCACAAATATTCATACATTTCCCCTATTTTACTCACACTTTTCTATGTGTGCATGCTTAACAAACAAGTTCTTCCAAAAGTAGTGAACTCTTCCTAGAAAATTTGAGTTTTTACTCCCTAGACACTGTGCTTTATTTCCTGGTAGACTCCTGTTCTCTCCTTTTGAGATGATTCAGTCCCAGCCATCTATAAAGAACCAGCAGTTAGCTTGGCTTGAGACAGAAAATATGGCAGTTTCGTCAGAGACTCTGCTCATGACATCCTACAGAGCTGGCAAAGGATTGAATGGTCCTGGCCAAATATGTGAGTGACAAGGTGGGGGAATTGGCATAAGTATTTCCTGTGCTGTCAGCTGTGGAGAAGTGAGGAGAACGCACCAAAAGGCACAGCGGAATGTGCTTTCTCATGCAGGGCCCTTCCCCTCTGACCTCCCCTTCTGTTTGTGTGTGAAGCTTTCTTGCAGCCTCAGCAAGTCCCTGGCATACATACATCAGGAGCTTGTACAGAAACAAAGAATAGAGAAAGCACATGAAAGAGCAGCAGGCCGAGAGGAACGCACATTGCCAGAGGCACTGGAGAGGCCCTTGTATATCGGCAACAGATGAAAAGCCTGGAATTATTTGTCTCTTGTCCAGAGAGGGCACTGCAATGAAAGCCTATTGGTTAATTATAACAATGAGGTTGAGAAAGTGGATCATAAACTATATATGTAGGTGCCTTCAAGTCACCTGTCAACTTATAGTGACCCCATGAATTTCATGGTCAAGGACTACTGGGGTGATTTGCCCATGTGCAGGCTATTAAAGCAAATGGAACAGAGACTCAAACCTGCCAAAGAACCTCCTTTCTGCAATGCATAAGCACATAAACACAGTCCAGAAGAGGGCTGAGATTGCAAACCTTTGCAAAGAATAACTGTAACAAGCTATATTGGCAGATGGGCAAGAATTGTCCATAAATGAATCTAAAATTTTACTGATCAACATTAGACATTACACTTATGCTCTCCATGGTGAACTGTCAAACTGGTACATATTATTTGTGAGCCTTCTCCCTGTATAACTTGCATGCAACTAAATTATATTCAATGTGTGTTCTAGATAAACACATATTGAATATAATTTCTGCCAGGGTCTAGGACTTAACTTTGGATGTAAATATATCTGTGAAATGGAAGTGTAGTACTCCAGCCATCTGTGGAAATGGCATTTGGATCATTAAAGCTTGTGTTTCAGTAAATATGTTGTGTTTTAAAGATGGCACACAACTTTATGCCATTTTGAGTTTTGTCCTTCCGATGTTCCTGAACTGCAACTTCTCTCAGCATAAGGCAGCAATGGTAAAACAATCTGTAAGTTGCCATTCAGAAATATTTAGAAATATCAAGTATCTTCCGGGTTTTTGTTCTTCTTTTTTTGTATTTTTTACTCTCAGCATTTTTATTTATTTATTTATTTATTTAGAACTTTTATAACCCATTCTTCTATACCTCTGTGGAGGGACTCCAAACAACTAACAGCAAAAAATCAATGCTAGACAATAAATAACATTTTAAAACAACATACATAATACAATAGTTAAAATACATACTGTATAAGTTAAAATACATATAAAACCATCCTCCAAGTTAAAAACATTGTCCAACTCATTGCAAGCCATTAGCCATGCTGGCTATGGCTGAAGGGAGCTGATGTCCATCAGCATCTTGAGAGTGACAGGTTGTGGAGTGCTGTTCAAGATGGTAAGAAAATGTGACAAGGGATGCAAGTTGTCTCCAAAGTTTCCAGATAAGGTAAACCATGAAAATAGGCTGGGAGTATATTATTTTCTCTCCATACACCTCGTACCCAACACAATAAAGCCCAAGGCTGTTTCTCTGCCTGTAGAACTAATCTTGGAGTGTATACATAACTCCCTTTCTAGCTATTGGGGATTAGGATGAGCTCTCTGTGTGGGTGGCAGATTATATTATGGCATTTTCCATGCCTCCTTCATGCCAGTTAATGGAAAACGTTATCAGATGAATCAAGAAGAGAGAGTATTTCAATCTCCGATTAATCTTTTATGGGCCACCATCAAGAACTCCATTCCCAATGGCTCTACTGTTCCCTTATGATGCAGGTTACTTGTACAGGAAACAAATGCACTCAAAATCACTCCAGAACTCCACCCATCTTGCCCAAGGTATACATCAGTTACACACCTGTGTAGTGATACATGGTGCATCTTCTTAGCTCATCTGTAGGTGAGGCGGCCTGTACTGCCACAGTGATGTCAGAGGTCTTTCCTGAACAAATCCTCCAATTATGTTTATTACCACTCTCATTTTACACTGACAGTGGTGAGTGTGCCACAGATATACTTCATGTTTGTAGGAATCTACCATTAATTAAACAGATTTGAGCTCAATGTTTTTAAAAATGAATTATTTATTGATTCTGTCAATACCACCTTTAAGCTTTTTCCTCGATGTTCTTAAAGGATGGGGAGCTAGAAACCCATGCTCCCTGTCAACCCATCTTGCCATATTCCAATATGTCCCAGTGCATCTAGGCAGATTCCAGCTGTTGGATTGTCTCTTCCATCAAGCCTAGGCCACATAGATGCCAAGAGTTGCACGCCAACACTTTACCCACTCCTGCTATAGAAAGATAGCATTAAACACCTGTTTCATTATTAGACAGCCATTAAAAGCTTATGGCTGTGTCATTGCATTGCTCCTGGAAAGGGTCCTAAACTCACAGATCATCTGATTGTTTCCTTTTTGTTCTAGCAATAGAGAAGCAGGAGTGTTTTCTTTTGGATAAGTGGGAAAGAACTAGATGATAAAGCAAGGCTGTGCTGGTTGGAGGGCATCCTTGGTCCTATCTGAATATGACTAGAATGTGGTAGGCAACTGCACAGGGATTGGGGTTAGGGTTAGGGTTAAAAAAAAGGGTGCATGCGCGGGGCGGCACAAGCGCCATCCACGGCCGCCCCCTCCCTTTGCTCTGCTCCCCTCGGCTCTGCTTTAGGAGGGAGGGATGATCGGCTCCGCCCCTGACTCCGCCCCTCCTCACCCCCGGCTCCGCCCCTGCCTCCTTGCCAGTGCGGAGCCAATCCACCCTCCCTCCTAAAGCCGGCCTGAAAAGGGCGGTTTCGGCTGCTTCTCAGGCCGGCATGGTGCTAGCTTTAGGAAGGAGTGAGGGAGGGAAGGAGGGAAGGAGGGAGGAGCAGCTGTGGGGAGGCCCCGCATCGGCTCTGGGGGTCCTTCCTCCTCCTCCTTGCGCCAGCGAGGAGGTGGGGGTGGAGCGGGGCGGAGCCAGAGGATGGGGAGGGGCGGAGGGGGGGGCGGGGAGGGGCGGAGGCAGACCCTTTGGCAGAGCCAGGGGCAGGGGCAGAGCCAGGGGCAGGGGCAAGGAGGGGCACAGCCGGGGTGGGGAGGGGCGGGCCGCCTGGAGGCAGACCCTTTGGCCTTGGGCGGCAAAAGGGCCTGATCGGGGCCTGGACCTGTTCCAGCTCAATAATATCCTTCTTGAATTGTGATGCCCAGAAATGGACATAGTATTCAAAATGAGGTCTGAACAAAACAGAACAGAGTGTTGATAATACTTTCCTTGGTCTCGGCACTATATTCCCATTGATGTAGCCTAGAATCACTTTGCCTTTTAAAGCTGCTGCATCACACTTTTGACTCATGTTTAGCTTGTAGTCTACTAAGACTCCTAAATCCTTTTCACATGTACTGTCCTATATCTCTGCAATCAATTTTTATTTTGCCTAAGCATATTCCCTTACATTTCTCCCTCTTGAAATTTGCTGTGTTAGTTTTGGCCCAGCTTCCCAATCAGCTATGATCATTTTGGATTCTGATGTTCTGTCCACATTGACAAGAGGCAGCCCTCTGGTGCTGGCCTCTTTCCAGTGAGACTTTGCCCCTCTGTTTTGGCTTCCAAAATAGGGTCATCAGTGAGCCAAGCAAATCTTTGTTTACACTGCTCTTATTTAGCCAACTGTGACAACACTGACATAGGAAAAATAATTGATGGGGCCCAAGAAGGGACAAGTGAATTTCTGGGGTTGGTAGTTTTGACAAAACAATGAATCTAGCTTATCAAACTGTAGATATATAGGCGTAAATGGCAAGATTCATTCAAAACATATTTTATCTTACTCAAATTGCTTCCAAAACAATTTGAGTAAGATAAAATATGTTTTGGATGAATTTTGCCATTTACTCCTATATACCTACTGTTTGATACCCTAGATTCGTTGTTTTGTTGTGTTTACGGTAACATTCCCAGTGTTGTTTTTGCAGGTTGGTAGCTTTGAGCCATATGTCATGGGATAGTGCTAAAGTACTAAAGTCATACCTCACAACCTCTGAGAATGCCTGCCATAAATGTGGGCAAAACATCAAGCAGCTTGCCAGCTCTTCTACCCATCAAGGCTCCCTTTCTGACTCAGTCGCTAGCCCATGAGTTATTATACTCTTGACTATTGATAGGGGTACACAGATTCTGTTGGAATATTGTACTTGGCCCTATACCATTGTAGGGGCACTACCATTGTTATTATGTGAATTTGGAACACTGTGAATGAATTGCATTGCATTGTACTTTTTGTGAGATTGTTATGCTATTTAGCACTTGATTTGTTCATATGATTATACCTGTGATTTTTACCTCAAACACGTGTCTATACCTTTATTCCGGTAGATCTGCCCTTTTATACCCTGTAGTTTAGCTTTGTGTATAGTGAGTTGTTACCAGTGATTGCTTTGTTTGTGTATTAAAACATCAGGAGAGCCTGGCCATATAGCCTGGAAAACTCACAGCAACCCAGTGATTCCAGCCATTAAAGCCTTCGACAACACAGTGCTAAAATAGTTCAATTTTTCAATAGTCATATTCTTGGCAATACATGCAAGTGAAAACTTTAACGTCTTCCATTATTTTCTAAGGACTACCAGAAACAGCTATGTTTATGAAAGTTCAGTGGGCTGGTCTATCTTCATTATTTGCTATTTTAAATTGTTTTATTCTTGAGTGAACGTACAATAGAATCAAGTACTATACTGCCATGCTTAAAGTTAAGGCATTCTGTGTTGTGTCTCTATTTTAATTGATTTGAGTCTCAGTGTTGAGAAAAAGTCAGGATAGTAATACTGTTGTTGGTACTATTGCACAGTACATCCCTTGTATCAACTGGATTGGTACTTGCTGATTGATTTATCCACTTCTGGCAAAATATGTCCTCTCTGGGCATTCTATAGATCCTCCAGCATCTGTGTGGCTTTCAGAGTCTTTCATTTCAATATGGGTTGAAAAACCTACAACCTATATGGCCATGTTCTAGAGGGATTCTCTCCTGACGTTTCACCTGCATCTATGGCAGGCATTTTCAGAGGTTGTGAGGTCTGAGCTCAGAGGTTGTGCGGTCTGACCTCACAACTCTGAGGATGCCTGCCATAGATGCTATCAATTATCCATTACTTCCTTTATTCACAAAATTAGTAAAGAATTACATCCTTAGCCTTCGTTCACTCTGCCAAAGCCCAACCATCCCCATGTTTCTTTGAATCTATTTCCTCATGGGTCCAAAGATATGTATTCTCCAATAAGGCAGCAATGCTTACCTGGGAGTAAGTCCCACTGAACTCAATTTACTTCTCTATAGGATTGTATAAAATTGCACTGGTAGGTCAAAAAGACGGGGCATTCTTGTTTTCCCTCTCATTCTTAGTTGGGCATAAGTGCCTATGACAATGAATGTCATTTACCTCCAAAAAGAGGTTTTAAAAGTGTGACCTGATCCAAGACATCTTTACTAAAGCCTGGGATTAAATTCCCACTGAGCTGAATAAAATGTAGCAAGCACACAAACTCATACGTCCAGCGAGCAGGGAATCTCAGACCTTTGAATATGCAGTTATCTGCCTTCATACAATGAACATAAAAAAATTGCAGCACCATCCTTGCTAGATAAGGATGCAAAGGTAACCATCCATCTGTCCCACCTTTCAACCACCCCCACTCCCCAATTACACCCTGATACTAATTCACAAGCAGGACATATGCATAAAATGGCAGGTTTCCCCAAGAAATTGCAGAGTAAGAAGTTTATTTTAAAATCTCATTAAAGTTTTAGGCACCTAGAAGAGGTGTTTTCACTTTGAAACAGGAGGAACATTGTGTGTTCAACCAGGATTGGAATGAAGGTAAGGATGAATTATTTTACAGGCCTAGATTCAGCCTTATCCTGATTTAGGAATGCTAACAGCAGAATATCCAGATATCACTATCTGTATATTAGAAGGGGAACAAGCATTGGGTGGGGTTTTGATGAGCATAATTTGGGTTTTGAATATACCTGGAAATTCCTGTTGGCCCTGTTCACCTTTCCTGACAGGTGCCTCTCCCTTCCTCTCTCCTCCCACACAGAACTTTGCCTTTAGCTTCTGCTGATGTGGCTCTATGGGAGAGGCTTCTGCGCAGTGGCACTATGGGGAGAAGCACATGCCCCTCCCTTCTCATATGAGGTTTCTGCTCGTAGAGATTTCACACATCAAGGAGCTGGGAGGATTGGGAGTAGGAAAGCCACGGCAATGGGAGGACTGGACATTGCTTAGAAACAGGCGAAGTGTGACCAAAAGAGGCCTTATAAGATGTGGTCTGTTTTATAATAGTCCCAAAGCAAAAAGCTAGTATTGTATACATAGAACGGAAAATTGAGCTGTATCCAGCCAAGGAATTATGAGGTGACCAGGTGCTAGATGTAACATCCATGTCTTACTGAGCAAGCTGCTCCTTCCAGCAATTTGGTCTTGATGACAAAACAGAATGGTGTCTGCTCCAAGAAGGAGTTCCAAGGATGGCCCTCTCTCTGTAGAAAAATCTTCATTCTCATTTTATGAAAGTCTTCGCAGAAACTGGCAGATGGATTGTCCCCAATGAACAGTCATACATACAGAACAGTGTGTTTTTCGGAGACACTTATGTTCTAGAACATGTTGTATCAGTAAAGGTGGTGGAAACTAATCAAACATCACCTCCCTCCATTCCCTCTTAAGCGTACATGTACACACCATTCAAAAGGCTCTAGAAGAGGCCTGTATTGCTTTGGTGGCTCCAGGGGCCCATTTCAATTTGAAACCTTCCACAAGCTGCACTTCCCACTGCTCTCCTATTGCTGAATTTCAGGAGCCCACAAATGAAAGCCCTTTGAAATAATCCAATGTTGGCACCAAGCTGGTTAAAGCCTTTAGTAAAAAAAATCTGCTTGCTCTATTTATGAGATTGAAATATATTTTTGCATTCCTCCAAAAACAGCCTCAGCTAAGGAAAGTGTTTCTCCTCTGAATGAATACCTGGAGGGTTTAATGGGCTGCATGAAAAAAATGAACATGAATCCAGACAAGATAAAAGTGATTATAAACAAGGCTCCTAACCAGGGTTTGAAGATACAGTATGTCAACCATTTTGGATGGGATTACATTCCCCACAAAAGACTGTGTTTGCACCTTGGGGGTGCTTCTAGATCATTAACTCTAAATGAGAGCAATGGCCAGAAGTGCTTATTATCAGATTTAGCAATTGCATCCCTTCCGAGAGACAGGGGATCGAAAGATGATGCCAATGCTAAAATCCCTCCACTGGGATTAATTTTTGAGCAAAGCACAAATGTTAGTTAATCCACCCTGTACACTCACATTCTCTGATGGACATTTATTCCAGTCAGTCACACTGTGCTATTATAGCACTTTGTTATGACTTTAACGGCGATAGCTTCATCCAATTGAATCCTGGGGTTTGGAATTTCAAGAGACTTTTGGAATTTTGTGCCAGAGAGTCTAAGACTGTAATTCTGGGGAGAAAATTAGCGAATTCTAGGAATGTACTAATGCTTCAGTTCTAAGGATTTTGTAGGATAGAGTAATGGTAGTTCAAATAGTATCAACATGTTATAACTGTGAAACATTGATACACAGAAAGTTCCTAGAAGATTAACCATCAGAGAATGTACCTTCTTGGCCTGAAAAAATGTCTCCCACTCATATTTTAGAGCAGATTTATCCAATATGTTGCCCTCCTGTTGTGTTGGACTATTTGGTGGAGATAGCTTGCTTCGTATCCTGCCGTCATCACTTATGGAGGCACCAGATTGGGCTGCTTTAGAGCTAAAGTAATAATTTGAAGGGGTGCATTTTATTGTTATGTCCATGTGGGATTGAATTTTGCCAGAGTTTTTAAGCCTCCTTGAGTCCCCTGTGAGATGAGAAAGGCAGGGAATAAATGAAGTAAGTAAGTAAATAAATAAATAATAAAGCAGACACAAACATGATAACAGATCTAGTCATATTCAGCAGTCCCTGGCAATCAAGCTGGCCTTTCCTGACTTATTGATTCATCCCCACAGGCAAAAAGTGGTTTGGTCAGAGAAGGAAATCATGGACCACAGTATAGAAAAGCTAGAGTAGTGAAAGCTGGTATAAACAATATGCTCTGTGAAGCAAATATGGGCCTCTTTCTGTCAGATCTTCAATGTGTTTCTGGAAAAAGCTTGGGCAATAATAAGAGGTGATGGAATAAGGCATTGCCAATGTTTCTCATACTTTGTTGGACTTTTGCCATCTGGGCAAGTTTTTTTGCACACCAGCCCCTGGAAAGCTGGCACTGGGCCTTATCACAGCTCTACCCACAAAAAAATCAGGACACTGGTGATAGCAAGGAATTTTTGAAACTGATCAGAGGGTCTACAAATTTTCAAGGTGGAGTCTGTTCATAATTTTAAATTTCTCCCAATAGGAGTGCAGTCTAGATGTCTGAATTCAAGAAAACATGGAGCTCTAGAGGGATTGAGAACACTCCCTTCCTGTTTGCCAGGAAGGATGCTTTTGCAGGGACTCGAGAGCAATAATTCCCACATGTTCTAAAAGAAACCATAAGTACTTGAAACCTCAGCATATGGAGGTTCTTAAGCTGGGGGACAGTGAGGAATCCTTCAGGCAGTGGGGCAAATCTGTGGGGCTGTGGAGAAAACCATTGGGCAGCGCCCTCCATTGCCCCCTTACCATCATACTATGTTTCCCGTCTGTCCCTGGCTTGGTCCCATGCTGTCCCTGGTTTAGTCTATGAGAATATGGGTAGTCACTTGTGTTCTCAAGGCTGCCTCTTAACACCCTGACAAGACACAGTGTGCATAGAGCTAGGACAGAGCCATGGCAGAAGTAGTCTTATGTTATGTGATGGACTCCAGCAGGCTACCTCTTGGCTGCATCTCAGCAGCATCCTAGAATGGGCAAAATGTGATGAAATGATCCACTCTTGTGACTTTATCCTCCTAACATTTTGTTTGCCATTGTTGATTCTGGAGTTCTCTAAACTGGAATTCTCTAAAGAATGGGAGGAAAAGGAAGAAATATCTATGCAGGAACAGGGTGTTTGAAAGACCTTGAAAGTCTGTCTGTTTATTGTCTATACAAAGCAGCACTGAATGTTTGCCTATAAGTGTACTGTGATCCATCCTGAGTCCTCTTCGGGGTGAGAAGGGTGGAATATAAATAAAGTGTTGTTGTTATTATTATTATTAAATACTAGCCGTCCCCTGCCACGCGTTGCTATGGCACAGTCTGTGTATATGTGCTTTATGTGTGTATATGTGTGTATATATTTGTGTATATGTGTACATATGTGTGTTTGTGTATATATGTGGTTTTTGTGCATGTGTTGTAATGTATTTTTGGGCTTTTAAAGTATTTTCTGCTGTTTTCCAGTGTTTTTATGAGTGATGGTCACTCGTTGGCCTGATATGTGTATTGTGTCGAAATTTGGTGTCAATTTGTCCAATGGTTTTTGAGTTATGTTAATCCCACAAACTAACATTACATTTTTATTTATATAGTTAAGTTTCAAAAACAGTAGGACCAGTTTGGTGCATATGCATTCATGAAGGTGGTGTCAGCAATAGTCTTGATCTCTTTCCCAGCTGCCCAAGGGTAGCAAATGATTGATTTCACAAATGAGAGTGTAATGGAACAGACTTGCTGAACTCTAATAATAAGGTATTAGTAATATGGTCTAACTTGCTGATTTGAAGTTATGGCGACATATATATTGGGAAAGATGAGCACCCTAAATCTGGCATACAAATTAATTGGAAATCAATGTAACATTTAGCTCTCTTTGGACATTTGCAAAATTCAGCTGGAATTCTTAGCACTCAAGAATGAATGTCAGCATGTATACATGCATGTTGTGGACTTGTCGTCACTGAATTCCATTCTCAGCCATTGAAGTAAGCTTGAGGAGAAAAGTGGGAAAAGGAAAAAGAAATTGAGACATTTTAAAAGCTGAAAAAGTGGGATGGCATTTGGAGGGTAACTGCTGCTAAAGCCACTGGGAATGGCACTGCTGTAATCACTAAGTGAATTCCATCCCCAGTGTCTAAACCTGTGGAGTGGGGACTTTGGGAGGTCAGTAGGAACTTGGAGACTGAAAGGAGGTGGTTGGGGTTGCATGCACTTCCTTACTTGTCTGACTAAAAATGGTTTTGTTTATCACTGGAAGAATGACTAAGAAGCAGCAAGGCTTTCGTCCATTTGTAAAAAGTTCTGATTTAGTAATTGCACCAACAAATGTTGGTTAAAACATCAAAACATTATTAAGCCTATGGTCCTGCAAATTCCATTGAAAACTTGGTTCTGAGAACATTTCGAAGGAACTATGAATTTGTTTTATTTATTCAAATATACTTTAGCCCACCTTATACGCGGAGATCTCAGGGGGGGAAGTTTGAAACAACCTAAAATAATTAAATCGGTTTCATACAAGTAATCTGCCACAGCTATTTATAGTGACATAAGGCTCTGCCACAGATTCTGGACTTTATTTATTATGCTATTAATTCATGGCCATCATGTGGTCACTGACAGCAGCCATATGCTGCTATGAGCACCTTTGCTATCTCACCTTCCTCAATTATTGCAATAGTGCCAATTTGCTGATTTGTGGTCCTGCAGCCATACTCTCACAAATTGTTGTAACCTTGCCTTCCTGCACTTTCACTGCTCCGTGGGATGTTCATGGCATCCTAGGAGAGGGGCTGTCTCTAAAGATGATGGTCCTTCATCAGTACCCGTTTGCCTCTTTCATGCAATAGTCCTAATATAGCTAATATCATCGTCATCCTGCTAAATCTGCTAGAATAAATACTCAAATGGGCTCCTATACCTTAAAGGATGTATACAAGTAATAATTTCACTAAGTTTTACTAGTTAACAGGTTGCATGACAAATGGCAGCAGGTAAAATTTCTTCTTCTATGCAGCTATTGAAGATACAAGTATCCAACCCAGTTTTCAATCTGGCGATCCTACAGACCTGCTGTGATTTTGATGAGATATCCAAATGGCAAAGTAATCTTTGTAAGATGTGCTTACTTTTTTGCCTGTGCCCTTTCTCTTCCTCTGTTTACGAACACTCCTCTTCTATATTATGCATACAAAGCTTCTCTTAATCTAAATTCTCATGTATCTTGGCAACAATTCATGGTGATAAGGAATACATAAATCCATGAAAACAGCCTATATTAAATCTCAGCTCGGGTAATCTGTGGTTCTCTCCTCCGCACCCCCTCCTCCCCGAAGCTTTGGGTACATGCCAGGAAGCTGCTTTGGGTGACAGGGCTTGCATCATATCTGCCTAACCCAGCTTAGAGTCCAGTGCCAGGACTTGCACACAAGCAAAATGCCTGGAGCCAATGTGATTCCGGAAGAAGGGGAAATATTTCCTTCTTTTGCTACTCTTCTCTGCAAAGAGAAAGAGTTTTTAGTTCTGTTTTGTTTTTTTAAGACAGTAGATTTTAATGAGATACTGGTATTTTCCTGATAACATATACATTTGGTACTGGAACTGAGGAACTGCTGGAAACTAACTGTAAACTTCAGTGAGAAGGAAGTGGTCCAACCCCCACACGCACTCTCTTGGGCATGTCTGGGTTTGTTCTTTTCCCTGTGGTGTATTGCACTGCCTCCGTAGGGCTGCAGACACCTCACCTGGGTGGGGCTCAGAGACACTGTACTAAGTTGAGTCAGCAGCTGCTACCGCAGTAGGCTGATCTCCATTAACTCCCTCGATGCTGGATTTTTTTATCCTTCCTTACACATTTACAATTCTAACACAAGATGTGTGTATGTATACACACGAGAAGCATAATTTTATCTCTTCAACCTTACAATGACTTCTTACAGAGAAATTACCTAGTCTAGCCAAGATGAGAGAGTGGCAATACTGTATCTTTCGAGATGTTCTGAACCAGGAAAAGAGAGAGTGATCTCTCTGGTGTAGCAAGTGAGATCTCTGATCTGTCCAGTTTAGGATCATCAACACTAAAGCAAAAAGATATGTAGCAGAGGAGGTGTCATGCAGCTCCCATTAACTCCAGCCATCATAGTTCCCTCTTGGCATTTTGTAAGTCTCCCAGTACAATTATATGGTCAACGTCTCCCAGAGGCTTGCCATAGAATTGTGCTGGAGGATCTAGAGATGCCTAGAGAAGGATTCTCTCAGGTAAAAAAGATTAGCAGTAATATATTATATCTTCCCTTTCTTGGAATTGTTGTTCCCCTGCTCTCCACAAAAGATGAGGCTAGACTTTTATGCCCCGTCCACCTCTGAAAACCTTTCCCTCAAGAGTTCACAACTGAACTTCCTTGGCTAGGAAGAAGACGTACAGCATAAGGAGGAGAGAGATGAATGAACAAACAGATAATGCTACTATCTATATTGCATAACTTTACACATATTAGATGTGTAGCAGAAACATAAAGAAACCCTTCTAGTGAATTGTAAAGATACATATTAAGGTGCTGAGAAGAGTGTTATGAGGTGCATTGGGCTCTCCAGTTACTCACTGGCACACTCTAGCTGATGTGCTGAAACACAAGTTATCCATTGCACATGGGTCATTTCTGTGGCACAGGTAGCCTCTTCCAGAATATAGATGTTGTGGAACTGCTCTTTTCCAATTCCCACAAATCTAAGTCCACTTATGAAAATTATTAAATTCCAGTCTATGTCCAGAATCCAGTGGGATGTTACACTAGAGTGTATCTGCTTTCCCCCTCATGTGGGATGAGGTCCTTAAACATTGTGGCATTGTGTCAGAATACTTGCAATCCTGGATGTGAAGGAATGAGGGAAAGGGAGTATGTGCATTTGTGTAAGAGAGAGTGAGTGGGAAATGGGGTGAGAACGGGCATGTGAACATGAACATGTGTGCTTATGACACTGAATTTTAGATTGGTACAACTGGAAATACCACTAGAAGGCTATATGGGAAGACAAATAAGTCCCATCATTTTATAAGTGGGAAGGAAGTCTGCTCAACAAGCATTTTAAAACCCATGGCTGGGAATTGCTAGATATTACACACAGTCATTTCTTGTGTATATGAATGTAAGCACACTCATGGTTTCAGATTCAGTTATAATTAACTTGCCTTTTTGGGGGATTTTTTAAAAAGGGTACCAGAGGTATTATTTTAATTTCTCATTTTGTTTTGCTTCCCCCAATCTATCTGGGGGACTTTCTGTGTGTCTTGTCTACCTGTCCCTCCTAAAGCTTGCTTGCTTTTTCCAAAGAAGCGACACATATCCTGAAAGTGCATTTCAGCTCAGGTGTCCTTGAGAACCAGTCCAACCGGTATTAAGTAATAATTCAATGGCTCACTGTTTCCTAGGGCTGACTCACAAGCCAATCCTTAAAACCCCACCCTGGGTTTTCCCATGATCTTGTAAATGAGCCCAACTGCAGCCGTTAGAATGAGTCTCCCTTGGGGGGGGGGGGGGGGAAGGGCGGGGTAAAGTGCATGAAATAAATTAATAAATAAATGATAGGAGATGGAGTCCACATATGGCAGCATATTCTATTGGAGGAAAAAATATGCATTTAACAAACTCCAACTGGAAAGTCAAAGATAGCCACAAAGAGTCTAGTTAAGGACTAATAGACTTTAAAAACAAACAGACTTGTTAAAGCATGAGCAATCTTAGAAAAGGTGGTTTTTGGGGTACCACAGGTCTCTTTGTTATTCTTACTGCAAATAGCTCTTTGGGAACTCTTACAAAGCACTGAGCAACTTTTGGACTTCATACAGTGTTTGTGCCTGCAAATCGCCTGCAAAAGTAATGACCCAATAACTGCCCCCCCCCCATGCAGTCATGCTGTCCACATGACCTTGGAGGTGTCTATGAACAACACTGGTTCTTCGGCTTAGAAATGGAGATGAGGACCAATCCCCAGAATTGGACACAATTGAACTTAATGTCAGGGGAAAACCTTTAACTTTACCTAACTGCCCCCTACCTGAACCAAATGTTAATCGAGGCAGTAACTTGATGTCTGATCTGTACCATTTCAGACTGCAGGTGGGAGATCCCATGATAGAATATTTGAATATCTCTAGATTCTCTCCTCCGCTTACCAAATTCAAATAGAATCTATGTACACAGAAGGCTATTTTTTGTGGGAAGCACCTAGGCTGCCACATCCCTTTATCCTTAATATGATCAACAACTGCACAGTACTGGAGCACATAAGAACATTCACTGTCAAGCACCGTGGATGAAGGAAGAGATCTAACAGAGAGAAAGGCATTGGCTAGCTTGGGGAAAAGGGGAAATTATGGTGCTCAATGTATTATTGTATGATTGGGGAAAAACATGGTTGCTCAGAGAGGTGTGACTCTCTCTTGGAAATTGCATGACAAATGTAAATGCATACTCATGAAACTTTATGGCAAGGGTGCCATACATTCGCACACTTGCAAAACTGAGGATGAAAGTATCTGATAACATTGTATAACAGCTCAGATTCTGCAGATGCTCTCTCACAAAAGGAAAACCTGTACATTGCCCTTGGGGAACAAAGGGATATATTTTTTTAAAAAAATAAAAAATGTCCTGCCCTAATTCTGCAAGCATACATGATTGCTCTTGTTTCATCCAGAAGAATCTGCCCTCTGTTCTTTTCAGGGCAAGTCAGCAATGCCACCTGGTGTCTACAAGATGCCTTTACATAGTTACTAGACAAACACCCAAGACACATCCTCTTCTCCCCACTGCCTTTGTCAACAATTGTAACTGTGGCAGGTATGTAGCTTCAGCTGGCGTGCTGAATCTGCTAGAAATGATTTATAATATCACCCTCATATCTATGGATAAGACATTCCAAGATCCACATGGATGCCTGAAATTTATAATTTTACTATACCTGGGCCAGAAGCCTGCTGTTGGACCTCACAAACATTTTGAGTGGGGAATACCTTTTGGAGTGTGGCTAAGTGAAAATGTGTAACTTGAGTTTGTGGATAAAGTGATCATACTACACACTGTGTAGTATTGCTGTAAGAATTTCTTTCAATTTCCTCGTATTTACAACCATCTGGAATGCAACCTCTTAAGAGAGAGAAATCACACCATCTGCAAAGAACTTGCAAACACAGACAAGGAACTGTTGCACCTCCATATCAACACCAACCAAAAGATGAATCCCAAGGGCTGGGGAAAAATAGACAACCTCACCTGCAGAAAAATGGAGAAAAACATGGCTCTCCACACCAAAAGAGAAAAGCAAAAAATCGACAAATGCCAAAAGCAACAGCTGAAATCAGATCTAGATACTTCACAGACTGTAATTAACCTGACAGACAGACAACTCTCACAAAAACGAGCATCAAAAGGAGGCAATTTTGCTGTTACCACCACCAGGATCCCAGTAGAAAACATCATTGCCAATGTTGAATCAGCGATTTACTGCCTCCTTGAGGCAGAAGCTGAAAAAGTAAGCGGGGGGGGGGGGGAATGGCAAGGATCCTGAGAAAGGCCAAACTTTCCCTCAGCAATATAACAAGAAAAGGAAGAGAAGCCATCAAAGACCACAACTCAGATCAAGAATTCATCAGACAAGGAGAAAATGCCACAGTAATCATGGAAACAGAACAATACAAATAAATGATTAGACAACTCCTGGATCCCACAACATACAAAAAACCTAAAACAAGACCCAACCAACAAAATTACCAACACCCTGATCAAGAACTCCTCAATTAACCTGGACATATGTCAACAACTGTGCAAATTGGAAGCCCTCCCATCTAGGCTTCATGGACCCCCAAAAATCCATAAGGACTCCACCCCGCTCAGACCCATCGTGAGTGTCATTGGATCCTCCATATGATTTGGCAAAATCTCTGGTCGCACAGCTACAAACCAATATTGGGCTTACTACGCACTATATCAAGGACTCAGCCCACTTCACAGAAAAAAAAATCAGCAACCTCAAGCTGAACACCAACGAAATACTGGTCATCTTCAATGTGGTGACTCTATTGACCAAGGTCCCAGTAGCAGACACAATCACGCTAATCAACCAGAATTTCCCAGAAGACATCACAGCCCTATTTCACCATTGCCCTACCACGAGCTACTTCCAGTGGGACAATGAATTCTATGAACAGAAAGATGGAGTAGCTATGGGGAGCCCTCTCTGCAAGGTCACAGCAAATTTCTACATGGAACACTTTGAAAAACAAGCCCTGGAAACAGCAACAAAAAAGGCCACTACATGGTTCAGATATGTGGAGGACACCTTCCCCATTTGGAGCCATAGAGATGAAGAACTAAACAAGTTCCTGGGCCACCTCAGCAACATCCACCCAAACATCCAATTCACCATGGAAAAAAGAAAATGAAGGAAAACTACCATTTCTAAATGTCCCAGGGCCCTTCCACACAGCCCAATATCCCAGAATATCAAGACAGAAAATCCCACAATATCTGCGTTGAACTGGGTTATACTCAGATAATATGGGATTTTCTGCCTAGATATTCTGGGATATAGGGCTCTGTGGAAGGGCCCTCAGTCATTCGCAAACAAGTCAATAATTGGACCACACAGTTTACAGAAAACCTACACACACGGATAGATGCTTACGTAAAAATCCAACCATCATCCATAAAAAAAGAAGCACAATTAAAGCCACAAAGAGCAACACTAAAAAAAGCAGGGAATTCCAGACATGAATCAATCAGGGCCTGCTAACACCTCCAAACAAAAGATTTCCCCAGGCAGCACTCAGCCAGGCTTTGAAGCAGCAAGGCAATTCAATGCTAATCAAGGTGGCCAATTGCAACATTCACACTGGCCTCAAGCAGACAAGAGTTCTTTCTCTCACCCTGGACATTCCACACATATATAAACCCCATTTGCCTAGTCCTTCAATGTCTGAGGATGCCTACCATAGATGTGGGCGAAACGTCAGGAGAGAATGCTTCTGGAACATGGCCATACAGCCCAGAAAACTCACAGCAACCCAGAAAACATATAAATTGTAAAATCCTACTAAAATGATGTGTAGAAAATCCTGTATACCTACTATAAAATAATTGCCATCTGGCACAACATTAATGTATATTGCTTAATACCAGTCTGAGTCCCTCTATGGAGGAAGAGAAGATCGGGATATAAAAGTTTTAAATAAATAAATACTATGCAATTCTGGGATTTGCAGTTTGGTGAAATATTTAGACTTTTCTAACACAAATTTCTGGTACCACAACAAACTACAAATCCCAGGATGGAGCCATGGTTGTTAAAGTAGTATCAAGCTGTTTAACTTCTGTAGTGTGGATGGCCGACTAGTAGTTTCACCCAAGGTTTTCATTATGTCACTGCCATTTCTAAATCACTGTTTGTTATTAAATAGAGACCTCAGATTCTGTTACTCAGCGGTCATAGTCCTCTCTAGTTTTCCCCCTTACTATGGAAAATTCTGTGATGGATAAGAGGCCAAATAGGGGCACGGTGCCTTCCCTTTATTAGCATAAAGAGATAGACCTTTGTCTGGAGATGCCTTCTGTGTTCTCTCTCCCTCTCCTTACAAGCAGAGTACATGCCATTTTTCAACCGAACTCTGCAAATGTGAGTAATCCTTCCATAATAATGCCATTCATACCTCCTTCTTGTTATGTGTAAACAGGACATGTTATCCTTTTTGATTAGGTCTTGGGTTGATTTTAGAATTTTGTGCAGTTCCCTCCATAACCACAGAGTGCCGCTGGTTTTCCACTTGAAACCATTTCTTGAGAAAAAGGTGGTTTGTTGTTTAATAACTAAATAGTGCTGTAGTGCTCCACAAGCTGATTCCCCGTGCCTACCCTTTTTGTATTCAAATGTATTCATCATTTTTACTCAAGTCAACATATGATCTCATCACACGATGGGCTGCAAGTGTCCTAGGATGCTTGCAGCACAGCTGATTGATGGAGCCTCATGCCACCCATCACACAAGACAGGCTGACTTCCGGTGGGGCTCCATTGGTGAACTGGGGCGCAAGCATCCTAGGACGCTTGGCCCAGAATATGGGAGCCTCCAGTGTTCCATAAGAAAGCATTAGGCCAGCATGGGTGAAATCGCACGGTGATGCTTCCCTACGTCTGATGGGGAAGTGGCACTGCTGGAGACGCGAGGCACTAGGATTGCTCCGCTGCCCCCCTAATTCACCACAAAGGCTGGCAAATTTATCCGGGGGGGGGGGGGGACCTGATCAATGTTATGAGGTCCCTTGACAGGCATGTGGAGCCCCCGGTGGTGCAGTGGGTTAAACCGCTGAGCTACTAAGCTTGCTAACCGAAAGGTCACAGGTTAGAATCCAGGGAGCAGTGTGAGTACCTGCTGTTAGCCCCAGCTTCTGCCTACCTAGCAGTTCAAAAACATGCATATGGGAGTAGATCAATAGGTTCCGCTCCAGCGGGAAGGTAATGGCGCTCCATGCAGTCATGCTGGCCACATGACCTTGGAGGTGTCTATGGACAACGCCAGCTCTTCAGCTTAGACATGGAGATGAGCATCAATCCCCAGCATTGGACACAACTGGACTTAATGTCAGGGGAAAACCTTTACCGTTAGTAGACAGGCATATACTATTTTGGCCATATAAATTTTAGATCCTTTATTATTAGATAAGGGGCACAATCTGAGATTCATATGTTTAGGATACAGGGAAGAGAGGGGGGATGCTGCTCTAATGTTCTTCCAAGTTTCATGGTGACTTTCGATGCCTTACCTTGCCTCCGATTGGACTGATGCTCTGAGAATAGGAGACACAAAGCTTATGCTGGTGTGGATCAGATTCAGGCAATGGCATGCAGTGGCTGAACTAGTGCCCTGAATACACTACTGAATAATAGCTAGTAAACTGAAGGTGAATCATAACGAAATGGAAGCTCCTTGGACCAATGGTTTCTAGAACCATTGGGTAAATAATTGGGTAAATAATCAGCTCTTGGTGGGTTGCACTCTCCCTGAAAGAGCCAGATACATATCTTGGGAGTATTCCAGATTAACCATTGTCCATGGAAGCACAAATAGCCTTGATGGATTAGGATGCATTTAGCCAGCTTTGTCTTGCCCAATTAGCTTTTGCTAGGCAGGAATAACTATTGGCCACAGAACTCAATGCACTGTAATTTATGCACTAGTAGTTCATGCCAAACTAGATGACCACATAGTGGTTTTCATAGGGATGCCTTTGCAGATGACACCTACCAGTGATCCAAAATGTGACATCTATATTAATTTGCTGTCAATGACACCATAGGCACATCATGCAGTACTTGTTTGTGAGGAATTGTGGTTTCTAGGTATCAACTTGCTGCCAAAGGCACAGTATTGGACATGACTTTCAAAGCCCTAAAGACTTGAGAATCAGTAGAGAAGTCCCACTCCTTTCCCCCTATAGACAACCGCCTAATCCAGTGGTTCTCAACCTATGAGTCCCCAGATGTTTTGGCCTTCAGCTCCCAGAAATCCTAACAGCTGGTAAACTCTGGAATTTCTGGGAGTTGTAGGCCAAAACACCTGGGGACTCACAGGCTGAGAACCACTGATCGAATCTTTACAATAGGGTACAATTGTTATTGTGTGCCTTCATGTCATTTTCAGCGTATGGCAATCCTAAGGTGATAGGGGACTTTTGTGTCCACTGTTGGGAGCAATACACCTCATGGAGATACAAGGAAGAGACTTCTTAGTCTCATTTTGCCACCAAGTTTAAACCTGGCTGCTCACTTAAACATTTGAGGCCTTGTATCTTGAGTTTAATCTATACCACCAAACAATACAGTTTAGAGTCACATTAGCTTGCATGCATCCATAAAACACATGTAAGTCAATGCAGTTTAACCCCGAGTAAGCCATTTAATGCAGTCCCCCCAAAACGTTTTTTGCTGCAAAATTCAGATATATCCATGTGTCGGGGCAATGAGGACAGCCATCCCGGTTCCCTATGCATGATCGAGAATTGTTGTCTCCACAGTCATCTCATGGCCCTTAGACTCAGGCAGCCCAGGGAGTTTGCATGGCAATCTCTTCTTGTCCTTTGCATACACCAATTTCCTGCAAAGAAGAAAAAGCACCAGATGGTAGTGGCCCCCTTTTCCTGATTTTGTGTCATGTGACTCGTAAAGGAACCTGGGAGAAGCAGAAGGGGAGGGGACTCACTCCTCTCAGGTTCCTCATATGGTTCAGGACCAGGAAAGGGCACTGCTACTGTGCACTAGGTGCTTTTCCTTTTTTGTGGGAAAATCAGGGGTGCAGGGCAGGTGGAAACCAAGCCCATGCCCAGCCCTACTGAACTGGCCAGTATCTTGCTGCCAAGGTGAATAAGGTCACTCCCTTGTGTGGCCTTGGGACCTCATTCTATGAGCGGCGAGAAAGCAGAGGGAACTCTCTTACCCTGTTCCCTCCCATCTTTCACCATCTTCTGGGATGGCTGGCCATTCCATGTCCTTACCACATCAATGCCCATCTTTCTCCCACTTTCTGCCATTTGGAGTCGGTAACACCCAACTCCTGAAGACAGCTTCTAAACTAAGTTTGAAGCCCTGTGGAGTACCACCAGAAGTGTCCTTACATCATGCGATGGCCTCCATGAGTCTCCCATGGGGATCTGTTTCCGAAGTGCATGGGATGAAGTTTCAAATGTGTCCTGGAACCAGCATTTTTCATTCCTGTTCTGAGCTGCATTATGAAGGGTCCTCAGTCTATTTGATTGTGGTTCTGTTTGACAATTTTAGGATGTTTAAATTTTTCAAATGTTTTAAAGGTGTAATATTGATAGATGTGTATGTGTGTATAAACACACACACACACTTAAGTGCTCTAATTAAAAGAAAAAAAATCCCTCTTTCCATAATCAAAGTTGTCTTAGGCTACAGGCAAGGAGAAATTAAGGACCATGTAGCCTAGACATCTGCCTTCTGTTTTCTCAGAATACTGTACTTCCCCAAAGTTCTTATTGAAGAAACCTTGCTTGGCTTAATAGACTTTATGTGAGAATGCAAGTCCTTTGTAGTTGATGCAGCTGGGAATACCTGAATGGGCTGTTTATAATATCCCACATAGGTAGCCTTGTAGCACAGAATGTGCTATGAGGGACAGAGCTTGCAAACAGACCTTCTTATGCTTGTCCACTCAAAATCAGGGCTGGCTCTACAATTAGTAGAGACAACCATCTGTAGCAGCAGTGGTTTAAAACAGTAGTTCCCTGGCCCTCAAGTGTCATAAATAAAAGTCATCTGGTCTGGCATTCATGGGTATGGGATAGGATCCTGCCCTGCACCAGAGACAACAGTCTAGTTTAGGAGGCGATCTGGCATAGGCAGTTCTGACCTCTGGGATCAGAGGCAGCATTAAACGTGTGGGGTATCCATGTGCTAGCACCACTGCTTTAAACTAGTGGTTCTCAACCTGTGCATCCCCAGATGTTTTGTCCTTCAACTCCCAGAAAGCAAACTATCTTTGGATGGCTCTGTACTCATTGTTCCTGTGTTGTTTTGTTCATGGAGTCAGTGACCCAAAACAGTGCTTGTGCATCTCTTCTTCTTCTTCTTCTTCTTCTTCTTCTTCTTCTTCTTCTTCTTCTTCTTCTTCTTCTTCTTGAAAGACATTGCTTTTCAGGCAAGCAACAATCTGATGTGTTGGATACTACAATAGCAATCAAAAGTAGGATCCTAGAGTTAGGCACATGTAAGCCAATTGTCTTAAATCAATTGAGGAGTGCCTTCTGTATCTAGCTTGCCATTTAAATATTGGTAATGCTTTCTCTACCAAAGTGAAGTGAATTGGGATATACCACAGCTGCCCAGCCAAGATACACAACTGATGAAAGTAAATTGTTTTCTGCTACGGGCATGGAAGGGCTAGCCTATGCATCCATAATCCATGGAAATTCATTATCTCTGCAGATCCATAATCTGCATAAAGATTATGAATCTGCCTTTGAAATCAGGAACTGACTCATTGGTAGAAGGAGGCAGATGCCCATCACAGCTCTTTTGACAGAGACATCTCACAAACGCAGGCAGCTCAATCTGCCTGCCTAAACACTGTTTTGCAGGAGAAGTGTATCAGGTGGGTGCTGCTGATTTGAACTCTACTAAATCCAGTAAACACAGACTGCTATTTATAGCATGTCATCTCTTGGAGAGCAAGGTTTCCTGATCCCCACACACATCAAAAGAAAACAAAAACACACAGAGGCAACAAAAGCACAAAACTTTATTAGATACAGCACTGACAGCTAGAAAGACAGAGATTACTGGATTCAAACAAAGCTATCCTCAAAAAGTGAAAGTTGGTGCAGGAATTCTAACTTAATTTGGGGAAAGCTGGGTTTGAGGGCTCCCTAGTGGCACATAGAGTTAAAGCACTGAGATGCTGAACTTGCTAATTGAAAAATCACCAGTTCGAATCTGGGGAGCGAGGTGAGTTCCTGCTGTTAGCCCCAGCTTCTGCGGACCTAGCAGTTTGAAAACATGCAAGTATGAGTAGATCAAAAGGTACTGCGCCAGTGAGTCATGCCAGCCACATGACCTTGGAGGTGTCTACGGACAACACCAGCTCTTTGGCTTAGAAATGGAGATGAGCACCAACCTCCAGAGTCGGACACAACTGGCCTTTGCCTTTACCTTAGCATCTACTAGCATTCAGACACAGCTATGCTAGCTGGGAACTTCTGTGAGCGATAGAACTCTCTTCAAAAAGCATTTTTTCCAAGCTCTGAACCCTAGAAGTACAGTTCAGGGCACAGTCCCATTAGCCCACTAGAAATCAGAGGAAACATTACCCTTCAAAGTTGTCTGCAGACCATGAGACATGCACTAGCTACTTAGCTGGATTTGAAAAACAGCATTTTAGGGCATGGAAGTATATGAGGATCTGTCTCTTTGAAGCAGGAACACCTGTAGAGCAATTAGAATTTTACACTCAAACCAAAACTACAGGTCTGATGAGGCTTGTAATCAAATGGCTTTTCCTAGGTGAGTAAAACAGAACATTGAGAACATCAGTAATGACACTTCACGTTTTCACAGATTTGGGGTTTGCAAATCTGCTAAATAATGGTCACAGCCCTCTGTTTTTGTTTTGTCTACACCTAAATGAAGCAAAGGAAAGAGGTGAGTAGGATTAGGTAAGCATTTTTTCTTTCTTATTGCTGCCATTAAGACAGACAATATCCTTGATTTAGGAAAGCCCACCAATACTGTATTGGCCACACAGGATGGATAGACAGTTTTGACAGACCCTTTGGTGAGCTGAGTGACAGCAGAAGTCTTGATGTTTCCCAAACTTTGCCCTCCAGCCTATGACCCTCTCCAGAGTGATCAAAGAGCACAAACCATCACCAGTTGCTGAGCCATGACCCCAAGAACAGTATTTCCAGGAATCCCCCTCTTATCATCTAAGGGATTCCTGGGAAAACTGGACCCCGAGGACACAGTAAAGGCTGGTCTGAGAGCAAATAGACCAAGAGATTCTCTCAACTGAGTTTTTCTAGTGTGATACAGCTGAAACAGGCCTTGAATGGAAAAGTGCCCACCTGTCCACCACACTGTTGTACGAGTGGGGAAGACATATGAGCACCCTATCCCCACCTCACCTGGTGACAATCTTTTGAATTCAGTTTCTTAAGCAAGAATTATCTATGAATAATCATTCACCTCCTATTTAAGAGGGAGTATTTACATAATCTGCATATTCTCTACATGCAGACATTAGCCTGGAATAAAGGTGGCTTCCTCTTTCTCATCCACCTGCCTTAGAGATGGACCAGTGCTTTATATGACTGAGCTACAAAGCAGTGAGGGAAACATGCATTTTCTCATTGGGAACCTCTCTTTCTTGGGCAACAAGAAGCACTTGGCCCATGAAAAAGTTTGGCGCTAGGAGCCCTTACCTGATTGGAAACATGGTCACTCTTTGAGGAATTGATTATCTGAATGAGCGCTGCTAGAGGCTTCCTGCTGCTTGCAGCCTATTCTGTTGGTTCTCTTCATTTTGCTCCTCACAGTCTCTGATGTTACCCTATATACTCATGTATAAGTCTAAAAATTTTTATCAGAAAATCAACCCCTGAAACCTGGGTTGACCTACTAACAGGTCAATGTGAGTACTGTACCTTAACTTCCTTTTAAAAAAAAGGAAAAAAGGAAGAAACTATCACCTTCCCTGAGACAAGTGGTAAACAGCATGGGCTTAGTTGGTTTCAAAAAACCCAAAAAGAAGTACTATCTCCCTCTACCCTTTCTGTTATGGTATTGCTTCTGACCTTTTTGAATTCCTGAGCATGGAAATAGCCGTGGCAGCCATGGGCAGCTGACCGTTTGGTGGCATTATGTACAGTATGAAATGAGCTTTGACTAATTCACAGGTCATATCTAAATCCATAAATTTGGCCTTAAAGCCTGGCCTTGACTTATACAGGAAGTCAACTTGTGCATGAGTATATACTGCATATCATTCTAGCTGAAGAGATGTATCTTCTCAATTATTTGGAAGACATACCTGTCTAAGTTCTTCCATTCCATGTGGCCTGGCAAAAGAGAAGCGAGGAGGCACTGTTCGTTGCTTCGTTCCTCCCTTCCCGAGCTACAGTGCTTCATCTCAGACTCACAACTGACCAGAGATGCAGCACTGCACCTTGGGCTGGGAGACATTGAAGGAGTTCTTGTAGCCGTTCATCTAGCAGAGTCCTGTAAATGCTATAGAGGGAAGTAAGGAGGTTACAGTGAAGAAAAATGACAATCTTTCAAAGTTTATGCCACCAAGGAAAGTTATAAAGACAAATGTTTGCCATAGATTGCCTGAGAGCAGCAGAGGATTTTTTGTTATGTTCTAGGGATATTAATATTCCACTATAATATTCCACTGAATAAGTTCCACAGATTTCTCCACCCTTAGGATAAAAACCAATGTTTCTGAACAGATCTTACTTTATTCAAGCATTCCAACATGTTTAATAAAAATATTGTGCATAGAAATACTGATTTTTGCATGAGAAATCAGAACAAAAATCTATTTGTTTCCAGACAGTATGTTTTTGTGCAACTTTACTCTTTTCTGCCCAAGAAAGCAATCTCTTGTAATAAAAACCTTGTACAAGAAATCTTGCACAACAAAATTATTTTGTAGAAAACAGCAATCTTGAAAAAAAAAGGTGGCTTTTTATTAAAATTGCCCTTTAAAATGTTTTCTTTTTTGCATGCAATATTTCTAATTTTTGCATTTAAATACTAATCTTGCACAAAAGGCACACATTGTTGTCTGAGTTAAATGCACAGAGCTGTGCTTGATTCCTAGAGCATAATTTTGGAGTGTTCCGGTAATGTATTTACATTCCACAGAAATCAGATAACCGTATGTTCCTGCTTCCAGCGATGTACAGCTAGGTGAATTGATGTATTTTATTCTGCTCCTGTAAATAGTGTAGTTTACAATAAAAGATAAGAGCCGCTCCAGGTTTTGGAGCTGACTGAGGTAGTACGTTTCGTTATTTGCTTTTGTGCCTTTGAGCAGAGGTCAATAAATCAACATCTACTACTAGATAATTCACTTGTCATATAGCTGTATTGTGTTTTCTTTAAAGCTGACAAGTTGTGTAGAATTGCCAAAATGCCATATCCCCCCCATACATTTTCTAATTTGAACACTTTCAGTCCATTTAAACATAATGTGGATTACTATTTTATATGGATATTATTTACTGAATAAGCTACTAAGGTACTTAGTGGTTTTACCCCAGGCAAGTATTTCAGGCATTTGGGATCTGTAGAATAATGCAAAAACATTGTGGAGAACTCAGTGTTAACTTGAACAATGATGTAGTTTCAGTATTAAACTACAATTGTATAGTGGTCAAATTATCTTGGAAAGAAAGGTCGAGACGCAGTTAGGAGGCAGTTAGGAACCTAAGGAACAAAGTACACAGCATGCTTAATGCGTATTAAGAAGCTTCCTCAAGTCATATAAGATCTCTGTTTTTACAGAGGTTGCTTTTCCTCACTTCTGTAATTTAACTATGCTTCCTTTTGTGATCAGATTTTAATAAGCAAACACATACTTATTTCACAAATATGATTGATTGGGCATGTACCTTCCCATCAGTGGAGGAAAAAAATACGTTAATCACTAGAGATATGTATTCCTTTTATGATCCAGTTTGGCCCTTCATCAAAAACCTAACATTTAGACCCTCTCCCCTTTCTCCCTATCTGAGAGACCAACAGACCATCTAATTTTAAGAATTATAGCAGTTTGATGGCACTTTAACTGCCATGGTTCCATTCTATGGGATCCTGGAATGTGTAATTTGTGGTGGCACCCGAACTCTCTGACAGAAATTACAAATCACATAAATCCTTCACATTGAGCCATGGCACTAAATATGGTCTCATACTGTTGTAATTCTGTAAGGTGAATCCAGTCCTAGAAACCGCTGCGAGATGTCTTCAAGAATGGAGACACAATTTAGTGTATTTGTGGCAGTTCTTGCGGCTTAACTTCAATGTCATAAATGTATGGATTCATAACATGAAGTCTCCCTATTTCCTCTATAAGGATGACAGTTTGATGGACACGTGCTGAGGAAAGAAGTGAGCAGAAGAGCAAGCTGTGGCTTCCCCAGGCAAGAACTAACATCCTGTGCGATCCCGAATAAGCATGAAGCACAGCAACCAGAGCATCTGTCATAACCACATCCTTCTGCTGCTGTCCAGCAACCTCCGTCATCAGACAGCCAGGAACAAGCATTTCACAACAACCTGACAAGAAGCAGATGGCAGCTCCAGGGGCTGGAACTTCATCTGGCTCCTTGGCAGTCTGTCTTTGCCCTTTGTCTACTCCATACACAGCCCACAGGATCTATTATGCACCAGCACTCTCTCCAGACAAACTGCAGGGAGAGGTGTGCATTGTGTGACAGAAAGGAGATGTTGTTCTCGTTAACTTCAGATGAGAGGTGGGAGCAGGGCCATTAAAGGAACTTTCCAAAAAGAACATGGTGCTCATTTCACATGCTGTTAAATAAAAGGAAGGAGCAGGGAAGAAAAGCCATTTTTGATGGCAGAGAGAAAATGACAGAATTTTCCCCTTCCTTCCTTCCTTCCTTCCTTCCTTCCTTCCTTCCTTCCTTCCTTCCTTCCTTCCTTCCTTTCTTTGGCAGCATTCACCAGATTCTACAAAACAGTGATGGATAGCATGTATGCCAAATACTTTCCATCAGAGGTCGAACTGAGACCAAGAACCTTTCCAAATACCCGAATTTCAGACTGGAAAATATACTCTTCTCCAAAATGGATGCATCCCCTTTCCCTGACATTTACAAATAACATCATATTTAAAAGCTCTGTGCAGTATTTAGCATATACTAAATAGATATTTCTTTTAGGTTTTTGAACACAACCTGGGCCTCTTGGAAGCTCCACATCAATGCCTAAGAGAAAGGTAGGAGAAAATGACTTCCCAAGACTTGAGATCATTTGAAAAGCTTACCAAAAGCCCAGATCTGTGTTTCAAAAACTCTGCCAAACATAACATTATTTCCAAACTGAGAATAGATTTGGGATGGGAAATCAAAAACTATAGCCAAGTTTGGGAATGAGCCACAGTGAGTCAAAGGGACAGGCTGAACTAAAAGACAAGACGTCATTGCCCAAATAGTTTCCAAGGGAGATAAATCTCGGCCGGCATAAAAAGAAAAATGAAAAGCAGGATTTTGGAGTCATCGCTAAATCACAGCATCTACAACATTCTTTCCTCAGTGCAGTTTTTTGAGAATGGAATGTATATTATACTGGTCACAATCCAAAATTAAGCTAAGATCATTGCTTAGAATGAACTTACACATACTTTTTCTGTGTTGGAATTTGATCATGATGTGACTCTCCTGTACTATAAACTTAAATGGGCTTGACAGTCATTCCCACCAGCAAACTATAATTCCCACGATTGTTTGGAGATGTTATTACAATGGCATTGCTAGAGAGGGGGGGGGGGTAGGGGCACATTTTCCTGCTCTCTGCTTTTGGCCTGAGTATCAGCTTTACCTAAATTCTGGGACTCTTGCCTCTAAAGTCACCCTGAGTGATGTCCTTTGAGCTCCTGTCCTTGAAATATCAACCAGATGGTCAACTGATACCAGAGAGGCCTTACATGATATAGAAGCTGTCTACATAACACAGCTATAGCATACACCATGCTTCCGGATGCTGGGATTTGTAATACAGTGAGGTATTCATTAATGAGCTCTTGTGCTGGTCAGTCAGACGACTTCATCACACATAATAAAGTCAGTGTCTCTACACATTTTTTAAAAATGCAACCCACTGTGCCCTTCACAGGATGCAAGCTTCAACTGTGGGGGTGAGGTATTTTGTAAAGTGGGTTTTCCAACAATTCCTGAGTCAATTGGCAAGTGACTTATTTTTAAATTCCCTCGCATAGAGATGGGCCAAATGGCCAATTTCCTCCCCAAACAACACTTTCTTCTCCGTGGTGGAGGACAAAGTGCCTTTCGGCACTTCTCCTTCACTTTGGGAGAGCCGTGGGTGGGGCCTGCCATACATCATGTGATGGTGCATGGCAGGCCCCATCCAAGCCACGAAATAAAGTGGCAAAACAAGGGGGTTTTGCACCATGTGAAAAGGTCCTTCGTGTGATGGGAGTGAGCAAATTCTTCACCTTCTTTAAAGACAGAATCCCATGAAACTCCACTCTTTCTCCTGCTTTCACTCCTTTTCTTCAGCTCAGTGTGATGAAGACAATGGTTTCTGAATTCTGGTTTGTTGTGTTCAGACCTATCTGGACATTTAGCCCATGGATTTTTACCCAGTTACAAACCACAAAGAAACTATGGATTCTTGCAGGTTTAGAAACTTTAGCATGCTTAAGCCATTTTATGTCCAGACCTAGATCTAGCTTGTTTTTCCCCCTACTGCCTTCAACAACATATTGTATTCATAATCACCTATTGCATTTTGTTAATGGATGCATTTGCAAAGATATCCTGACTTAATAAACATACTAAAAGACACAGAATAAAAATGGCTGAAAGCAAGCTTTCATGGAGAGGGCAGGCAAACTAGCAAAACGTATTTCTGTGCCTCTTCTGCTCAGGACTGGCTGTCCACTGTCCATCGGAAAGCTTCCAGTTGTCATCTAGGAAGCAGCTTCCTCCAGCAGGTATGCCTGTGAGAAATAAAAAAATAAGGTGATTAGAAAAGAGCTTTTAATGTCTTCATGGTTCAAAGCGATATCTATTGTTTCCCTTTCTTGTGGCCATTGGCACTGTTCATCCTGATAATAATTTCTTCTTACAGAGCTATAGGAGAACAAATATGTTTCAAGGTGACACTCAGCAATACCACATAGAAAGAGAAAATCTCACAAGCATGGTAAGTACTAGACCATTTCCAAACACATCTTTCAATTCTCTTATTGAAGGACCTTGGTACTATTTTTGTGTGTGTCAGAAGTGACTTGAGAAATTGCAAGTCGCGTCTGGTGTGAGAGAATTGGACGTTGCCCAGGGAACGCCCAGATGTTTTGATGTTTTACCATCCTTATGGGAGGCTTCTCTCATGTCCCCGCATGGGGAGCTGGAACTGACATAGGGAGCTCATCTGCTCTCTCCCCGGATTCGAACCTGCAACTGTTGGTCTTCAGTGCTGCTAGCACAAGGGTTTAACCCACTGTGCCACCGGGGCTCCGGTACTATAATTATGCATCTTTCTAGACAAATTGAACATAAAACTATAGAATAAACCCTACTTCTTAGATATATTAACATGGTAGACAATGGACCAGTTTTGGTCCCCAGACTATCAGTTTTTAGTCCATGTCAAGTATCAGCAAAGGAAGAAACACTTGTAGGCAATGGGCACAATTATAGCAATGTTGGGGAAAATAATTGCTAGTCGCACCATACTTCCTAACTTGAGAAGTACTGTATTAATGTAGTTATTGCCCAAAGACTCCTACCACAATAATCCAGAGATAGCACCCCATATCCTGTCAGTAACCCAACTAGACCAGACCCATTAAATAAAGTACTGAATAATTGGCAAATTTCATTGATTCTGCTGATTTATTCTCCTTGAGACTAGCAATAGGATTTTGCCCCCTCTCCTGAAAATGGCTAAGAGCACCCTCCTAAACTGTGGGATTAAGGAGATTTTGGCGTTATGGCTATTTCAGCTTATAATAACCACAAGCCTTCCTAGTATGACTGATGTGTGGGATTACGGGAGTTATCGTACAAAACTTCTGGTAGGTCAGAGATTCCTTCTCCATCGGTTCCAAAAGCAATGATAAAGCTATTAAGTTGAGTAAAGCATAGCCACCCCCTGTTGCTTGCCTTAGTATCAAGTAAATCAGTGGTTCCCAGCCTTTTTGGGGGGGGGGGGGGGAAGGCTATGGCCCATCTACACATCTCTAAAATCCTGATTGCACTCCCCCTCCCAGTGACAGATAATTCTTGTTATTCTAAGAATGAATCCCGATTTGCATGGAGGAAGCCTAAAAGGCAGTTAACTTGATCTAAACAAATTTCCAAAGAACATGGCATCCATAAAAGAGAAAAATAAAAGAATGAATTAATTTGAATAATTTGCATCTAATTCATGGTAACTTGTGTCCAACCTCATTGCGTGTATTTGGTGAGAATATGCGAGAATATCCTGTTAACTGACATTAATTTTCTTGCGGCTGATAATCTTAAAAATCAAATAGTCCCTGTGAAGTGTGTGGCCCATTTCGGGAACCAGGAAAGTAAATAAATATACTGTTTCTGTATATATCTTTATTTGATATGAATTTGTTATGAATGATTTCCATTGCTAGACTTGTATCTTTCAATGTTGATGGAGTTGTGAAAACAATAATATATTGCAGTTGACAAACACAAGAACTTGCAATAGTTGCTTTAATACTCAAAATAGTCTGCAAATATTCCCACCCATGTTTAGCTACTATAATTGCAAACCTTCAATGTATAGGAGGCTGCATTTCATATGCCTTGTTACTTGGGTGTGAATTATATAGGCTCCAGAGAAACTTATTCTTGAGTCATATTTTGCTGTAAATCATAGTAATTATTTTGGCCTTGCATTCTCCCTCTGCCTCATACCTGGCTACTGATTCTTTCAAGAGCCATGGCTCCATAGGCACTGAATAAAGGAGTGCCATCCAAAGATTCATTGTGTTGATGTAACTGGCTGCCAGTCTGCTACTGAGCACAATCCAAAGAACTGGCTTTAGCATACATAGCCCTTCCAGCCCAGCTTACTTGTCCGAACGTATCTCCAGCTATGATACGGAGGCTTAGAGGATAAGATCATTGGGGGGGGGGGGTGCTATCAGTTCCACCTCCCTCGCAAGCGTGACTGGTATGAGAGACAGGGCCTTCTCAGTGGTGGCCCCTCAGCTGTGGAACTCTCTCCCTAGTGAAATTAGATCAACCCTCTCCCTCCTGACCTTCAGGGGAAATGACTAAAAACGTGGCTTTGGGACCAAGCTTTTGGTCAGTAAATTGGAGAAGGGCAATAAGTGTTTACAAAATAGCGTAATGATGACTTGGATTGGCCCTGGAGTATGATTTGGATTATGTGGTTTTAATTGATGATTTAATGTTTGATGTTTTAATTGTTCTGGATTTTAATGCATTTGTTTATTTATCAATATGTATATGTGGCATCAAATTGTTGCCTTTGTAAGGCCGCTCTGAGTTCCCTTCGGGGTTGAGAAGAGTGAGGTACGAGTCTGGTTGGTAAATAAATAAATGATAACTGAGATCATTTCAGCTGACCACTACTTAGGGTGATTCAAGGTTAAGTGAAACAGCTCAAGGGCAATCGACATGGGAGTGACTGGTGAGATACATTAAGGGGAATCATTGTACCTATATCAAAACACAAGTTTTTCAATAAAATTGACCTGAGGGCATAATGAGCCATAGCCCCTCCTGGGAACATTGACTAGGCATCAGGAGATACATTGAATGGTATCTCCAGATGCCCAAGAGCAGTCCTCAGCAAATGAATGAACTTTTGACAAAAGAGAGTGCTTCAATAGCACACCAGAATTGATCCATGTAACATTACTCTTCCAATGATCTCACTAAGTGATGCCACCTCTACAGCAGCACAAGGAAAGACACAGACCCATGGCCAATAGTCCATGCGGACAGCTCCCTACTTGTTAGAAGTCCTTGTTCTTTCTTGGTCAGTATATTAACAAAATTTAGAGGCTAGAAAATTCAATCCTTATCCCTATAGAATAATTCTCCCCACTACTAGAAGGCCTAATGATATGACTCTCTTCCATGAATCTCTCCTTTACAAATGTACAAATGTTTTCTCCACCTCTATATCACCCTGGGTTTTAAATATTTTTAAATTTTTATCTTTTACACATGGCCCACTCATTGTTACTGTGTCTGAATGATTTTATTTTGTTGTATTATTTTATATTGTCGAGTGTATTTTATGATTTATTTACTTCATTATGTTGCTGTTTTGTATTTTGTTTTGTATTATTTTATGTATGCTGTGCTGGGCTTGGCCTCATGTAAGCCGCCCCGAGTCTCCATTGGGGAGATGGTGGCGGGGTATAAATATTATTATTATTAATATTATTATTATTAGAAAATTTTGGGGGGACTGCAATTCCCCAACTCCAGACAGCCATTGTAGAGGTGTTCTGGGAGTTGTGGTTCAGAAGTATACCTTTTCCCCAAGTATTGGATGAGATTAGTTGGATTTTAAGGAAAAATCCAAGCAACATGTTCTTGCAGAAATCTAGGGCTAAGCTCTGCTTCTTCACAACACAAAGCAGGATATGCTGGCAAGGTTTGCTATTACCCTTCAAGAGTGAAAATCTCTCACAGCTAGTATGCACATTTCTGCTGCTCAATGCTTTTTGGATGCTTCATCTTTTCTATTCTATTTGGGGTCAGAGGACTGGGAAACTGTGGTAGTGGAGAAGAGGAGGAAGATGCTGCTTATGCCACTGCAGCCTGAGATGGCCATCTGTAAACACATGCATATGCAATTTACGGGTATAGGGCACTTAAAGATATTTATGTATGTTTGTTTACTTTCCTTTTGACCAGGGTTCAATTTTCTGCACAGTCATAAAACCCACTGGGTGACCTTGAGAGAATCACATATCCTCAGCCTCAGAAACCCCCATGATAGGCTTGCCTTAGGAACGCCATAAATCAGAAACAACTTCAAGGAACACAACAGTAATCTGTTTGGAATGCCTAGGGTCTCGCCCACTCCATGCAACTATAGCACTTTGATCCCACTTTAATTATTATGACTGACCCAGTAATCTGTTTTTATTGTTTAATTCATTCAATTTGTTTTTTCATACACATACATATACTGTATTCTAGATTAACGGAATGTATTTTTATTTAAGGTGTAAGTTACTCAGCCCTGAGCTGAAGACAAACTATCAATCAAACATTTAATTAAATAAACAAATACAGTTAGAACATTTTGCTCCCAGGATCAGTGTGAGTTCTGGCTTCTGGCAAGAGTTCCAGGACACAGAACATAAATGAGTAAATGAGCTGGCTTTAGTTTCCAGATTGCAAAGAAGAATAGACATCAGGAGCCCCTTTGCACTACATACAGTAATTATAGCACTGTGATTCCACTTGAACTACCATCGATTCAGCCTATAGAATCTAGGAAGTTGAGTTTAGAATCCCTGGCCAGAAAACTCCCTGGTGCCTCTGACCAAACTACAAATTCTGGGATTTCATAGAATGTTGTCACATAAATTAAAATAGAACCGTTGTGTTTGTAACTGTGTAGTGTGAAAGCATGGCTGTCCAGGGAGAAGGAACAATGTCTACATGGCATTTATTACTTATACATGATTAAGACAGGATAGCCTTGCTGTCACATCTGGTTATAAATGCAAATCCAGCAGCCAAATATATAAAGAGGAAAGGGACTGCATGAGGTTAAAGGGTACCTATTAATCCACAACTTATGTAAACAGACTAGAGCATTTACATGCAGGGGGACAGGAGGAAAGTAAATATGTACTGCTTCCAAAGGAATGAAGCATGGGTTCTCTTCTGATACTGTCTTATCCTTATCAAACTCTGTCATGAATTGTACCCACAAGGGTCTATGAAAAAATAAGCACTCCATTTGGTTAACTTCCCCACCCCCACCTCACCCGGCTCAGATCAAGTTTTCTTCTAGTGCCCCATGGGAGGATGAAGCCATGACAGATTGTCCTGAAACTATTTTGGAATGAAGTATGGCTCAGCAGTCTATGACTTGGAAGGAAATAGTCCTCTGGGAAATTATACCAGTCCCTAATACTGGATGGGAAAATGCCCTGAGAACTTGAGTCAGTGTGAATGTAATCTTGCAACTATCCCAGGGTCCAGTAAGAAGGATGTTGACAGAAGGGCTTGGGATATTAACTCTTCCCTCTTTCACTGGTGTCTTTCCAACAATTGTTCTGGGCAAAAGGGTTTAGGCTGCTACCACCCTGGCCTCCGTAGAGGTGGGGAGGATTCCTTACCATCCAGTGCTGCAAAAGCTGGTTGGATGCCACCAGATGTTCACCCTTACCATCCTCTTCCCTTATTTTTGTGACGGCAGCCAGCAGGCGTAAGATAGCTACTGTCATACACTCATTGCTTGGAGTGATAATAGGTGAGGCACTAGAGCAACATGGGAAGGAATATCAGTGGAATTGCTCCCTCCTCTCCCCCTCCTTTCTTTGCTCACCTCATACTGTCAATCTAGGCCAGTGGTTCCCTACCTGTGGTCCATGGACCACCAATGGTCTGCAAGAACAAAAATATGGTCCGCAGCCTCACCATTAGTACACCGTTGCCTCAAAACCACTCAGCAACGAGAATTCCTGCTCTCGCGAAACCCTCTTATAGTGCCAAGGCAATGGGGATGTCGGGAGGGGAGACACTGACTACCCATGAAAGATTACAACTACCACATCAGCTCTAGTTTATTAAATATGGTTTTCTGTGGGCAAGCAGATAGCAACTACTGGATGGCATATGTTCTGTATCAGATACTAGATCTGATGTGGTCTATCCAATGCAATTTTCTGAATCAGCACCCCAAGTACCCAAACTGAATCTAAAGTTCTCCAAAAACTGATTTGTAACCCTTTTGGTACTAATGTTGGAGAATGGTCCCTGATCAGGCGGTCCCTGGTTAAAAAAAAAAGGTTGGGAATACGGAATGGCCATAGAACAGTTGAGACCAATTCCATTTCAGAACCAGGTGAACTGCTTACAGGGACTCAAAGTTGTTATTTGCTCCAGATTCTTGGGGAGAATTCAGAGCAAACTACAATTTTGACTCAAGGCTGTGTTCAAGGTGGCCTTTGCCCATGTTAAATCAGTTCCGTGCATTATTTAGCTGCCAGGGAGCTGATTCGCCTACCCTTCAGGATAACTGGTATAGATGTGCTCTTGGTCTACAAAAACCTTTACTACCAACTTACTTCTCTCAGTTAGTCATCTATGGAATAACATTTCATGTTAGACAGCTCTCTGTAACCAACATCCAGAGTCCTCTTTTTACCGCAGGATCACTGTGAATAGTACTTTATGCATAAGCATAAAACAATGTGCATTACATCAGCAACCTAAGGTTGTGTGTGTACAATTAAAATACTAAATATCAGCTATCAAGAAAAGAATGCAGAGGAAGTGAGGGTGAACTGTTTCTAAGTATTTCAAAGACCCACATTTGCTGAATTGTATAGATACATACATTTCACAGCTGATAGGAACCAGGTGTACTTTGTATTCATACGCCAATGTCGAAGTATGAAATGCAACTACTTTGGGAAACAAGGGATTCAGGAGGAGAGGGGAAGATGAGGTTAGAGAGCACTGTTTAGCAGCCTTTTCTTTTGCCCCCAGGGTTTGGTTTTCAAATACAATGCTGATGAGAAAACAAAGCAAGATCCCAATCTAGTCCCACAGTCTCAGGCTGATTAACCTCGAGTTCAGGCCCAGACCCTCACACAGACTATAAATAGATCTGCCTTTTCCTTTCCCATCCTCCCAGCAGGAGCTGAAAATGCCTGCCCTTTTATGGTCAAAATGGCAGATTCCTAGAGCTGAACAGCCCAGATCTCCCATGCTGGGGCTCAGCCAAGAGGCCCTGGGGGGTGGAGCAGCTCCAGGCCTTCCAAGCTGCTGCTTCTTTTCAGTGAGCTTGGCTGGGATAAATCACAAGGCCAAGAACAAAGAATGGGTTTTCAGGGGATGATGCTCTTAAGGCAGTTTGCAAAACAGGTTAAAAATGTTGCTCTATTCTGCTCTTCCACTCCTGTGCTCCCATCTCCTCTTGCACACTGCAATCACTCATCGCTGGTTTGGGCACAATTCCAATGACCAGACAATCTGTTTTGAAAACTAAACTCTCTGCTTAGGGATCAAAGACATCTGTTATTGGTGGTTTTGTAAATAGCTTGTCAAATTATGTGCCTGCACTTTTGGTGTTCATGGAATATATGCACATGTATTGAGAAATGTGGTGTTGAACATGAAGAGATGGGGTATTGAAACTCCAGTGTCCCTTCTCTGTTTGTCTAATGTTAAGAACACAGGCCAGAATTCTATTGGAGCATTGCATTTTCATAAATGAACTTGTATCTACGGAAAATAGAATGGCATCATGTCCATGTCCAGCAAAAGGCTACTGTTTGTGTAACCTTGTACCAGAACTGGCAAATGGAACAATGGATCAAAACAATAATCTACTTTGGTCCTCGATGCACATTTATCCCACAATGCACAATAAGCACCCCAAAGTGCAACAGGCACTCTTGTTCATGTTCCATTGCACATTTTTGTCATTCAGCCAATGGGTTATTAGTGCCTCCACTACTTAGTAAAGTGCATACAAATTTATGTTGAGGATTCCAGCCATTGCCACTTTGAATCTATGTGGAATTCCTAGAGTCTACAGGTGTTGGTTTGTTGTTGTTGTTTACTTTCAGGTAGTTTGTGACCTATAGTGATCGTATCACAGAGTTTTCTTGAAAAGATTTGTTCAGAAGAGATTTGCCATCACTTTCCACTGAGGCTGAGAGTATGATTTTTTACCCAAGGTCATCCAGTGGTTTTCATGGCCAAGCAAGGGTTTGAACCCTGGTCTTTCAGAGTTATAATCCAAGGCTGAAACTACTTTATCATACTTGACAATAAGTGCAGTTGGGCAATGGAACAACTTGCCTAGAGAGGTAATAGGGTCTCCTACTCAGTCTTCAAAAAGAGGCTGAACAGCTAACTCCTAGGATTGAACTTGATAGCCTAAGTCTCTTTCAACTCTATAATTTACATTTTTTTCATATATTCTATGATTTTTTTTTACTCTCTGCAGTTTTTGCCCTGCAATGAGTCTATTCCTCAAGGAGAATTCCAGGTGCAACAGTCAAAGGGTAAAAGCACATTAGGAAATCAGTGGAGGGGTGTAGTATAGCACATTAACAACACCCTTAAATCAAAGATTAGGAATGTCTTCAAGATCGAAGGCAAAATTCAATTTCAGAGAAGTTAAGGGTCGCATTACACTAAAAGAGTAGGGAGGAACACAAAACACAAAAATATTTTAGCATGAAGCTTCTAAAGTCTTACAAGTGACACTGCAAACTTATCAGAAAGAGAGAAAATGGCATGAAATGTTGGAAGCTATTAAATGATAATGGGATGTTGAGGGTGGTGTGGGCAACTGGGGACTGGAAATACAAGAGATCCAGATTCAGCTTCAAGTTCTAAGAGCCCTCATTCCAGATTTAAGAACATCTCTCTCCTTCCTATTGTTTCAGAACTGAAAACCATCCCAACCTGAAGGTGCAAGAATGAGACAGAAGATGTAAGTGTACATAGTTATATAGTTATGTACTTGTATTTTCCCCCTATATGGCTTCTGTTTCCATCTCTGTAACTTGCTTTTGCAGTAGAGGAAGCAGTGATGAGAGCTGAACTAGTCTAGCTGGTATTTCTGGATAAAGCAAAACAAAGGCCTTCCCAAGTTTGTCACTGAAAACAATATAGATTTCCAAAGAGATAGTGCATTTTGGAACAAAATGTAGTCTGAGCAACGGTCAGTTTCCCCTCTGCTTTGTCTTTCCTTACACTCTGCTTCAAGACTTGTTTGCCAAGATCACCCCTTGCTACATAAACTCCCCATCTTCATGATCTCTCTTATTCCATTTTACCATATCTTTTAGTTTTAGGATTGCCAGGTCAGCACAATTTTCAGAATCAGCTTGAGATCTAGGGAAAACCTTTGTGATATCACAAGAAGCAGACCCTAGTGATGTTTTAAGGGTGATGTTAGTAGGGACCATTCCTGGTAATTTTGCTAAACATCTACCACAGTTACAGAACAGGGCTTCTTAAACTTTTCCTCTTGGGATCCCCTTTGTCCTGATGAATTTTTACATGACCCCGGGTATGTCCGTATATAAAACAAATATAAAATTCAAACATTAAGTGAGAACAAATTGGCATTTGCAAGGCTTGCTAAGCAGACTGGTTTTCCTTTTTATGAAGTGCACCTGAAGCATCTTCTGCAGAGTCCACTGTAAATACAGCCCAGCAGAATTGTGTGATTGTCTAAAACAGTCACTAGGTGATGTTCAGAAAATTTCTTTGGAATCCCAACATTACATGAAGGGGACACCATTTGGGGTTGGGAATGGACTTGTACGCAGATCTGTTTTCCTTCAGTACCTTCAGGAGCACGTAACAGTAAGGGCCCTCCCTGTACAAAAACCCATCTGCAACAAAAACAAGCGGGAGCTGATCTTGGCTACTCCTCTGCTTTTTGGAATCACAGTTTAGTCCCATCAAACAAAAGGAAAACCCTAATTCCCTGAAAACTACAACCAGTTACCTCTCCTCTAGAGTAGAGAGTAGAAACAGCTGTAAGGAAGCATTAAACCCAAAGCAGAAAGGAGATTGAAGTGTGCCAGAAAAAAAGAGTGATTTTTAAAGGAAGCCCAATAGCTCCAGGAGGTCATCATCCTTCCTTACCTGGAAGTGGGGAGGCCTCCTTAAAATGCCTTGGAAAGAGTTGTGGCATGGTGCAAACCTGGGAGAGAAAGTGCACACGTCTGCCTGCAGCGCCTCTCCTCTAGAGTAGAAACAAGTAAGATGCCTCCTTAAAGCACGAGTGCCTGCCTGCAGCACCTCTTCTCTAGAGTAGAAACGGTTTTAAGAAGTCTCCTTTAAATGCCTTGGAAAGAGTGCATGGCGTGCTATAGGCCTGGGAGAGAAAGTGTGCATGCCAGTGACTGCAATGCTTCTCCTCTAGAGTAGGAACAGTTTAAATGCCTAAAATGATGGGAAGGGAAGCTTGGGAAGCCTCGTGCCATAATAGGCCAGATAGAAAATGAATCTTTTGGCACCCCAGAGCAAAAACAGATATCTGCCCTCCTGAATTCCAGAGCCTCCCAAAAAACAGATCAGTGCCCCCACCGAAATCCAGGACACTGAAACAGATTGCGGCTTACCCAGAATGCACAAGCTTAGTCGGGACCCACAGTTTAATAAAAAGATTATAGGATTCAAATTTTTTAAAACAACTTTTACATAATATATCTTTTTCAAGAAAGTGCTCCTGCCCTGAGGTTCCTTCCCACACATCCTGAGATTCAGAGAAGATATTCTCGGTCCTGAGATCTGGGGATCCTATTAATTTCTCTTGTTTTCCGCTTAGTCTTTCTTTTGAACATTTGACAATGATACTAAATTGGCTGTTCCACATATTTTCTTGACCATGTCAATCCACTTCGCAGCACATGTTTCATGTGGAAAGGTGATGCTATGGAAACTGTTGGTCTAAACTAAGAAACGAGAGCTTGTTCTGAATCAGAGAGAACAACAAGCCTACATGCAGTTCCTTGCTTGTAACTAACTACTCATGTAATAGTCAGCTCCACTGACTAATTTTATTACACTGCCTGGTGTCCCAATAATTAAGTTTACCATATTTTCTCTAGTATAATGTGCCATTGAATGTAATGTGCACCTCAGTTTTGAAGGTGTGCGTTACAAAAAATGAATTTGCTGTCAACTTCAAGTGTAATACAAAGCACTGGTGGCTGCGAAAAGGCTGGTGGGAAGCCATACCCCTTTGTCTGGCTATACCATCAGCCTTTTCGAGGCCACCACTGTCTTTCCCTCCTCTTTTCCAGTCAAGATCTCCTGCCCAACAGCACAGATGGGTTTAGGCATGCAGTTCTAGTGCTCCAGCTAATCTAATGTGCACCTCAAATTTAGTGATGTAATTCAGCCAAAAATGGTGAGGATTGGATTCAAGTAAGTATGGAAACCCAATGTCAATATATGTCTGTTTTGATCACTGTAGAGATTGGTATTTCCTTCATCCTGCACAGCAAACAGCGTCTGTCTCCCCGAGTCTATCATAAAGCTACTGCAGCCCCCCATCCCAATCCATGATCATGCCTGGAGGAGATCAAGGAGGATTGCAGAAGCATCTATGTTTCCCTAGACAAAAACAAAGCTATTGCACTGCCTGCTGGGACTCCAAAGGACCACAGCAAACATCAGCTTCATGCCAGGGACATAGCCAGATGCTTCTGCAACCCAATCTCCTCCAGGCACAAATGCCAATGGATGGTGGGGCTTCAGGAGTTTTATATTAGGTCTAGGGTTTTCTACGTGGCTCAGTGTAGTATAGTTTTGCATGCAGAACTACTACACTACATTGAGCCATGCAGGATTGCAGTATTATGTGCTGCATCTTAGAATGGTGTTCTTTCATTAATCCACACAGGCAAATAATAGCTTGGCAAATAATAATAATAATAACTTTATTTATATCCCACCACCATCTTTCAAAAGGGACTTGGGGCAGCAAAGCCCATGTGTCTACTAGAATATTTGGAGACAGAGTATGCATGTGTGTATCTCAGAGACATCACTTCTCATTACCACCACCCCATACAGAATGCAATTTGTATGTTTGTGAATAAACATTTTAAAATGTTCAAAACATTCACACTGCACATTGTTCTCTGTCTTTTGATGTGAAGTTACTGCAATACAACTTAGTTTGGAGCAGCATCCTTATTCCTTGCTTAATCACAAACCAGAAGAGGGGAGGCTGGGTCTCATTCTGGGTCATGTGAACTGGTAGGCCTGGGAGTAACATCTCTTGCTTAGTTTAGACATCGCATTCCTAAGACAGAGGAAATGACTTCTTGGGCCCATTCCCAAGAGAGGCACAGTCACATCAGCAGCCCCCTGAAGAGGCTTGTTCTCTCTTTTGCTGTCTATATCCATCTGTTGTCAAGGGTCAAGAAGGGACTGAGAAAAGGAAGTCCCCAAGGTGGCATTTTGAAAGGTCAGAGGTTCCTGCTTGTGTAAAGACAGTAGCTGCCAAGATGAGATATAAAAACTGACCACCAGTGATGATTTTCATTTTATTTAGCTTTTTTATTTTATGTTATTTTCCCTTCTTCAAGGCCAGAAACCACATGGAATAAATATATTAGAATGGAGCGGGCCTTTTCATCCATGTGTGTTTGCTCTGTTGATAAGGTTCTGTGCATCAGTGATTTCCAACATTTGGTTCTCCAGATATTTTAGACTTCTGCTCCCTAAAGGCTCAGCTCCCATGCCCAATCAAAGAGGATTTTGGCTGTTGAAATCGAAAATATCTGGAGGGCAAAACGTTGAGAACCACTGGTCCACATGCACATTATTCAAAGTCACAGGGAGCCCTGCAAAAAAGAGAGTGCTTCATGTCATGGGGGCATCTTGTGTACACCCGTATACATAAACAGGGTTCTGTGTGCAATTGGGAGTTTTATAAATGCCCTCAATTTTAAAGCAGTATAGGAGTGTATTTCCATAATTTTCTTCTCAAAGAAAGAAACGTATAATTGAGTTTTTGAAGGCTTTATGGCAGTTTTTTTCAACCTTTTTTGAGCCACAGCACATTTTTTTAAATTTACAAAATCCTGGGGCACACCACCAACCAAAAGGACACAAAATAACACTCTTAACAAAGTAATACATATAGTTAATATGTTTTAAAATGTATTTATACACTTAGTGTGAAACCTAGGCCTGTTTCGATGAACACAACATAGATATCCTGGCAGGAATGGCAGAAAGACACACACAAAGGTCTTGCTCAACAGCTGGGAGTTATAGTTCACCTGCAATCAAAGAGCATTCTGAACTCCACCAATGATAGAATGGAATCAAACTTCCCACACAGAACTACCATAACCAAGAGAAAATACTATAAGAGTTTGGTGGGCATTGACCTTGAGTTTTGGAGTTGTAGTTTACCTATATCCAGAGAGCACTGTGGAGGGGAGGGAGGAAAACGTTGGGGAAGTCTGCGCAATAGCGCCCACACGGGTCATGTCTTCCTCCCTCCCCCCCCCCCCCCGCAGAAGTGGCAGCGTGAGCAAAGCGAGGCAAAGCGAGCAGAGCGAGGCTGGAAAGAAGGGAGCCAAAGTGGAGAAGAAAAAGTGTTCGGCAGGAAGAAAGGGTACTGGAGGTTCCAATTTCCCACGGCACACCTGATGAGCGCACATGGCACACTAGTGTGCCACGGCACACTGGTTGGGAAACACTGCTTTATGGCAATAGGAAAAATTGCTAGCTCAAGTATCATGTCCTAATTTCCTGTGCACAAACAGCTGTTTCTCTGCTGTAATTAGACTTACTCTATGTAACATTCTCATGTAGTTGATTTGCACATACAAAAACCCAACCTTTTTCTGTCCTGGAAAATAATATATCTGCACAAATATACATTTTGTAAGGAGTGAGTCCCAAATTGCAGCTAACATTTGGTTGTTTTGCACCAAGATGTTGTTTTCATCATAAAAAGGCTGTTTCCTGTGCAAAAAGGATGTTTTTGTGCAAACTGACCATGTGAGAATTTTGCATTGCATATGTCTGAGTAATTACAGCAGGGAGGCATCTTCCAGTATGCCCCAGGATTTCACTTTCTTGGCTAGGACTGATGAGCGCTGCAGTCAAATGACATTTGAAGGGCCACATGTGTCCTGATCCACTTTAAACCAGCATTTAAGAGATGATGATGACGGCGACAACGGCGACAACGGCGACGGCGACGACGACGATGATCTAATCAAACTGTATTTATATTCCGCCCTATCTCCCTGAAGGGACACAGGGCAGATTCCAATCACAAAAAAGACAAACATACAATGCCTGAACATAACAACTAATAGACACATAATAACAAAAATTAAACTAATAATAATAATAATACATTTCATTTGTTGCCTGCCTCTCCTCATGACTTGAGGTGGTGAACAACACAGTTAAAACACATCACTATAAAATGCACACAATAAAATGCATATATTAAAACACATTACTTTAAAATACATATTTTAAAATACATGGTACAAATATTAAAATACAATGGAATAAGAAGTAAATGTATGATTGATCATTTAAAATTAATTTGGATAGACCTGCCAGAATATATGGGTCTTTATATGACCACTACAGATGCATCTTAAATCAGAATAGGTGCAAACTATCTGAATTCTTTCAGTTTTACATTCTTATTTTATATAATTAAGAGCAAATCTGCTGTGTCCTGAATGAAAAGAGAACAGATATCTGTCATTCGTAGCAGCTGCTATCCAGTATATCAGGATTTGGAAAGTAGGCTAGGAGACGCTATTTAATTAAGTATACTTAGTGTCTTTAGTTAAGTAAACCATCTAGAATCTGGAGCATTAAGAATAAACAGATAAATGAATAGAATACAGGGGCATACATACATGCACGCACACCCACACAACCTCCTATTTTCATATCATGGATGTCTACCTGAGGTATTGCCACTTCTACTAAGCATTGCTTTCTTAAATTGGTCATATTAAGATCCAGTTAAAACATTCCTTTCTAAACAGAGATAGCTGAGGAAAATATTTACATCTACAGTGTTCCCTCGCTACTTCACCGTTCACTTATTGCGGACTCGCTGTTTTGCGGATTTCACAAAATATTAATTTAAAATATATCTCATGGTTTTTTCACTGTTTTGTAGGGTTTTGCCGCAGCTGCTCTCCAAGGCACTTTCCCTCCTCAGTCCCCCCCTCCCTCCCGCCTTGAAAGGCCTTTCCTTCCTTCCCTTCCCTTTATTTTAAGTTTTTAAAAGACCTAAAATAGTGTATAACTACTAAAATAATGTATAAATATTAAAATAAATAAAGCATCTCTACATCGTGGTTTTTCACTTATTGAGGGAGGTCCTGGAACATAACTCCAGCAATAACTGAGGGAACACTGTATATTCATTTACTTGGGAGTACGGATTGCATATCTCAAGAAGAAACATATATAGAATTTTCCTATTCTGGGTTGAGTTATCCTGATTTGATTTTTTAAAAAATAGAATGCATTATTTTTAATAGACTCCAAATATTAAAGCCACCAATGCTATCTTGCCTTTACCACCCCCTTCCCCTCCAGAATGTTCTTTCTTTTTCCCATTCTAGCTTTGTGCTTGGAAGAACAGAGAGGAGGAGGGAAGAGGAGAGCAAGGATGTTGATCATTCTTATTAACCAAACACTTCCTTTAATGGGCAATGAGTAAGCCATGGCTGAGGTTTGCTGCCTGCTGGCTTTCCCATGCAGAGAAGCAGCTCCCCCCACCCTTCACCCACCCCTGTACCCACCCACTCTTGCCCCAATTGAATGACCATATATAGGTGAAGGAACAGAAAATAAGCATCTCTGAGGGGGGTTGCTGCAGCAAAATTTGTATGGTGTATGGTGACTGCTCATTCCTAAAGAAGTGGATTTTTCCTTATCAGGACAAAGGCCTCAATCATGCTCTTAAAATCAATGCAATAGGATAGGAATCATAAGACCCTCCAGATACTACAAGTCTCAGAAACTCTAACCAGCATTGACAATGGAGAAGAATATTGGGAGTTGCAATCTTACAAGAGACTGCATGATGCTGACCCTTGGATTAAGTCAATACCTGTAGAAGGCATTGGTCCTACTCTATCTGAGACATACATTGCAGTTTGGTCAGTGTTGGGCAAAGTGCAATCCTCAAGATGTTGTGCAGCTGAACCTCTCCTCAACTGCCACCATTTGCTGTGGCAACTAGGAGAAATGGGAATCGCAGTGTGATGGCATCAGAAAGACCACACTTTGCTCTGCGCAAGGCCATTCAGCCCTATCCATTTAGGGGAAGAGAAATAACTGGTTTAGGAAGCAAATTTTCAGTCCAAGAAAAGAATGGAAAAACTTAAGTTTTTAATGATTTCAGAATTAAACAGAGGAACATGCAAGGATTTGATCTGGATGACCCTTGCATTCTCTTCCCATTCTATTACTTTATTTTGCCTTATCTTTAGTCCAGACAACACAGAGGTCCTCCCGGTCCATCGTGGGGTCGATTGGGGTATAGGGTGGCAACCTGTGCTCGATGGGGTTACACTCCCCTTGAGAACACAGGTCCACAGCCTGGGGATCCTCCTGGACTCAGTGCTGACGCTTGATGCTCAGGTGCCAGCAGTGGCTGGAAGGGCCTTTGCACAGTTAAAACTTGTGTGCCAGCTGTGACCATAGATCGGAAAAAGCGACCTGGCCATGGTGGTCCACGAATTAGTTACATCCAGACTGTATTACGCCAACACACTCTACGTGGGGCTGCCTTTGACAACGGCCCGGAAACTGCAGCTGGTGCAAAGGTTGGCAGACAGGTTGCTAACTGGAGCTAATTATAGGGAGCGAACGATGCCCATTTTAAAACAGCTCCATTGGTTGCTGATAAGTTTCCGGTCCCAATCAAAAGTGCAGGTCATCACCTACAAAGCCCTAAATGGTTCAGGTTCTGCCTACCTTCACTACCACATTCCCCCTATAAACCAGCGTGGACCCTAAGATCTGCCAAAGAAGCCCTTCTCTCACTCCCACCACTGTCACAAGCACGGTTGGTGGAGATAAGAGAGAGGGCCTTCTCAGTGGTGGCCTCCCAACTCTGGAACTCCTTTCCCAGGAATATTAGGCTAGCACCCATTTTGTCTACCTTCCATAGGGACCTCAAAACTTGAATGTTCAAATGTGCATTTGAAAATGGTTAGGCCCCTGCCTATGATTGCCCAGCCCTAATTGACCATCAGATTGAATCTCAGCACTTTACTCCAGCCCTGGTCTATAATTTGTTTTTGTACAAGCCCAGCCCTCTCTAATTTGTTGTGCCTAGCTACCATAGTCCTGGTTCTAGTTATTGAGATTGGCTTTGATTTATTTTGATGATGTTTTTATATTTTACTGTTTTAATTGTGTAATTAGGCTGCCATATGTTTATTGTGTTTTAATGTGTTTTTACTTGTCTAACTTTGTTGTTATTGGGCTTGATCCCGCTTGTAAGCTGCCCCAAGTCTTTTCGGGGAGATGGTGGCAGGATAGAAAAATAAAGATATTATTATTATTATTATTCAGAAGAAACAGGCACAAAGGTGACACATCCTCCCAGCCACATCTTCAACTCAACCCTCTTTTTCACACAGATATTCATACCAGTCAGGCATGTAGCCAGGGGGGGGGCTAAGGGGGCTTCAGCCCCCCCCCGAAATTCTCAGGGTGGTCCGCGAAAAGGCTTTACTGGTACATTATTTAAACTGTTATGTTTATTCATATCATGATCTGGTCACCATGCTCATTATATCCCACATTAATGGGGTTACTGGGATAACAATACAAAAGGTTTGCTAGGGTAGACCCTCTTCCACCCAGTCTCAGCCCCGGAATCAAAATCCTGACTACGGCCCTGATACCAGTGTCTCCAAAGTTGATGTCTTCTGAAAGTCAAACAATTTGACAGAAATGCAAGGTCCTGAAATAATACTTACGGCCAGATTTGATAGGGAATAAGATTGCAAATCAGTCAGTTTATAGGTAGATAGATAGAAGTGTCCAGAAACTTCTCATCCCAGCCCTGCTTTTTGCATCTCAGTATCAAGTTCTGTTCTTTTTTATTTAAAATAAATATTTATAAGATGTGATTTGTGGCCAAATCCCCTTTTTGCAGCTGTATTTCAGTAGAGTTTCGGAAATGGAATGAAGGATGCTGATTTTGCAGGCCATTGTGCTATTTCTTATACCTTCTGTCCTCCTCCTTCCTATTTCCCACATCCTCCTTCCACAACTGGCATCACTAGCACTTGAACTGTGTATTTAACCCGTGGCCCATCAGTAGACCTCTCAATGGCATAATCTAGCAGATTAATTTCATTGCCAAAAAATGGTCTGTGTTTCCTCTCCCGTGTTATTGAACTGTCAGAGTTTATCAACTCATTAATAAAACATAAGCATTGATGGACACAGTGCTCCTTTGAACAGTCATCCCAGTCATGATAGAAAATTGTGTGCATTATACATATTGTTACTTCTGAATCTCAGTAATATATTTGATGAAGAATATGTATGAAAACTGAAATGGCTTTGCATACCCTGGCATAAAGTATTCTACTCCTTAGAATGAAGTCAGTGGCATCGAAAATCAGGACAGTAGATACAGTATTTCCTACTGCAGCACTTCTTAGCCAATGCAATGTGGTGACTGGCAATTATTTTCCCTCAATGTGCCAGAGACCAGTACCATATGTGTGCCCATTGGCTACGGTTGTTTCTTTCTTTCCTGGAAGCTCATCCGTTTGGGGATTGGGACGAGTCCAGGTACCACCATTTTGAGCAGTACTATCTTATTGGTATGCAAACTTGAAGTCTTGGATTCAAATATTAGCTTTACTTTGAACTCCCCTGGAAATCATAATTTTGGCCTAAATTATATAGTAGTTGCAACAATTAACTAAGTGCTTTGGTTTTTGGGATTGGGACGAGTCCAGGTACCACCATTTTGAGCAGTACTATCTTATTGGTATGCAAACTTGAAGTCTTGGATTCAAATATTAGCTTTACTTTGAACTCCCCTGGGAATCATAATTTTGGCCTAAATTATATAGTAGTTGCAACAATTAACTAAGTGCTTTGGTTTTTGGAACTATGCTAAGAATTATACTGATTTAATCACTCATTTCCTTTCCCCGGCATTCTATATTTCTTTGAAGGAGACTCAGGATTGCTAAAGGCCTAAATACCACCAAACACCCAGATCCTGCCTGGTCTTTGAAACTAAGCAGGATCAACTCTGGTTAGTACTTGAATGGGAGGATGCCAAGGAATTCCAGGCTATATTTTAGAGGGAGGAACTGGTAAACCATCCCTGAGTTTTTCTTGCCTAAGAAATTCATGGGGCCACCAAAAGTCAATAAGCTACTTAAAAGCTCAAACACAGACACAGATATACACACAACAGCATTGATAGTACCACAGCTGGCTCATCAGGCTACAGTTCACATAACTCTTTGGAGGAAGTTATAATCATGAAACATGAGTGAAAGTAATATATCAGATCATTGTAGATATGTGCTTTGAAAAACAATGAGTCAACAGCTTTGACTCACTCCTTGGGTGGTCTTAACCTCTTGGTTGGAATCAATGGCATTATTCAGGACTTTCCTAATTAGGGCAATATTTGAGAAGAGGTGAAGAATCTGTAGTCCTTCAAATACGTAAGATAATTCTTTTGATCATAGTTATTTTAATGAGACTAAACTTTGGAGGTCCAATAGGTGGAATATTGGTAGTGGACAATACATGTTTATTTGCAACCCTAGATAATGTGTTAGTGCTCTCAAGGCTTGGCAAAAACTATCCAAATAGTCATAATGCTGGGATCGATTGTGTCCCATGTGACTGCTGATTTTTCAGTAGGCCTGGTACTGAAGTTTCTATCCTCCCTTAGTATCAAAATATTTTCAGATCTTGCCCCTAGCACTGATGGTTGTATGACAGCAGAAGAGTGCCTGAAGGAACTGCTTGCTGAAAGAACTGAATAGGGTGGGTGTTACTATCCTGTCACAGGTTTTGCTACATGATCCTGCTAGAGCTTACTACAAAACAGAGCTTAGATTCTCATATTCCTCATGCAGACTATAGACAAACAACTTGCACATTTCTGGAATCTCCTTCCTCCTTTTGCTAGAACTTCCACACCACCATTAAGTACAATGAGCAGTATGGAGGTGGTGTGGAAGTTCTAGCAAAAGGAGGAAGGAGCATAAGCACCCTTGCCATTTCCTTCCACATCTTTCCATATACCCCCATCCCAAATCCTACTACATGGATGGTTCCAAATGCCACATAGAAAGCTCTTTTGGGCATGTGGATTGCAGGAGGTGTGGAGTAGTTCAATTGCGGTGGCAACTGGATGCT
>JARBWK010000001.1:91087357-91105834 GCA_030556195.1 Anolis apletophallus | reverse complement strand
AAAAAGGCATTGTTTTTCTAAGGGATTATGTACTTGCATTGGTTCGAAGAACTCTTTCCTTTATTAGACTCAAGCCCCTTCTCAAAACTCTTTTCTAATATTGAGTTATACATAAGGAAGATTTTTCCTTGCTATGTAGATAACATTGTGCTTTCATATGTCTAAACTTGCCGCATGAAAAACACATTCTCTTAGCCATATCAAAGCTTGGACGATTTCCACTACTGAGGGAGCCATCTCTGAGGTAATTTTCTCCTCAGGCCTTCTGTAACGAGCGTACTCTCCTGCAGCATTTTTAGCCTCTTGATACTGTGGCAACACTTTGTATGGTTTCTTGAAACAATGTTTCTCCACTGGTTTGTAGCCTTCAGCCTTACAAACTCCTTCTCTCAATGTCACCATCTTATCCACCATAAGAGCTGCTTGACTGGGTGTTTCAGGATTCCTTTCTTGAACTAACCATTTATACTCTGAGGGAACATTTTGATAAAACTGTTCCAGGATCATCAGATCCTTAAGTTGCTGAAAACTGGTAATTTGAGCATCTTTTAACCAACTATCGAAATACTGGCTTTGCTTTGATGCTAGCTGACAGAAACTTTCGGTTTTCTCCTTTTCAAGGACCTGAACTTAACTCTGTAATGTTCTGGCGTCAACTGAAGCTTCTGTTGGACCTGTTGTTTAAACTTCTGGTAAACCTTGTGGTCCTGTTCTGCCATATCGCTATAAATCTCCAGCAACTGTCCGCAGATCTGTGGTCGTAAATATGTCATCCATCTCTCCTCTTCAATTTCAAAATCATAGCAACATCTTTCAAAAGAAACCAAAAATTTCTCCACACTATCCCCTTTTACATACTTCGGGAATCTCCTCAGGAGTTGGTCTATAGAACCTTCTGCCTGCACCTCTTGAACTGGCCTGGCACGCTGAGAGGCATTCCCTCTCTCAGACTCCAACCTGGCTATTTCTCTTTGCAACTCTCTCTCCTTTTCTCTCTCTTCTCTTTCCTTCTCTTCTCTTTCTCTTTGCATCTCTCTCTCCTTTTCTTCTCTTTCTCTTCGCATCTCTCTCCTTTTCTTTCTCTTCTCTTTGCATCTCAAGTTTCATCACCTCAAGCCTAAACCGGTATTCTCCAGACATTTTACTTGACTCTGATTCTGAAATTTCAGAGTCTTCTCCTTCCTGCAGAACCTCAGGCTGCCCTGCTTCCTCCAAAGCCCTCGTTTGTCTCCTGGTGGTCATTTTGCCGAACTTTTACCTCAGAACTTTAAACTAAACTATTAAAGTTCCTACTACCACACGACTTTGGTCAGTAAACTGAGAAATTAAACAAATTCCTCTGGTAGCCTTGCTTTCGCACTGGATCAGTTTTCTTACACGATCCCACCGCTCTGCCGCCAATATGCGGTGAAGCTACGTTCAAATCAACCGGCTGGACAGGGTGGACCCTCTCTTAAAGATCCCACCGCTGCCGCCAATATGTGACCACTCCACTTCTTGACCGGCCTCAGACTGGACAATCTTTCTATGTCCACACTGCTGACCTCCAATCAAGGAAACCTCGAAGTTACCTCAGCAACTTCACGTTTATTGGCAGGGTACTGTCTCACCCCTTCACCATTTAACTGACTGGAGTTTTAAAACTTCTCAGTGACCACTTGACCACGCTGCCACCATTTATCCGGCTGACCACTGACTTTGAGGGCCACCACCAATAAAAGAATCAGGAGAGGTGTTTTCCTTTTAAGATGCAAACAATTTATTTTGACACAAATGGGTACAATCTTGGTTGGTTTCAAACTTCCTTAGAGGCACAACTTTTTCTGTTACATAACACAATGGGGACCTATTATAGGGTTTCCACTAAACCTCTATAAACCCCTGCAACTTTAACTAGGGTCTCTATACCCTTTAACTGGACTGCTCACTAGCAGACCTTAAGACACACACTAACACTGGACCGTTCTCTTTCAGTCCTTAGGACACTCTCAACTAGAACATAACTCCTCCCCCTCTCATTTGGCAGTTGGCTTCCCGCTCTTTTCCAACTGTAGAATTCAAACCTGAACATTCTACTAGCCTCTAGCCCTGGTTGCCATGGCGACAGCTCTTCTAAGCTTCTGCCATGCCTCCCTTCTGTTTCACCCACAGAAACAAACCATAGAACATTCAAAACAACATACATTTTAACACATGTCACACAACATTTACACACAAATAATCAACATCATTACAGAGGGAAAGGAAGGGAGCCAGGGGAGGAGTCAGCCAGCGCCGCGTCAGAGCTGACGTGACCCTGGTGCACTCCCCTCTGCCTCCTTTCCTTTCCCTCCCACCTTTTCTTCGCTTGAGGAAAGGTGAGAGGGAAAGGAAGGGAGCCAGGGAGGAGTCAGCCAGCGCCGCGTCAGAGCTGACGCGACCCCTGGTGCACTCCCTCTGCCTCCTTTCCTTTCCCTCCCACCTTTTCTTCACTCGAGGAAAGGTGAGAGGGAAAGGAAGGAGCCAGGGGAGGAGTCAGCCAGCGCCGCGTCAGAGCTGACGCGACCCTGGTGCACTCCCTCTGCCTCCTTTCCTTTCCCTCCCACCTTTTCTTGGCTCGAGGAAAGGTGAGAGGGAAAGGAAAGGATCCAGGGGAGGAGTCAGCCAGCGCCGCGTCAGAGCTGACGCGACCCTGGTGCACTCCCCTCTGACTCCTTTCCTTTCCCTCCCACCTTTTCTTCGCTCGAGGAAAGGTGAGAGGGAAAGGAAGGGAGCCAGGGGAGGAGTCAGCCCGCGCCGCGTCAGAGCTGACGCGACCCTGGTGCACTCCCCTCTGCCTCCTTTCCTTTCCCTCCCACCTTTTCTTCGCTCGAGGAAAGGTGAGAGGGAAAAGAAAGGAGCCAGGGGAGGAGTCAGCCAGCGCCGCGTCAGAGCTGACGCGACCCTGGTGCACTCCCCTCTGCCTCCTTTCCTTTCCCTCCCACCTTTTCTTCGCTCGAGGAAAGGTGGGAGAGAAGGGAAAGGAGCCAGGAGGAGTCAGCCAGCCAGCGCGTCAGAGCTGACACGACCCTGGTGCACTCCCCTCTGACTCCTTTCCTTTCCTCCCACCTTTTTTTCGCTCGAGGAAAGGTGAGAGGGAAAGGAAAGGAGCCAGGGAGGAGTCAGCCAGCGCCAGGCGTCAGAGCTGACGCGACCCTGGTGCACTCCCTCTGACTCCTTTCCTTTCCCTCCCACCTTTTCTTCGCTCGAGGAAAGGTGAGAGGGGAAAGGAAGGAGCCAGGGAGGAGTCAGCCAGCGCCGCGTCAGAGCTGACGTGACCCTGGTGCACTCTCCTCTGACTCCTTTCCTTTCCCTCCCACCTTTTCTTCGCTCGAGGAAAGGTGGGAGGAAAGAAAGGAGCCAGGGGAGGAGTCAGCCAGACGCACCTGCTGATAAGATTTACCTAGATTTTCGAGGGGGAGCGAAAATATTTTTTTCCTATTTTCCTCCTCTAAAATCTAGGTGCGTCTTATCAGCAGGTGCGTCTTATGGAGCGAAAAATACGGTACTTGTTTGGATATGGCAGGCCCAAGAATTTTCAATCAACTAATTTTCTCAGATTCTGGGACTGGCTGCAATCTTCCAATGCAGGATCTTTAACTCATTTAAAACCCTTAAATGATTTTAAGAGTTTTAGCCATTTAAAATACTGTTAATATTAAATTCTATTTTAATGTTTGTATATTTTTAGTTTTTAAAATGTATTTTATTGGTTTTATTGTAAGTCGCTTTAAGTTTCTTTTTAGAGAGAAAAAGAAGGATAATAATAAAAGGTAATACTGATAATAATATTTCTTCAGAGTCAGGGACCTATCCTTCTAGTATTTTTTCAGAGAGTGTATACTATAAATCCTGTCTCTGTTGCGTTGCTGTGAGTTCTCTGGGCTGTCTCTGTTGTTTGCTCACTGTTGGTGACGAAAGAAAAGCATTTTGCAAGTTGTTTTGTTTGTTCAAGCTTTTTTGTTCATCACCTTTATGCGGAAAGGTACTGAACAAACTCTTTCAATAATTGATACACAAATCAGTGTTTGAGTGGATAGAGAAAGGATAAGATTATTGTAGATGGCATAATTCTGTAGATCAGACAGCAGTAACATGAATTCTGCTCTGACAGCAGTCACATAAATCACTTTAACAGTGAACGTGCCCAGCTCATTTCCCTCCTTCCACACACCACAGCACACCAATTCATTCTCTTTTCAACAGGTAGTTTTCTCAGAAAACAGTTAGAAATGCTGCTGTAGGGCCATTTTTTGAGCATGATGAATGTCTGGCAAGTATAACAAAGGGCAGCATTTTCTTTTCACCACCACTGAACACTGCCTTAACACTGACAGACAACAGCACCACACCCAAGGTGAGCATGCACTTGCAAACAAGTAAGAGCAGCCTCAGCAATTTATCATATTTCTCAATGGAGCAAAAACAAAACAAATAATAGACTGAAACTTTATCTAAGGAACTGGGGAAACTGATGGTACAACTGTGCCTTGCCACAGATAATAAGACCTAATATAGGGACTGGTCTAAAAACCTTTTCTACAAGCACATGAAGTTATGTTCGCCGCTCCATCTCCACCATCTTTCCAACTCCCACCAAAAAAAGTGTTTTACATAATGGCTTATTTTCTAGAATAAATAGCACAAACTGACAATAGAGCAATGGAGCAAGGAATTAAAACTGCAAATGCAAACAAGCACTCTCACATAGCATTGTGTTGAAATGAAGAACAAAGGTGTTCACTGAAAGTTGGGCATAAATGGCCTATGAATATACAAGGCACATTGACTTTATACATGCAATATTGTGCTATAATGAGGGGGAAGACTGCATCTACTGGCCCAATGTCAACTCAGTGATGAGTGCCACTGCTCAAGGAAGTTAACTTGGATTTCCCAAGTTCTGGTCTAAAGTCTTGTGAATATTTGAGCAGTGCTTTTTTTCAGATACTGTTAAGTCAAAAGTCAAAACTGCAAATGATTACACCCACACAACTTAATGGTTGCAATATGGTAAGTAGAGATAAGGGTTTGTTTATGTATTGGGAGGGGATTTTCTTGCTCTTTTTCTATTTGGTCATGTTTCTTGTATTCAGTTCAAGACAGCAAATCTCTTACATGCAGGAAATGAGGACCCCATGGAAAAAAGCAATAGAGAATCACATGGTCAGACAGATAACTGTGCAATTTGTCTGAAGCAACACAAAATGCCTGAGTAGTTCTTCATAAAAGACAGCGTGTATCGGTCAGTGAGGTGAAAATCAAGGCAAGGAACAGAGAAGAGAAACAGACAAATACGTTTATGACAAATCTTGCTTTCTACAGCAGAAGTGAAGAAATCCAAATTCTTTGGCTTCTCAAGTGTTAAAATGTTTGCTCAAAATTGGCCAGTGTATTGCCAGAACGTGAAGTTCACCTAGACCAGTGCTTCTCAATCTTCCTAATGCCGCAACCCCTTAATGCAGTTCCGCATGTTGTGGTGACCACCAACCATAAAATTATTTTCATTGCTACTTCATAACTGTAATTTTTCTACTGTTATGAATCATAATGGAAATATCTGATATGCAGGATGTATTTTCATTCACTGGACCAAATTTGGCACAAATACCCGTTATGTCCACATTTGAATACTGGTGGGGTTAGTGAGGGGATTGATTTTGTCATTTAGGAGTTGTAGTTGCTGGGATTTATAGTTAACCTACAATCAAAGAGGATTCTGAACCCAACCAATGATAGAATTGGGCCAAATGTCCCACACAGAACCCCCATGCCTTGATTTAGTTAACAGAATACTACGTATATAAATACTATATAAAATGCTGTGTTTTCTGATGGTATTAGCTGACTCTTCTGTCACTGTGTTTGAAGATGGTCAAGAAAAAGAAGGCTCAGTGATTGTGATAATTATACCAACAGAACAGCTTGTTCTTTCATAGTTAAGAAATAGTTCAAATTCAAATATCAGGCATCATAAAGAAAGGAAGAAAAAGATGTGTCAACAGCCACGAGTTTTAAAAAGAGTAAAAACACCGAGGACAAGCCTAAAGCTGAGTCATTTAGCATGTTTCTACTACATAAGTAATAACATAATAAATACTGGATTGTTGTGAAGAAAGGAATATTTGGGAAAGGCTGGTATTGTGCCAGTCAGTAACAGCAGCGCCCCTGGCATGGTTAAGTGGAATCAGTCAGCAGCAGGGTGCCCAATCCCAGATCCAGGACCCATGCATGGCTGTCGACCCTGATCATCTTCTGTAAGCAATAAACAAGTTGTGGCATTTTGTCATTCACCACCATGTTTGTGTTGTAATTGGATGTGATGGCGGGAGGCATTAGTTGCACATGCCTACGCAATGAGTATAATGAAATGCTGTATCTATCTATAGGTGGAGATGGATAAGAAATAATTTTTTGTTGGGACACACAAAACTATATTTAGCATTTCTTAGTTACAAATGGCCCAATGTGAAGCCGCCCTGAGTCACTTCGTGTATTCAAATTTTGTTGTTAGAAACCTATAAGGCAATGTCATATAATAACATAATAGCAGGCCCCGGCGAGACCATTTCCCTTGCCATACATTATATACTTTAATTGGCTTCAAATTGTTTTCTGGATTAATGTTAGGGATTTTCTGGATCAAAATGCTGACAGCTATGCTTAGTCTAATGTTAATGCTGTACTAGGTACCGGTATATCCCAGGCCTTGTTCATAGAAGCCGTGGAAACCCTGTTGTAGCAGTTGATCCATGAGCGTACCATAGATAATCCATAGCTCTAAATACGAATATAAAGGTTTTTATTACTTTCTTGTGAACCAGATGCTATTGACAGAAAATGACTCTGACCAGAGTCCAGCTGAATCCAGAATACCAAAGGTAAGAATTGAGACCCTTTTGAGAGCCAGCGCAACATAATCCTATACCAGTGTTACTCTGCTGGACTATGGAGAAACACATAGCATCTAAACGGGTTATTGTGGTTATGTAGCATTGCGACTCAGAGAAAAACCTACATAGGGAGATCTAAATAGGAACTCTGACCACTCATACAACTGACATGTATAAAGCCCTCACAGGATTAAGACACATGGATTGGCTGTGACAGCCACTTTGAATGTGATGAGACGAATGTCCCCAAATACACAATGAATGTGGAGCAAAGTGCTAGATGCTTCATCACCCTTTGCTATTATAGTATTAAGATTCCACTGTATCCCATGAAAAAGTACCATTTCTCTGTGGCTAAGGTCTAAATATTATTTCCTAAACTGCAGATCTCAGATTTCCATAGGATGTTGCCGTACTGCCACATCACTGCAAGAGGTCATCTCTAGGCTTCTGGCTTTATATTTATTTATTTGACCCTGAAACATCAGCAGCAAGAAGAGTCCAGACCTGAGCACTCTGCCCTAATCTCATCTCATTTGAGAAGCTAAGTACATGGTTAAGAGACCACCTGAGTACACTAGAGATCTCCAGATAAAGGCAGGAAAGAAACCTGCCTGACCCCTGCCATTCAGAGTTGACAATATTGGGTTAGAAGGATCAGTGATCTGACTCAGGACTTTATCACACCAGTCGGTTGCATCATTGCAATCCTGTTGTTTAAGCAAATGTAAAAACATATCTGTTGGAATTATCTCTTTCACACCTCAACACAGTTGCAAGAAGCTGGCACTTTGTTGATGTAAATTACCTCTATTAGTATTTACAGTTGCCTTAAACTCAGGTGACATTGTGATAGCACCAGAATTGACAGCAAAGAATATGTCACTGTGAAGAATATATTCTTTGACTCAAGATTGCTGACACACAGTTTTTTTTCCCAGTGACACTTACAAACTTGACAATTATAGCACTAGGATTCCACTCCACTTTAATGGCAACATCCTATGGAAATCTGAGATCTGCAGTTTAGGAAATAATATTTAGACTTCTTAGCCACAGAGAAATGGTACCTTACCGGGATTTCATGGGATACAGTGGAATCTTAATACTATAATAGCAAAGGGTGATGAAGCATCTAGCACTTTGCTCCACATTCATTGTGTATTTGGGGACATTCGTCTCATCACATTCAAAGTGGCTGTCACAGCCAATCCATGTGTCAATGATTTCCATATAAGCAGAAAGCAATTTAGAGATATTATCATTTATTTAATCAGTAATAGTATAATCCTTCTCAAATCAAAGTGAACTGAAAACTTAACCACTGTTCCTTTTAAAATGTTTCTTCTCGCTTTCCTTTGTTAGACTCACATGTTGTATGCATGCCAGATCAGTAACTTCTCCCCCCCCCCAAAAAAAACCCCTTATCACCACTGCAATTTGATGGTTTTAAAAATCACCTCCCCGTGCCATTTCCTCAGAGAAAACAACGTGTGCCCTCCACAGCTGTTATTTGCTGCAGACGCCCTCCCGGCTGAGGCCAGAGCCCTGAGGGACCTGCTCCCCTTCAGGCGGGCCTGCAAAACCCATCTGTTTAGGCAGGCCTTTGGGGAGTAGGCCCCTACACCGCTGCTGTTTTAATCTGCCATTTTAATCTGTTTTAACTGTTTAATTGTATTGTTTGTTTTAAATTGTATTACTTGTACTTTGTTTTTATGCTGTTCCCTGGCACGGAGCCAGGGGTTTGTGAGCCGCCGCGAGCCCTTGGGAGTCGGCGGCGTAGAAATCGCAATAAATAAATAAATAAATAAATAAGAGGTGAAAATTTTAATGCTTTTATTATGCCTGTATGTTCTAGCTAGCCACTAATAGTACCTTTTGGATGATATTTTGGTAACAGAAAACATGTTTTCTATGCACTGATTTCTGCAAAAAAAAAGCTTTTTGCAAGAAACAAGATTTGCATGCAAGTTTTATATGTAATATGTTATGCATTTGCACTGTCTTCATAAACATACAAGTGCTTTCCCCTATTTGTGTGTGTGCGCACAAATGATTTTTCCACACACACAAACACATGTGAGCAATGAAGTTCTAAAGCATGAAGAATATCTAATTTTCTCAGTCAATTGTCTTTACATGTCAGGACACTTTTTTCATCAAGTATCTAAATTTAATACTCTTCATCTTGTTGCAGCAGAGTCCTGTATGAACTCTTCTTTCTCTGCATTCAAGTTGCTTTGGTTAGATGGGTACAATCTATTTCACTAATCCTGTGGTATTGTTTTTCATTTTTAAGCGTATTTTTCTGCATTCTCTCTGCTTGAGTCTTTAATAAATTTACTCATTTAGACTCTGGATTTAATTTTCATTCTCTTGTCCAGCTTGCAAATTGGCAATGTGTTCTCACTGTTGGGAGAACACATTGCCTGGAATTTAAAGGAAGATCTGGAAAATGAACATAGCCTTTTCCATATATAAATTCACAAAGTTTTGACTCCCAAGTGTTATGATGAAACATTATTACATGTAAAATAAGATCTATCACTAATAGCATGTGGGTGGTAGCAGAGTCCAAGATACCCTCTGTCAATGTTTCTGAAGAATATTGACAGAAAATATCTTGGATCCTTTGTCACTTTACAAGTTTGATGGTGACATCATCTCACTTATTGTGCAATCCCATCCAGCCCATGATCAGCTGTCAGTGGCAGAAAAAAACCTAATTTAGAATTTGCAAAATGTATTTTGGAGCTGTGATCCACAAAATCCATTGGCCATACTGGCTGGATGATGTTGTTAGCTGTAGCCCAAAACCCTAACATTTCTAGAAGTTCAACTAACATGTCTCTCTGTGTTATTATAAAATCAAATTGGAGGTTTTGGAAGGTTGCCTGCTGTCCTTTTTTTGTCAAGAACTTTTCATTAGTAAACTGAAATACAGTTAGCTCTCTGAACCCATGGATTCTGTATTCACAGATTCAACCATCCATGGTTTGAAAACATCCCACCACTATTGCAAAGATAAACCTTGATTTTGCATTTTTATATATGGAACATCATTTTACTATGGATTTTGGTATCCACAGAAAGTTCTGGGATCAAACTCTAGTGGATACAAAGTGCCCTCTGTATTCTGAAAACCTACTGCCAAATGCTCCTTATGATTGAGCTACTTCTGAAAAATAGGATGAAGAGTGAAGAAATGAAATATAAACATTGAAGAACAGAATGATCCATCTTAATATATCTGACAAGACAAATATCTTCCTACTGAAGAGAAGCATTTGTGATCATGGGTGGGGGCAGAAAAGAGGAAAAATGATTTGAGAAGCTGGACCACTCATAACTTGGCCTATTGGTGATGTGTCTCTGTTTGGCTGGGTTTTAGCTGGATTCTTGACAGATCACCAAGAGCACATTTGGACCATAATTTGGCCTGGATTACAAGCTTTCATTTAAAAAGGTCCCAGTAGAAGCTGATATATATGGTACAACACAGTATGCAGGAACCTTTATGTGAATTTCTTCTGCAAGCAACAGACACAAGGGAAGGGAAAGTAAGCTGTGCAATTGTGGAAGCATACATTGTGAAGGCATGGGAAAATAGAGGAAATAGGAGGGAGGGGAGAATGAGGAGCATGAGGAGCAGAGTGCAAGAAGAAAGGGAGAGTACACTGTGAGGGTGCAAAGTGAAGACAGAAGTAGGAGATAGGGTAAAGTGAGTAATGTGAGTGGCAGAGTGCAAGAAGAGAGATGAGGCTCCACTGCAAGGGCATGAGGTAAAGCAATGGATAGCTCAAGAGAGGGAAAGGGAAAAGAAAGGGTGTGAGTGAATAAAGGGGGGGGGGTGTAATGGAGGCTTGCTGATAGGTAGCAGTAGCCCATGTTGATATGGTTAATTCCATGACCGAGTAGAAATTTGAACCTGGGTCTCTTGTTCCAAATCCAGTACTTTGAGTATTACTCTATAAACCAATCATCTCATATCAGCAGCAAATAGTAAATATGGTATGGAGATTCATATATATTGGAAGACAAAAGGAATAATTGGTGTGCTAAATTTGTGTAATTGTAATATAAATTACAAGTTACATGCCTGGTTTTGAGGGAGTGGAATGTGACAACCCTTGGTATGGCCCACAATAGGCAGCATAGGCTGTTGGGCAAGGAATAGCAGGAAGTAGTTGGACAAGTTCAAGGGAAATAATGGCAAGGCACAAGAGCCACCTACTTTCATAGTGAAGGGAGATGCCTCTACATCGATAGTGGAATAAAGGCTCTATATCCACTCTGTCAAAGGGGAGAAAGGATACTTTGGACTTAACCTTAAACAACAAAATACTTGGGGCCAACCCTGTGACCATCATGTTCCTTCATTTTTCACTTTTCTGTTTGTAGCTTTAACAGAACCAGCCCAGGAAAACTGACGAAAAGAGCACTATGAAGCCATTTATACCAAACTAGCTGTACCCGGCACGCGTTGCTGTGCCCTATTTAGGAGATGCGAGAAAGTCTGAGTATGTAAGGGTTGGAATTGTTGTTAGTGAATTGGGTGTTTTATGTTTGTGCCTCAGCTCTTTGCCTGCAGTCCTTCGGGTTTGACTTGTACCATGGCCAGGACGGATCAGCTTGGGGAGGGCTTGTCCTGTCAGGGAGCTCTATCTTCACAGGTGCGCCCAGTGTCTGTTGGGGGACTGTTAAAAATCCTTTCTGTATCCTTTTTAGCCACCTTTCTCAAGATCTTCATGTCTAGCTTACTTTCTGCTCCTCTCTTTTTCAAGATGTCCTGCTCTGTGTCTTTTGCACCCATTGGTCGATGTCCGATGAGGCTCCATCCCTTGGAGCCAGCATATAGAGGGGCTGGAGCACCCTCCTTGGCAAACCCCATTGTTGCTGGATGGTCCTCTTATTAATGTGGAATTCCAAGCCACTGGAGATCTTTTGGGAAAGGAAGAAGAGCTCCCCTTGAATGGTGTTGATCTCCATCATGGTCTTCTGATTTGAAAGTGTTGGAGGAGGCTCTGGCACTCATCTGACAGTTTGTTATGAGTCGAATGTTCATGTTGGCTGGCCAGTACAGCAGTTATGCAAATCCGCCCCTTATTGGCAGCCAATCATGTTGTCAGAATGTAGAGGCTGGGAGTCTTTGGCAGCCCGGAGGATGCTGGGAAATGTAGTTTTATTTTTACCGTTGTTTTGGGGGCCTTTTAGGTTTTGGGGGAAAGTTTCTTTGCTACAAACGTACCTTGCTTGAGGCCTATTTCTGTTGGCAAGTTTTGTGTTTCTGCGTTGTAAGGTTTCTCTGTTTGAGGTAGTCTTCACATGACGGCTTTTCCTTTATATATATAGATGATCCATAAGCTCTGCAGACAAACTGTATCCACAAAGGATGAAATTGTGAAATGGGGAAAACAGGAGCTAATTACTAAAGAAACTGTGTAATGTTGTTGATAGAAAGTACAAGATATCGGGCTTCCGGTCGGGCAAAGATGGCGGCAGGTCGGGTGTCTTGATAGCTCCTCAAGACACCACCCGTTACTTAAATCGGAGGGCGATTTGCGCCCCCTCTCCAGGTGGCTCTCACCCACCAACGGGACACGAAGCCGAGGGACAACACCGCAGGCCCCAAAAGTCTCTCCCTCCTCAAGAGGGGGGGACTGAGTGGGCCCGGTGCCATCCCAGACAGGCGAGTGAATTGGAGTGCGGGAAGTGGGGACCACCCCGCAGTTACTGCTTGCCCAGCCGACCCCAACCCAAAGGGGGGACAAACGGCCCTCGGAGGGAAAAGAGGCCGTAAGTAAAGAAGGGACCAAACAAGGGACTCAGGGCGACCCAAGTTGACCCCGAGGCGAGGAACAGCTCAGCGGGAGCCCCATAGGCATTGGGGAAACAAAAGAAAAGAGGGGGGAAGGAAGAGAACCAACTAGGGGGGTGGCTCTCCTTGATCCCAGCCCCCCTCCCCTCCCCCGGTCCTTCAAGGAGGAGAGAGGCACAAGAAGGCAGCCATAGAAGGAAAAAAGGCCCCAAGATGGCGGCCTGAAACAACGACCTGGGGAGGCGTCTTCTTCCAGAAAGCCAGTCGTCAGGAGCGGGAGCCAGCAGCCAATCAAGGGAAAGGGCGCGAAAACGGGCGGAAACGGGGAGAATTGCACAGCCGGGCCCCTTTTAGGAGCGGACAGCCAAAGGGAGGGGGTAGAGTCGCCTCAGCATACGCGAGACAGCACAAGGTGGCCCGGGATGTGGTGGTCCAATTCGGGAAAAAAAGAATCAGAGATGCGGTGCTCATGAAAAAGAAGGAGTCGCAAGCCATGTACAAAGGGTCTAAGGTGATCATTCTAAAAGAGTTCACCACAGCCGCAATGCTCAAAAGGCAGAACGATCGTTTCCTCACAGAGGAGCTGAAAAATAGAAGAATCAGGTTCCGGTGGGAGAGAACCGAAGGGGTGATGGTCACCTACCAGGATCAAAAGCACTGGCTGACCTCGGTGGACAAGGCCCAAGAGTTCTATAAGAAAATACAAGCTGAACCGCCACAGAGAGCATCCCCACATGAAGGCCAGAACGATCAGCCGAAAAAACGATAATTCTACTCCCCCCTGAACGAGCCTGCACACTCCAGCCGCGGGCCTCAAGCTACGGAAAAGACCACCACGACTAGAAATATGGAAAACAACGTTGACGCACCGAGCCACACAGAAGAGATGCCAGATGCATGACTTCCAAATTCCGATATCTTGCTTCTCGAACAACATAAATGGGCTGAACTCGGCCTCAAGGAGAAAAAAGTGTTCAGCCTACTAAGGAAAAAAAATATGACATTGTGGCACTACAAGAGGTCCACATCAAGAAAGCACACATATCTCACCTGGAAAGCAAAGGAATGGGAACCCTCTTCTGCTCGCTGGCGGAAGAAAAGAAAAGGGGGGTGGCAATCTATGTGAGCGAGAAATTACCGGCCAAGCTCGCATTTACAGATGCCGAGGGGAGGATCGTCGGGGTGAAGATTGAGTTAGGCACGCTGCGCCTGCTGGTCTGCAGTATATACGCGCCAAACGGGCCCAAGACCACCTTCATCCAAACCCTCCAAAACCTCATAGAAGACCAGGAGTATGATAGCTTGGTGTTACTAGGAGACTTTAACGGAATCCTAGTGCCTCATCTGGACAAAACCCAGAGTGCCCTCAAACGTAAAAGACCGGATCCGGACCCCTCCAGTACGCTCCCAAGAGCTTTCCTGCATCTCAAGACGGACCTCTCCTTGATAGACATATGGCGTCTCCACAATCAAGGGGAGAAAGACTTTACTTTTTACTCCAACAGACACCAGAGCTGGTCTAGGATCGATATGGTCTGGGCGCCAAAGTCTCTGGCTCAAGATAACACAGATAAAGATCCTGCCAAGAGACGTCTCCGATCATTGTCCGATTGTGATGAGCTTTAACCAAAGATCCCCTGTACGACGCTGGAGACTCAACGATAACCTTCTGAAGAAGGAGGAGGACATACAAAAGTATAGGGAGCTAACTAAGGATTACTTTGCGATCAATGACAACCAGGAAACTAGCCCCGAAATGGTCTGGGATGCTTGCAAGGCTGTCCTCAGAGGCCACTTCATACAACACAATGCGATAAAGAACAGGGAGAGACAGAGGGCCCTTGCAGAACTACAAACCAAAATCGCAGCAGAAGAAAGGACTCTGAAGGACCAGCCAGACAGCCGAGCCACGGTCATCCAACTGGCAGCGTTGCGAAGACAAAAACACCATCTCGACCTTGCCCAAATCACTAAAGACCTAAAGTTTGTAAAACAAAAAGCCTTTCAGAATGCCAACAAACCGGGCAGATGGCTAGCGAGAAAGATCAAGTGCAAGAAACAGGCGGGATATATAACCAGAGTCAAAGCGGGGGACGGAATGGCCACGGCAGAAGATGACATCAAAAAGGAGTTCCACCTATTCTTCGCCAAGTTATATGAGGCAGAACCCGAAGGCAAGGAGGACATATGGAAATATCTAGAAGATCAGAAACTGGACAAGATCCCAGGGTACTACAGGGACATTCTCAATAGAGAAATTTCGGAGAGGGAGATAGACTCTGCCATAAAGAACTTAGACCCGAGTAAGGCCCCGGGCCCAGATGGCCTGACAGCTCGGTTCTACAAAACCATGAGCTGCGAAATTACCGCCTTTTTGAAAAAACTTTACAACAGAGTGCTCTCGGAGGGTACATCCCCAGACACTTGGAAGGAGGCCAACATAGTCATCATTCATAAGGAAGGCACAGATGAGACCAATGTTGCCAATTACAGGCCCATCTCATTATTGAACATCGACTATAAAATCCTGGCCTCCATCCTAGCGGCGAGACTGAAGATCTGGCTGGGTGACTGGATAGCCTCAGATCAGAATGGCTTCTTACCGGGCAGACAGGGCAAAGAAAACGTCAGGACTGTCATCAACCTGTTGGAATACTATGAAGCGCACCCCCGAAAAGAAGTTGCCTTTCTCGCTCTAGACGCAGAGAAAGCATTTGACAACTTGCGGTGGGACTTCTTTCAACTGCTTATGGCGAAGATGGATATGGGCCCCAAATTTCAAAATGCCATTGGGGCAATATATCAGGAGTAATCAGCGAAAGTCTGGGTCAATGGGCGGCCAACAAAAGAATTAGGATACAGAAAGGGACCAGACAGGGATGTCCTCTCTCGCCCCTGATCTTCATACTCGCTACAGAAATTCTGCTGAGAGCGATAAGATCCAACGACCAGCTACGAGGCCCGAAAATTGGAAAACACCAATATAAGGTGAAGGCATTCGCAGACGATATAATTTGTTTTGTTGAAAGGCCTATGGACTCCATACATCTGTGGCTGGCGGAGATCGAAAAATTTGGTCTTCTAGCGGGGTTGAGAATAAACAGGAGGAAGACGAAAATCCTAACAAAAACGTGTCTACAAACCGTCAGGAGCTGCTGGGATCGGTGTCGGGCATGCAAATCTCCCAGTTGATTAAGTACCTGGGCATCCAGATAACTACACAGAACTGCCATCTATTCAAGAACAACTACGAGGCACTCTGGAAAAAGGTTCAAATTGACCTAGGGAATTGGAGAAGCGCCAACCTCTCCCTCATGGGCAAGATAGCAGCTGTCAAGATGAACATCCTCCCACGGCTGTTATATTTGTTCCAAAACATTCCCATCATTAAGTCAAGTGCTATCTTCGAAGCCTGGAAAAAGGACGTCCTCAACTTTATTCGGGACTCCAAGAAAGCTAGAATCAGATATGCCATCCTGATAGACAGAAAGGAGAGGGGGGGCCTGGGCCTCCCGGATCTGAAGATGTACCATGACGTGCGCGGGTTGATCTTCGTAAAGGACTGATAGCCCTGGCTAGAGAGGATATCCTGGCATCGGAGGGATTCGACCTCAAAGCGGGATGGCACGGGTACTTATGGTACGGGAGCACGAGAACAGACCCCAACTTCAAAACACCTCCTGAGAGCAGCGCCCTGCAGATATGGGAGAGATACAGGGAGAGGTTCTTCGTCAGGACCCCCTCTGGCTTTCTCCTATGGAAGCACACCAAAAGAGTATCCTGGGATGGCAAATGTGGCCAAGGTACGAAGAGCTCACCACCAAGGTAGCAGGGAGGAGATGTCTAAAATCGCTGACCCAACTACAAAGTCAATACGAACAGCTCACATGGTTACAATACCTCCACATAAGGGCATGGTTCAAAAAGGACGACCAGGTCGGCTTCGAGGATAAGGAGATCTTCTGGAAGGCCTTCCTGAGAAGGGAAAGGAAGCTAGTCACAAGAGCCTATCAGAAGTTGTTGGAATGGGCCATGGAGACCGAGGTAGTGAAAACTTGCATGGTCAAATGGGCGCAGAATATAGGGCGTCCCATCAGCCTGTACGAATGGGAAAAGATCTGGAGGAAACAGCTGAAGATCACTTATGCCACAGACCTCAAAGAAAATTGGTATAAGCTGTTCTTCCGGTGGTATATGACGCCACAGAAGCTGGGTGTGATGTACAAGGAAGCCCAATCGAAATGCTGGAAGTGTGGCTCACAACCTGGAACTTTTTTCCACATGTGGTGGACCTGCCCAGAAGCCACAACCTATTGGAAAGGCATCCACAGAGGTATCCAGAAAATTCTTCTCACCACGCTAGAAAGGAAGCCGGAAAAGTATCTGTTGGGTCTGCTGTCGGAAGAAGAAATGCCGGACAAGAATTCGGAACGTCTGTTTGTCTACTTGACCACAGCCGCAAGGATGGTCTATGCGAGGAACTGGAAGGCTGCAACTTCACCACAGCTCGAGGATTGGGAAACCAAAGTGTGGGACATCATGAACATGGACAAGCTCTCCTTCTATCTAAGTGAGGCAGGAGGCAGAGCGCTAAAAAGGACAGATTGGTCACCATTCCTGACCTATATGAAGGCCCGGGAGGATTCTACGGCTCCAACAACCCCAAAACCATGAATCTTCCAAAGAGCTCCATTCACCCCACGGGCCAGGGTATTGGGCCAAAATATTCGAGACACTTGACAAAGGGGAAGGAGGCTATCAAAGGCCAATCACATGGAGCCCCCAAGAGCACATCGCCCCCCACTTATTATCAATGACGTTCACACCTCCACTCCCAACCCTCCCCCCACACGAGGACTGAGTAAAAGGGATTATATAGTAGTGCCGGAAACCTACTCAGCATACCCCCTTTCTCCCTTCCCCACCACTTCCTCACCCGGACTCCCCTCCCCCAACCCCCCTTTCTGACCCCCCACCCCATCACCCTGAGCCAATCTCCCAGTCTTTTCTCTCTCTCTCCCCTGTTCCTACTGTCCTTTATCTGAAATTGTTCCCCCACTTTTACTGTTTATGACAAAACCTAATAAATATATTTTTTAAAAAAAGAAAGTACAAGATATCTCTAAGGAAAGAGATAATGAGGAGTGGCAGCTTTCCAGGATTTCCCTCTACTGGCAATTGCCAATACACATCCATATATATCTCTAAAAACAATATTGATAGTCTGACATTTTTTGTGACATGCAGATTCTGAGCAAAAATGTCTAGAAAAACAACAGTAAATATCATCATGTCCTGGTTCCTTGATTTAAAATAACAATAGGAAATGACACTCCCATAGTATCTTCCCATGCATTATCCAAACAGCAATTTCCCCTTCCACGAGAAAGACCTGAGAGCACATAAATAGGTCTCTAAAAGATGCAAAGAATCTAGGACCTCACTCCTACTCTATGTACATGGTCTATCCCAACAGGGAACCCAGGCATACAATTTGACTTTCCTCAGTTGAGTCCATGCCTTGGTAGCGCTTGGAACCTTAGCAAAGTGTGTAGTTGATTTGTGTCTTCTCATAAAAATCCAGAAGAGTCTGAAGCAGCATCCTTCAACTTCAAGAACAGAGAAAAATGTGGCTCATTGTGTGAAGGCTTCAGCTTTGTGTTTCTCAGCAGTATGATTTAGATTGCCCAAAATCCTTTTGTTGTTGTTATTCTTAAACTACTGGGAGGCAGAAATCCTTCATATCCT
>JARBWK010000001.1:90944857-91082357 GCA_030556195.1 Anolis apletophallus | reverse complement strand
TCTGCGGACAGAGCCTAATATCAACGTGGTAAGGGAAGATTTTTTTTCTCCCATGGAGGACAAAATAATAGCGGTGGCAAAAGGAGGGGGGAAGGAAGGGGGGCAAAAGGTTTTTCTGGAGGCACAGCTGGAGCTCTGCAAAGGCACAGGAGTATGCCTAGGCACACTGGTTGAAAAAGACTGGTCTAGATTATCCCTAAAACCTAGTCCTAAATATCAGACCCAAAATAGAGCTGGCTCAATAGAAATTTTTAAAAATCTATAATTGATCAAGTTCTTATGATTCAATAACTGTTCTAGTTGAGACTAACTATTACATGTAGGACCATATTTCTGGAACATTCATAATCAAATTATATGATTCTTCTGATATTAAAAAGTTGGTGAAGATCCAGAATGGAGTAGAGCAGAGAAAACTGACATGGGGAAAGGTTTATATACTATAGGAAACCAAAATTTGAGAACTACTGTCTTTCAAAAGGCTTTTGCATGCCAAATCTAATCCAGACAATCAATTATATAATCAAGTTATATTGCTACCTATTAAAATTTGTGCTCAGCAATGTAATTAGATTACAATGGTGATTTCTATAGTATGTTAATTATATTAATTTATTTAATGCCCTCATCCATCGTACTTCTGTGAGGCTGTTTATTTTAAAATGAAATCACTCCTTTGGGCATTTGATACTGGCTTAGCAAAACTTAGCAAAACACCCCTAGACAATCCTTGGCTAAACAGGAGGGATTTGAAATCAATGTCCCACACTGACACGGTCTTCTTGAACAATCACTCTGACTTTCAAGATCCATGTTCAAAGATCAACCCTGGATTCATGTTTATGGACTGATCCTGGGAGTTGCTAAGTGCTCTCTTTCCCATGTACAGTTGGCCTCTGATCCAAGAGCAGTCTGCAGAAAACCAGCAGTCAAATATGCAAACAGATATAATTAGAAATTTGCCAGTTGTATGGCTTTCATACCACCTAATTTAAATCCTTGTGGGTTTATGCATGTGTGTGTTTAAGAAAAGAAAGGGGATTAAATGTGCAAAAGATGAAATGTCCAGAACATAAAATAAACTTGTTCTCCTTCAGGCAACTTGTTCTCCTTAAGTCTATTTGCAGGTGAATTGAAATGGCTCCATTGCAATGTTCAGGAATAAGCTTCCAGGGAGCAATCCATCTTTATACCCTATAAATGATGCTGTCAAGATAGCTCTCTTTTGCTGATTTCAGAAGACAAAATACAAGGGTTTTTTAACCATGAGGGAAAATGCCTGGAATCCTCTATGACAAATGATGAACAAAAATAAATGATGAACAAAAGCTAGCCATTTACTGTGAAGCAACATAAACAAATTTTGTGCAAATGCCTGAATTTTGTTCTGTATGGTAGAAATTGGATCCAAGGATATGAAAGCTTCCTGTAGAGTCCAGGCCACCTTGGAATCGTTTTCATATTAAAACAATGAATTTCCAAAGTTAGAAGAGCTAGGGAGAGTGAAAGGTAAGTCACTCTGAAAATAAAATTGATTTTCAAATTATAATTTTGATTGTGCTTTGTGCTTTGATTGTGCTTTTCCTGCATGGCAAGGGGTTGGACTGGGTGGCCCTTGTGTTGTCTTCTAACTCTGTGGTTCTGTGACTCTATGATTCTATGTCTTACATCCAAAAGGGTACCAGAAACGACACTTTATTGGAAAACATCTCCAACAAATGGGATCTTTACTATACAATTAGGACATTCTCTCTATCCATTGAAAATATGTAATTAGCAAGGAAAATGATTTTACATTTAGGTTTCACTACTCCCAGTGCAAAAAACATAAATAAAAAATAGTTTTATTTATATACTCATATATACTCGAGTATAAGCCAAGTCAATATAAGCCTAGGCACCTAATTTTACCACAAAAAACTGGGGAAACATATTGACTCAAGTATAATCTTAGGGTGGGAAATGCAGCAGCTATGGGTAAATTTCAAAATAAAAATAGATACCAAATAAAATTACATTAATTGAGGCATACAGCTTCTCCTCTCCTCTTGGCACAGCAACCCAGCTGTGCTGAGAGCAGAGGCCGCACACCTTCCTCTTCTCTTCTCTCAGCACAGAGATCCAGCTGGGCTGCTGTGCCAAAAGGGGAGGAGGCACACAGCTGCTAGAAGCCCTGCAAAGGGTTTCTTTCATGCCCATGCCTTCCTGCCAGGACCCCCACTTGAATATAAGCCAAGGGGGTCTTTTTAAGCATTTTAAAATGTGCTGAAAAACTAGCTTATACTTGAGTATATTACATTTGGCTGATGCCCAACAAAACTAGAACCACTCAATAATAATTTGCTTCTACTGAGAGGATTTAATTTGAGGAAGTGTCTTGTTGTGTGATAAAAAGGTTTTTAATAGTGCCAATTTATTATTTTAAATCAGAATTCTCATCCATCCAAAAAGCATACGGTCAATTCATTGCTTTGACTGTATTCCTTCTGACTTTTTCATTCTTTCAATGCTTATCAGGACAACTCGAATTTATTGTCCCATGGAGCTATTCTTGGAGAAATTGCATCTTTAAAATGGCATATTCTAATTCTCATCATTCATAACAATGTGACCATACTAGTTTTATAGAGACCAATTGTTAGTCACAGTGAAGGCAGACCTGAGGAATTAAGGGTGGGCTGACAAATCAATCCTGATGAAAGTGACACTGAGTCAACAGATCTACTCTATTTGGAACCATTGGATTTAAGCTATAACTCCCAGTTCTGGCCAAAGTCAGCTGTAGTACATCATTGCAGCTTCCATTGTGAACAAGTAGAAATGAGTTCAAGTCACTCAAGGTAATAACTTGGGACCATTTGTGGTGGAAAAGAAACAGCATTTCTAAGCACCCCAATATCTAAGTTAGAACGGAGGACCTCTACTACCCACCAGATGTGATGGCATAATCACCATAGGTATCAATATCCGTGTCTCGCAATAATTAAAATGACTACAATTTTTGAATTTTCCAAAGACTGAAAAGTTGAACACTATCACAATCAGGAAAGAGCACTGGCCCTACTGTTATGCAGTGATAGTCAATGCTGCTTCTATGCATAAAATAACCTACCAAATCTGTTGACTGCCACAAAAACTATCCAGAATCCCTCTGAGATGTTTGTTTACAAGAGATGTCTGTTTATAAAGCTTTAGATTTTCAGGGCTATCTACTTTTTCTAGAAAAATTATTCCAAAATGTTTATGATGACATTAATACTTAAATGTTTAATATGCATTGATTTTAATTCAATTTATTTTAAGTTTAATGCTTGTATGTGTTTAAGGCATGGAATAATTACCATATGTAAGCCACCTTGAGTCCCCCTTGGGGTAGAGAAAGGCAGGGTACAAATAGGGTAAATAAATAAATAGCATGAGGCTACAGCACACAAAAATGTGTTCCTCTAGTCCTGCAGAAATGCTGCCTGGAAATGAGTTGAAATAATTCATAGTGGATATTACTTTGATCAGATATTTGGGGAAACACAAATGCTTGTCTCATCATATGGAAGGCCCTGTCTCTTTTACCCGTCTATTCCTTCACAGGATGGAGATGAAGGTTTTACAGCCCTGACCTTAATAGTAAAGGTTGGGTACGTCTATACCATAATTTGGTAGTTTTTTTATGCCTGAACATTTTCTGTGACTCCAGAAAATCATTCTTGATTCATTATAGCCAAAATGTGTTGAGACCATGCAAGCCTCATCTGGAAGTCAAGAAATCCAAGTAGTAGACAGAATTTCTTCTTTTCAGCAATATGGTAGCTGGATTAGAGACGGACAGCTCAAAAAGACCCACCTGAATGTCAAGCTAATGTAAACACTGACAATTGCCATTTAATATGCTGACATTACTCATTTTTCCTGAAGTGTCAGCTGATAGATTTCTTAACTTCCTCCTATCTTGAGAACATTTTCAGACTCTAACATGCAGCCACAAACTCAGATAGTGCAACAGCTTGGTGTGGGGGGGGGGCAACTCTTGCTGGTAAAGTCAGTACTCAGAAAAATCTGACTTAGGATATTGTGTGTCTTGAATGGCAAATCCTGATTCATCTGCAATAAGGCATAATTTCAATGAAATATTTGAAGAGAGCTATGGAGCAATTTATGTAATACCAACTCATAGCAAAAGATGAAAAGAACTAAATATAGACTTCACCCAAACAATCTGTGCAATCATCCACAATTGTATAGCACCAAACCACAGCTGTGGGTGGTTAATTAGAGTAGAACTGTATACATAAGATTGCTAGAAAAACCAATGGACTCTCCTGTCTACCATTTTCTTGCTGCAGTGGCCAAACAGATGCCTCTGGGAGGCTTACAAGCAGGGCAGAAAGGCAACTGCACTTTCCCACTTATGTTTTCTAGCCTCCCTCCCATATAAAGGTAAAGGTGTCCCCTAACATTAAGTCTAGTCATGTCCGACTCTAGGGGGTAGTGCTCATCTCAATTTCTAAGCCAAAGAGTCAGCGTTGTCTGTAGACACCTCCAAGGTCATGTGACCAGCATGACTGCATGGAGTGCCGTTACCTTTCCACAGAAGTGGTACCTATTGATCTCACATTTGCATGTTTTTGAACTGCTAAGTTAGAAGAAGCTGGGGCTAACAGCAGGAGCTCACACTGCTCTCCATATTCAAACAGCCAACGTTTTGGTCAGCAAGTTCAGCAACTCAGTGGTTTAACCCACTGCACTACCAGGGGTCCTTCCTTCCCACATAAAACCCACAATATCCAAATCGATATGGACAGCTTTAACGGCAATTTTGAACTTGGTCTGTGGGGCTCTGGATGGCCATCTGTCGGGAGCACTTTGATTGTGATTCCCGCATGGCAGAATGGGGTTGAACTGGGTGGCCTTTAGAACCTTTTCCAACTCTAGGGTCCAAAAAGCTGGCACACTGTCTCTGTGCCTGACTTCATGGGTTATGACATTGACATGTCAGTGTTCTGTATCCAACTAATTATGTTGTGTTTAAAACAGGCTTGGTTAACAAAGAACACCTGATTTTTCCCAAGTCCACAGAGGCTTTAACCTGTGTCAGGTTTCACTGTGCTAGGACAGCCTGTTAATATTTATCTGAAGAGAAAATGTTTTTCTAGTCTTCTCCTGGTTCTGTACTCTTCCCGGCATCATGTTTCCACGTATTGCCCTGAGATGGGGACAGACCTTCTACCTAGGCAGGCCAAGGAAAATATTCTGGACCTGCCTAGGACATCATCAGAAAGAGAAAGAGGCTAATCAATATTACTTTTTAAATGCTCTGCTTGCTGGCGTGATTGTTACCTAGAAAATAGCAGCAACACCTGCTACTACAAAGAAGGCTCGATGTTTGTTTAATACATTGAAATATTTACTCATTTATGCTTCTTACAAAATCCAATTGGAGAACTAATTTGTCCTTTACTGAAAGAAGGCTCTAAAGGTGCATCCCATTCCTGCTTTTTCCCTTCCTTGCCTTGTCTTTGTTTATATTATGCCAACTGACTAACCTTCTGCAACTAGATTATCAAAATTAGCTGTCTTTCTCCTGATTCATGATAGCTCTCTTTCCTTCATGTCATCCTCTGTGCTACTAAGAATAATTTCGACAATTTTGACAAGGACTCAGATAAAGTGCACGAAGAACATAAAATATAACATTTTGCAGTGTGCCCGAGAAAGATTTCGTTTGAAACCAATTGAACTTCATAAATAGAACTTCACATCTCTAGGGTTTTTCTCTTTTCATATTTCTCTCTTCCAGTGGCATGCTCATTTTTAAACTGCCTTTCTTTCCAACTTTTAGTCTAAGGAACACTTGCTTGTGAAAGCGAATGTGGCCTAAAGCTTAGAATTACGAATTGGCTGTGTTATGGCCTTCACTGAGCATAAAGATCACTGGGACACTTTGGGCCAGTTGTTTTCTTTGAGCCTGATATAAAAGTTTGCAGAGATGTCAAAGTAGGATGAGGAGAAGCATGTAGGTCTTCTTGAGCCCAATGGAGGAAATCCAAGATACAAATGTAACTAAGAAATGCATAAAATTTAACTAACCAATACACAAAACATATTCAGCAATAGACATGTTAGCCATACAGCTAAATACAAAGGATACAAAATCGAAACAGAGTAGCATCTGAGACTAAGGACGATTCCAGACAGGCCTTAGATCCCAGCATACGATCCCAGGTTTTCTGCTTTAAACTGGATTATATAAATCCACACTGTCAGATAATCTGGGATAAACCGAAAACTTGGGATCATATCCTGGAATATGGGGCTTACCTAGAAGGGCCCTAAATGTGGGCTCCTGGCTATAAGTTTGCTTCCCCTCCCCCTTCTGTGGGTCCTTCTACACATGCAGTAAAACCTGGAAGCAACTGGGATAAAGGGGGGGGGGGGTGGCTAAAATATGTTTGGGGAAAGTGCAGGCAGAATAGGCTGATAAGCACATATTAAAAATGTGCGCTTAAAACCTGGTTCCATCCAAAAAAAATGTGCACCTTCGCATAACTGTATATCCCTGCAGTCATGGAAAACATGTGATTTCCTTCCCATTTCCCTGTGTGGACTGGTCCAGCGCATTTGTTTTAAAAACCTGAAATAGCTGATCAGGCTATCAAAAAATGGAGCCACACACACACACAGGTGCCTAAAGGGAAGCAGAATTGGAAAGCTATTAGAACTCTCTGCAACCATTCCTTTCTTCTGGTAGTTATAATATTCAGCAGAGCTTGAATTAACAGTTGGGTGAAGAGAGAGATAAGAAATATGCTTGTGTATATATTAAGGCCCCTTCCACACCTCCATATAAAATCCAGATTATCTGCTTTGAACTGGATTATATGACAGTGAAGACTCACATAATCCAGTTCAAAGCAGATAATGTGGATTATCTGATTTAATAATATGGATTATATGGCAGTATATAAAGGGCCTAAGATCTCTGCATGAGTGCACATGAGGTCCTGCACATCCCAGAGATAATGTTTGTTTTAAAATACTTCCGTCTGTATGGCCTCCATTTTGATCCACTTCAAAGGAAAGCATAAGGATGGTTTGGGGGGGGGGGGATATCCCAGGACTGACAGGTCTGTGTGCTGACTTGCTCTAAGGTCCCTGGATTTTTTGCCCCAGTTTGACACTGTCTGAAAGCTCCCCCCATCATTTACTAACGTTGCCTGATACAGACCCCCTCTATAATGCCATATAAAATCCACTTTATCTACTTTGAACTAAATTATATGGCAGTGTAGACTGAGATAATCTAGTTCAAAGCAGATAATGTGATTATCTGTTTTTATTATCTGGATTATACTGCAGTGTAGAAGGAGCTGCATGAAGCTATTAAAGCTTTGAAAGCTTGCATTGTGCTGGCCAAAAATGGTGTCAGTCTTTTGTGAATTTTGAGTTATATTCTGTTTTGCAGTATGGCCAATATGTATGGCTCCTGCATATACTTTTTAGCTTTGAAGATGCCAAACTTCAGCTAGGCCAACTACTTGCTCCCTCGACCCGTGCCCCTCCTGGCTGATTAGATCCTGCCGGGAGGGGCTACGAGGCCCCCTGGGCTCGATCATAAAAAGCTCCCTTGAGCAAGGAGTCTTCCCAGGGGGTTAAAAGAGGCAATGGTAAGACCGCTGCTGAAGAAGCCGAATTTAGACCTTCGGCTCCCTCCAATTACAGGCCAGTTTCCAACTTGCCTTTTTAGGCAAGGTGATTGAGAGGGCAGCAGCGGATCAGCTGCAGGGGTTCTTAGAAGACACAGCTGGACTTGATCCCTTCCAGTCCGGCTTCCGTATTGGGCATGGGACGGAAACCGTGCTTGTCGCCATTACAGACCAACCGCCGCCAGCTTGACCAGGGTGGGTCAGCCCTGCTTGTCCTGTTAGATCTGACAGCAGCGTTTGACACTGTAGATCATACTTTGTTAACCCACCGTTTAGCCGGTTCTAGGGTTAGGGGGACTGCCCTTAAATGGGTGGCCTCCTTCCTCCAGGGCCGGGGACAACGCGTGAGGGGGCGGGGAGGTCTCTGGGAGACTACCACTTAATTGTGGGGTCCCCCAGGGTGCCATCCTTTCCCCCTTATTATTCAACGTTTATATGCGCCCCCCTGGCCCAGCTGGTTCGCGACCTTGGTCTGGAGTGTTATCAGTATGCAGATGACACCCAGCTTTTGCTGAGAATGGACGGCAGGCCGGATACCGTACCCGATTGTTTCCATCAATGCCTGGAGGCCGTGACTGGTTGGCTGCGTGCCAGCCGGCTGAAGGTGAATCCGTCGAAGACGGAGATCTTGTGGCCCGGTCGACCTGGGCTGGATGAGTGCCGGTTGCCTACCCTGGATGGCGAGCGTTTAAGCCCGTCACCCTTGTTAAGAGCCTAGGTGTTCAGCTCGACCCCCTGCTGACCATGGAGACTCAGGTCTCCTCGGTCAGCAGGGTGGCGTCTTTTCACCTACGACAGGCTAGGCGACTGGCCCCCTACTTGTCCAGGGACGACCTGGCCACGGTGATCCAAGCGACGGTCATCGCGAGACTAGATTACTGTAACGCCCTCTACGTTGGCCTTCCCTTGGCGACGCTTCGGAAACTCAAGCTAGTGCAGAATGCCGCTGCTCGCCTGCTGGCCGGAACGCCAGTAAGGGAGCACATTACTCCCATTCTCCGGCAACTGCACTGGCTCCCCATTGAGTGCCGAATCGCCTTCAAGGTGTTGGTGCTGACCTTTAAGGCCTTGCACGGCCTAGGGCCTGCGTACCTGAGGGACCGCCTTGCCCCATATATTCCCCCGAGACCACTCCGCTCAGAAGAACAAAATCTGCTTTTGATTCCATCAATCCGCTCCTGCCATCTGTCTTCAACTAGGCAACGGGCCTTTTCGGTGGTAGCTCCAGGGCTCTGGAATTCCCTTCCAGGGAGATTCGAGCCATCTCAGAGCTGATTCCCTTTCGGAGGGCTTGTAAAACTGCTTTATTTAGATCAGCCTTCGGCTAGGTCCCAGACCGGCCGAGGATAGCATAACTTCCAGACCCAAGCCACCTTCTGTGTCTCCTCTTTACTACGCTGTGACATGTAAATTTTTAAATGTTTTAATTGTTTTATTGTAGGGCTGCATGTTTGTTTCACGCTGCCCGTTTCATGTGTTGTAACCCGCCCCGAGCCTGCAGGGAGGGGCGGAATATAAACCCAAATAATAAATAATAAATAAATAAATAAATTGTTGGCCCCTTCTACACCGCTATATAATCCATATTATCCAATAGATAATCCACATTATCTGCTTTGAACTGGATTACATGAGTCTACATTGCTGTATAATACAGTTCAAAGCAGATAATCTAGATTTTATATGGCAATGTAGAAGGGGACGCTGCTGCAATAGTGGGAACTGTAACAAAACGGAGCAATAGTCTGGAATATAATTCTTTAGGTTTTTTACCTTCAATAAAGATAAAACAATCTCATTTTTACAGTTGGCATGTTTTAACTAAACAGCACAGAAACCCATTAGATATTTACTGTTCTCCGTCTAAGGCCCCATGTACACTTCCATATAACATCCAGATTATCTACTTTGCACTAGATTATATGACAGTGTAGACAATCTGTTCACAGAAGACAATCTGGGATCGGATCCTGAGAGCTCTGCCACACAGCCATATAACCCAGAATATCAAGGCAGATAATCCACGATATCTGCTTTGAACTGGATTATCTGCCATATACAGTCCTGCCATATAATCCAGTTCAATGTGGATTTTATACAGCTGTATTGAAGGGGGGCGAGATATAGAGCCAGGCATGTAGCCGGGGGGGCTAAGGGGGCTTCAGCCCCCGAAATTCTCAGGGTGGTCTGCGAAAAGGCCTTACTGGTTCATTATTTAAACTGTTATGTTTATTCATATCATGATCTGATCACCATGCTCATTATATCCCGCATGAATGGGGTTATTGGGATAACAATACAAAAGGTTTGCTAAGGTAGACCCTCTTCCACCCAGTCTCAGCCCCCCCCCCGAACCAAACTCAGCCCCCCCCCCCTGAATCAAAATCCTGGCTACGGCCCTGTATAGAGCAGTGTAGATCCAGTCTAATAAAGGGTCAGTTAGCTTTGCAGGGGACAGGGACAGCTAGATCTCACAGTTTACTTTTCTGTTACTAAGGGAATTGAAATGCTATTGCCTGTCTTTGTTGTTGTTTATTCATTTAGTCGCTTCCGACTCTTTGTGACCTCATGGACCTGCCCACGCCAAAGCTCCCTGTCAGCCGTCACCACCCTCAGCTCCTTCAGGGTCAAGCCAGTCACTTCAAGGATACCATCCAGCCATCTTGCCCTTGGTTGGCCCTTCTCCCTTTTTCCTTCCATTTCCCCCAGCATCATTGTCTTCCCCAAGCTTTCCTTTCTTCTCATTATGTTGCCAAAGTACTTCATCTTTGCCTCTAATATCCTTTCCTCCAATGAGCAGTGAGACTTTATTTCCTGAAGTATGGACTGGTTGGATCTTCTTGCCATCCAAGGCACTCTCAGAACTTTCCTCCAACACCACAGTTCAAAAGCAAATATCTTCCTTCACTCAGCCTTCCTTATAGTCCAGCTCTCATATCCGTAGGTTACTACGGGGAATACAATTTCTTTAACTATGCGGATTTTCATTGCCAAAGTGATGTCTCTACTCTTCAATATTTTATTGAGATTGGTCATTGGCATTACCTGTCTTCGTGTCTTTTATTGCCTTTTGTCCCTCTCATGGCCAAGAAGAACTGACTTCTTCTGCATCAAAATCCCGCAATACTATTTTAATTGGCAACACCAATAACATCTCAGACAAAATATATGCCTGTAATTCTAACATTTTCACAGCTTTTTCCAGTATGATTTTTAACATTTTTGCCTAATGAAGAAGCTAGTGAAGCACTGAAAGCCAGCATTTTCTGCATTTTAGGTTACCAATGTTATTGCTTTTTTGTGGATTTTGGAATTTGTTATATTGTTATATTGAGAAAATGCATGCAAAATCCAATTGAATTTAGAGGGACTTCTCCCTAAGTTAATACATTTTGGATCAAACTGCAGTGCTTATCTTTCCAGTGCTGTGCAAACCAAAATACATTTACATAGAAACAGTTACCAATTTATTTCTGCTTCTTTATCCCAGCTAAATATGTTTAGAATTGCAGCTTGAGGGTAAGTGAGGAAATGCAGAAGAAAAACCTTGATTGCTCTGAATCAGCTTAAAGTACACTTGACAGCTATTTCAAAACCAGAGAGTTGTGAGTTTCTGTCCTCCCTTCCTCTCCTCCACACAAAGATTGAAGCAATGTCCCCTTCCTCTTACACCCATCTTCGGGAAGGGCAAGGGCTGAATAAAAACAAACCAGCACAGTGTGAGCAAAAAGTTCACATAGGAACATTGCGGTACAGGAAACATAATTGTGAAGAAGGTGCTTAAGCTTTGAGAGGGTGGAAGATGTTTATGAAAGAAGCAAACACTCCCTTGTTCTCCAGACAGCAGCTTTCCATGGACTCAGCAGCTCTTATCCCAGTTCACCCCAAGGAAGCATGCAGGCAGGAGTCCTATGCTGCATTTTTCAAAAATATATCCCCATCAGGGACGTGTCTTATCAAGCTGCATCTGTCAAGTTTAATGAAAGTATGCTTGTTGTGGCATTTTGCTCAGCAAACACGGGAGTGTAAAACCACAGAATGTACAATCGTGCTTTAATACGTACAAAACAAATGTCCCACATAGAATATGAGCACAAACAACTCTTCATCAGAGAATACATTTGGTCAATGCTATACAGAGTGTGTACACTTGCAATAATCCTGTAGAGACTGGGTGTCTTGTTTTGAAAAATACTGAACCCCTCTCTCCTGCTGCCGCCATCCTCCCAGTTCCTTTTCACCAAGCTGTCCTTACTGCAGACATCATTAAAAACACAAATTGAAAAAGAGCATACTTTTGCATTTTGTGAATAATTTAATCCCCAAAGGATTAAGACCATAAACAAAACAAAATAGCCAATATATTTCTATAAAATAATCTCATCTCTCTCTCTCTCTCTCTGTGTGTGTGTGTGTGTGTGTGTGTGTACATAAAGTGATTTGGCTTCATTGAGATGAGACTGGGTGACAAGTGCTTACAAGCAGCTTTTTGAAAAAAGAAAACATTATTTTCTTCCCCAGTGCTTTTCCCATTAAGGCACTATTCTAGGAAACATATTATTAGCATCCTTAAGGAGTAATCCAAATGTTCTTAACTGGCTGCCCACAGCATGAGATACACCATTAATAGACAGTAGTTTCAAGCAAATAAATACGGTGTAGATAGAAATAGATTCAACACATTCAACACAGACTGTTTGTTAACAATCTTTGATAACAAAAGAGCTGAGTAAAGGGGCCTTCCACACAGCCATATAACTCATAATATCAAGGCAGATAGATAATCCACAGTATATGCTTTGAACTGGGTTATCTGAGTCCTCACTGTCATATAATTAAGTTCAGTGTGGATTTATACATCTAAGGGAACTTAGATGTGTCATGGTTGAGGACTTGTATTTTAGTGAAGGTGAGTAATCTGTTTTAGATTGAGTAATCTGTTTTGGATTTTAACCTGGATTTGAGTGATCAGTGCCCCCCCCCCACACACACACACACAGTGGCACAGTGGGTTAAACCACTGAGCTGCTGAACTTACTGACTGAAAGGTTGGTGGTTCAAATCCAGGGAGCGGGGTGAGCTCCCACTGTTAGCCCCAGCTTCTGCCAACCTAGCAGTTTGAAAAGATGCACATGTGAGTAAATCCATAGGTACAACTCCAGCAGGAAAGTAAGGGCACTCCATGCAGTCATGCCTGCCACATGACCTTGGAGGCATCTACAGACAACGCTGGCTCTTCACCTTAAGAAATGGAGATGAACATCAACCCCCAGAGTCAGACATGTCAGGGGAAAACCTTTACCTTTACCTATCTTTCAGTGATCAAAAGTGCTGAATCTTATACTTTAAAAGATGCAACACTTTGGATAGTTTATTTAAAATCTGGAGCAAAATCCAGAGTAAACTCATTGACTGACTGACAGGGATTGACATCAGCTTCCAGCACCAAACTGAGAATACCCAAACTGTCTGAAGTGCTGCTGCTTTCTCCATCCTCTCTCCTTCTGCACTTTCTGGACATATTCTGCACACTCGGAGTTGCAGTGTTTGTTTCTTCAAGTAGCTTTTCCAGACTTGGAAACAATGAAGTTTACCTCGCGAAATTCATCCATGAAGACATGGATCATTTGAAAGTTTAATTTGCATTGTGCTCCAACTAAAAATCCTGACTTTAAAGCTTAGCCTTTCTCGCTGTTGGTGTCTCTCTTTCTTCAGACATGCAAGTGTTGGCCTTCCTCAATTTACATCTCACAGCCCATCATCCCCTCTTTCCTGCATGTTATCATCCAACACAATACCTTTACAATGCAAATGCTCTTCTGCAGTAGGAAGGCTGTCTTCTTCACAGAGCAATTCGCAGGCCTTTTCTCGCCCCACATGAAAGCTATTTTCCAGTGCTATTGGAATACCCGTTGATGTACATTTTCAGGGCAGACCTCCGGAAGCAGAGGATCTCCTGGAAAGCATACCTAAAGTCTGGGCTCCAGCAGTAAATTAAGGGGTTGAAGGCAGAATTGACATATCCCAGCCAGTTCAAGATCACATACAGGAATTTGGAGATCACGTGTTCATTGATGGCATGCACAAAGTTGACTATGAAGAATGGGAGCCTACACAACTTGCCCATGATAATGCCCAGGGTTTTGAGAGCTTTGTGTTCTTTCAAGAAAAACCTGGACACTCCTGTGACCAGCTCTTCCTGCATTCTGTTCCTGTTGGGAGCTCTGCTGGTGGAACCGGCCCTCGCACTTGTCTATCGTCTTGAGCTGCTTCCGAGCAGTAGCTTTTACAGACTTGGAAACAAGGCACAATGTGTTGCAAAAAAGACAAAGTATAGTGAGCCTTGGGGCCCTGAAATCCCCACCCACTGGGACATGTATAAGGAGAGCCAAAGATTTTGCAGCCATTTTTCAGTTAGTTCAACCACAAACATATTGTAAATCACTTTAGCTAATGCTAAACTGAAATGCACCCAATTCAAGCAATGAACAATGAAGCTGCAAAGTGGAGGGAGAAATAGCCACATTTTAGATCAAGGTGGGCATTACTTAGTGAGCCACAGAAAGCTCCTCGATTGCATTTTCCTGGCCAAAATCTACTTCTGTCTGACTCATTCTGTAGCCCCTCCCCTGCAGAAAAATTGCAGAAAACAATTTCTGCTTCTGGAAACCACAAAGAACACAACACATTATACCACATATGCAGCTTGCCCCTTGCAATCCAAAGGAAAAATTAGGAACCCAGACAATAGATATAAAGTCATTCCTGGGCTTTTCTTTCTTACTGCAGCTCTCTCTAGCTGGTATGGGTAACACTGAAGTATCTTAAGCTTCCCTTTCAGCCCCTAGTTTAGACAGCGGGGCACAACACAAGGCCACACTGCTGATCAAACACTGAATTGAAAGCTTCCAGTTTCCTCTGCAGACCAGAGGCAAAACAGGAAAATACAAGGAAAAGTTTTGTTCTCGTCACAGTAAGTCAAACTGATCTCTGAAGTGGTAGTCAGTGAACTAGCACCACTGAAAGTGCTGAAGGGGTCAAAGCTATATCATAACCTTTAAAAAAACTGTCAAATGAGACACAACATTGGAAAAGTGTTATACTCTTTTCAGTTTACAGAGAACTAAGTGTTCCATGAAGCTTAAAATAGCTTTTGACCTTAGAAAGGCCGGGAAGTTCAGAATGCCAGATTTTCATTAGGAAGGCAATAATAATGATGGTGTTAACGAGAAGATTAGCACAGATATTGAAATGGAAAATGTGTTCCTGTATTATAGAAGATGCAGAAAGCACCATGTTCTCTATTTTAGCAATTTCCCATTCCCTTGTCACTCATATTCTAAAAAAGAATAGAAGCAAAAGATCTGAGGAAAATGAAGTTTACCTTGCAAAAATAATCAATGAAGGTGTGGATCATTTGAAAGTTTATTTTGCATTGTGCTCCAACTAAAAATCCTGACTTCAAAGTTTAGCCTTTCTCACTGTCAGTGTCTCTCTTTCTCACAGCCCATCTTTTCCTGCACCTGTTGACTCACGTCTGGGTATCATCTTCTGCTTTGGCAACCCTTGAAAACTGGCAACTCCCATAAAGCCCACCCATAATAAGAAAGGAAAAGTGACAGCCAAAAAGTCTATGAAACAAACCAAATGGCAAACAAATGGTGACTGGACAGGGCTGCACCCAATTTTTCAGTTTTGCCAGAGAACACACAGAGTTTTTCCTCCACAGACCAAATAATAATAATCAAATGTTATTTTGAAAGGTTGGAATGACCTCTCACATTAAGCTCTGACAGAAGCAGTTCTCTGGAACACTTCCAAAGTTCAGTTGAGTTATTTCACCTTTCTCTTCAGATCTGGTCAGCCAAAGTACACAACTTTAAAAAATAACTCACCCCCAACCTGGCCATTTTTCAGACAGTGCTAGAAATGTCATATAAAAATACATTTTGCCTACTAAATCTCCTAGGAAAGTTTCAAAACATAATTTCAAAGATTGCCTTGAAATGCATACGTAATGAATCATCGACTTTGTTACAACAAGTCTTCCTCGTTGGGAAAAAGGCACCTCTTTTCTTTTTATCTCTTTTTGTTCCGCTCCCTTCCCCTCCCATGACCAAAAATGGAAGTTAAACTTTGACTGCCAGGTGAGGGAGCTCTGTGCCAAGAAGAGGGATCACAAACATGCTGCTTTCAAACATGGGATTGTCAATGACAAAGATCTGCATCGAAAACTGCAAGTAGGAGTGGGGGAAGTGGAGGGTGCCCATAGTCATAAGGCTGACTGGTTTTATTTCCTAGATCTGTCAACATGTACTTGGGCATATCCCTCTCCCCCCCCCCCTCTCACACACACACAAAGCTGGATGGCCTCACAGAGATGACACTACAGCCCTTCAACTGCCGACACTTCTTAGTAAAGCTTAGATTCAAATGGGGATGCAAAGAGTTTTCAGAATTTTCAAGAATTATTAGATTCCTGGAGTATCCTAATAGCTCCAGCAACATTTTCTTTTGAGATGTTTGTTTAACTTAATTAAAAGAAGAGGTGGCAAAACATAGACCTACTTAGATCAGATAATTACTTGCATAGCAACAAGAGTGGCACCAGGACTGTTAAGACACAATGTAATCCCTGATTAATTGTGCTTTGCTGTGCATTTTACCGTGTTTTTATTGAGTTTTGCTGTGTATTAGTCTGTTTTTATTGTGTAATACTGTGCTATTAAACTGTGGATCCACTGTTGTGAGTCGTCCCAAGCCACACCGGGAGTGGCGACTAACAAGTGTGAATAATAAATAAATAAACATTCTAAATTTTTGGTAATCAGGAAAAAAATCCTTGAATGGTGCCAACACTGGTGATTTTTGCATGACAGATTGATTTCATACAAGCTCAGCAATGCTACCAAAGAGCAGCGGGAAATGACAGCTGAGTTGCTGTGAGTTTTCTGGGCTGTATGGCGATGAGGATGTCTGCCATAGATGTGGGTGAAATGTCAGGAGAAAATGCTTCTGTAACATCATCATAAAGCTCAGAAAATTCACAGCAACCCAGTCATTCCGGCCATGAAAGCCTTTGACAACCAAAAAAAACCAGCTGTTTGGACAGAGACAAACAGGACATAGTTAGGTTACTGAGCTAAACCCTCAACATAATCAAAACGTTGTTTTATATTATCACAGAAATTGGGACTTTCAAAAAAAACTCTACCTAGAGTTCAATAAATCATCATCTGAATCACAGCAACAGCTTTAAAACATTTTGCTTCATGATTTTAAAATAAGGACCCACCTGAATTCCCCACTATTTGACACTGTGCCTTGTATCTGCCAAGAGTCTAAATATGGAACAATGAGCCCTGAATGCAGGAAACCCATGAATATTACTACTGGTGCAATATGATAAATGGACAATGAGGGTGGGCTAGTTACACTGCAAGGCAACCCTCAGCTTCTCAATGACATAAGCTCTGCCCTGAAGATTTGAATACTGACAATTAAAAACAAAATTCAAAGTTTTATTTCACAGGGTGAAAATACATTAAAAAATAAAATAATGAGGTGCTAAATAGTATGTTTGTTGTATTTGTATCAGCTAGAATTAATAAATATTTTGGAGGTTCTCCTTGAACTGATATCTATACAATGTATAGAACATGACCTATTCAAATAACTTTTTTAAAAAGGTAAACAATTGACTTTACAGTATTCCTTAAAAATAGTCAGATTGGGCTTAATGTCTTTGCCTTAAAGCAGGCATGGGCAAACTTCGGCCCTCCAAGTGTTTTGGACTCCAACTCCCAGAATTCCTAACAGCCTCAGGCCCCTCGGCTGCTTAAGCTGGGAGTTGAAGACCAAAACACCCAGAGGGTCATAGTTTATCCATGCCTGCCTTAAAGGAATCCTTAGAGCCATCACCTTCTAAGGAGGGGATGAGTCATCAATAGCACCCAATTCGTTCTCAAGTGCAGGAATTTTACTTTCAGGAATGGCAGTTCAGCTCAGTGCTTGCAATTCCTACACCTGTGAGGTAGATGAACGTGGTGACACTACATCACGACAAAGAAGTTCCTTGGAGGACTGGGCCCAGTAGTATGCATCCTCTTGGTGGAAGAAGGTGCTCTAATTGGTATATACACAAATCCAACCATGCCCTTCCTTAAATATTGGTATAGCCATAAAATGCCACCATGGCATCTCCTCCTGCACTTGGGACCACTGCAATTGTCCAAACACCTGTTCTAATTCCCATTTCACATGTCGTTACCATCAACAGCCATGGTCATCAACCATGCCCCATCCCTGTAAATTAACGCTACCATGCAACACAGTACCTTTATGCTCTTCCCCAGTAGGAAGGCTGTCTTCTTCACAGAGCAATTCGCAGGCCTTTACTCGCCCCACATGAAAGCTATTGTGATCCCCAATGAAGTCATTTTTTCCAGTGCTATTGGTATACCCGTTGATGTACATTTTCAGGGCAGACCTCCGGAAGCAGAGGATCTCCTGGAAAGCATACCTAAAGTCTGGGCTCCGGCAGTAAATTAAGGGGTTGAAGGCGGAATTGACATATCCCAGCCAGTTCAAGATCACGTACAGGAATTTGGGGATCACGTCTTCATTGATGGCATGCACAAAGTGGACAATGAAGAATGGGAGCCAACACAACGTGAACGTGCCCATGATAATGCCCAGGGTTTTGAGAGCTTTGTGTTCCTTCAAGCAAAACTTGGACACTCTCCTGTGACCGGCCCTTCCTGCATTCTGTTCCTGTTGGGAGCTCTGCTGGTGGAACCGGCCCTCGCACTTGTCTATCTTCTTGAGCTGCTTCCGGGCAACCTGGAAGACCCTCCCGTAGACGAAAACCATGACCACCAGCGGCAGGTAGAAGGAGATGACGGAAGAAATGATGGCATACCCTCCGTTGATGAAGAAATCACAACAGTTCTCATCCTTATAGCATTTCTCAGCCTCGGGGATATTAGCTTTGTCCCAGTCCATCTGGATGGGCAAGAAGGAGGTCAGGATGGAAATGACCCAAACCAACAAGATGACCACCCGGGCTTTATTCTTGGTCAGGTAGCTTTGATACTTGAAAGGGGAGGTGATGGCAAAGTAGCGGTCCATGGCGATGACGCAGAGGGTCTCGATGCTGGCTGTGACGCACAGCACGTCGATGGAGGTCCAGAGCTTGCACCAGATGTTCCCAAACTTCCAGGTGCCCTGGATGATGTGGCTGGCCCCAAAGGGGATCACTCCGAGGCCCATCAAGAGGTCGGCACAGGCCAGGGAGGTGATGAAGTAGTTGGTGACCGTCTGGAGCCTCTGGAACTTGGCAATGGCGGTGATCACCAGGACGTTGCCAAAGACGATGGCCAGGACGATCAGGGACATGAGGATGCCCATGCCCACCACCCAGGTTTCTTCCGAGGCGGTGGCATTGCCCGAACTGGGCCCACCGGAGGGGCTTCCGTTCAGGCTCAAGGCGAAGGGCAGGAGCGGGCTGGCGGGGGAGCTGGCCACTTCCATGGCGCCTCCAGGAGCCCAAGTCAGCCTCGGGCGGCTCTGGGTTCCCGGCGGCCTCGACGAAGGGCCGTTTGGAGGCGCGGCGGGACCGGGAACCGCATGTGGCCAGCGCCCTCCAGTCCGTCCCTCCTTCCTTCCTTCTTCCTTCCTTCCCGCTCGCGCCGCGCCTGCGGATCCCTCGCCCGCCGAAGAACTTGTCCCGGCGCCTGTTAGGTTTAGGGGAGTTTATAGGAACTCCTAAGTGTGACGTCAAGCCGCCCCCAGCCAATGGCTGCCGGCACACGGCCACCCTCCGAGCGCGCGACACCCGCGCAGCCACGCTCCGGGATGGGGTCCCGCCCGTCGGTCGGGCTGCCGGCCTGCCTGCCTGCCTGTGTCCGCCCGCCCTCCCTCCCTCCCTCTCTTTCGCACCTGATCCGAAGCCCGAGCAGCCTGGGCTCCGGCAAAACCGCCCGACAGAGCAGAAGGAAGAAGCCCGCGACGGGGAAGCCGGAAAGCAGGAAGGAAACGGCCCGGGCGCCCCTGCGGAAGCCCTTCGCTTGGAGTCTGCCAGCCCGAGCTTCTCCCTCCACGTCCATTCCTACTTGGCGTCCTTCCCTCCAGAGGGTTTTCATCCTCAGCAGGGCCCTTTGGGAACGGGAGTCCAGGGCTTGGTGCCCCGAGGGATCGGCGGGCGTAAGGCGGGCGGGCGGGGGACTCATCTCGCCCTGTCATTGCGGGACGGCATGGGAAGCCCTTTGGTGGGAGACTTGCCTACTCGCCTGCGCGTGGCCGGGCCACCAATCACTGAGCAAAATTCATCGCACCCATGGTGTAGGTAGGGTAGGCTATTCGTTTTCTACACGATACTCTCTACAGCAGGCCTGGGCAAACTTCGGCCCTCCAGGTGTTTTGGACTCCAACTCCCACAATTCCTAACAGCCGGTAGGCTGTTAGGAATTGTGGGAGTTGGAGTCCAAAACACCTGGAGGGCCGAAGTTTGCCCAGGCCTGCTCTACAGGGAACCACTTCTTTCCTGTGGTTTTCCCCCAAACTGCTTGTTTTTCTGTTTTCTCTGACGGCGCATCCACACTAACCGCTTCAAGCAGCTTCAAACTGGTGCTGAAGAAAGTGTTCTCCCTGTGCCGATTTTTTTTTTTGTTAGAGTCAGAGGCGACTTGAGAAACTGCAAATCGCTTCTGGTGTGAGAAAATTGGCCGTCTGCAAGCACGTTGCCCAGAGGATGTTTTCATGTTTTACCATCCTTGTGGGAGGCTTCTCTCATGTCCCTGCATGGGAGCTGGAGCTGACAGAGGGAGCTCATCCACGCTCTCCATGGATTCGAACCTCCGACCTGTCAGTTTTTAATCCTGATGTCACAAGGGTTTAACCCATTGCGCCACTGGAGGCTCCATCCCCGTGCGGATGACAGTGGTTCTCAGCCTATGTGCCCCCAGGTGTTTTGGCCTTCAGCTCCCAGAAATCCTCACAGCTGGTAACCTGGCTAGGATTTCTGGGAGACCCACAGGTTGAGAACCACTAACCTAGGAACCAGAAGGAGGCCAGGTTGGCGATTACGCAAACCACTGGCGCACATTGATGATGACTTTGTTACAGGTGCTTTTGTGGGAGTTTCATTTAATTTCATTTAGTTTCATTTCAATTTATTATTTGATCAGTCACTCTCCACCGGAGTGCTCTGAGCGACTTACACAGCAATAAAGCAGTTGGTTGTTTAGCCACCTCAGTTTAAAGATAGCTTCAAGCTGCGTTGAATGATCAGTGTAGGTGGGACCTGAGAGAAAGACTGTGGCTGGATCTACACTGTTCTGTATCCCATGATCTGACCCCAGATTATCTGTTAGTGGAGACTCATATAATCCAGTTCAAAGATGATAATCTGGAATATAGAGCAGCGTGGATCCAGCCTGTGTCAGTTTTCCAACCAGCCTTTTTGATCTATGACAGGCCCCATATTTATTAAAACACCATGTCTGCATTTATTGCTGCAGTGGTGACGCTGAGATGCAATGGTTAGAGCATTTGCCTTCTGCCATTAAGCTCACTGATTGAACTTGAGCTTCAGTTTTTGTCTAATTGACTGGTAGTATTGATAGGTATGGTGGTTTGAGTGCTGGGCCAAAGGGCAAGTTCCACCGCCTCAGCTCAGGGGAAGGCAGTGTATGGGTCGAAATGCCTTGAGGTTGCCATAGGTTGGAAACATGAAGACAACAGCAAACCTCATAGAGCTTCTGTGAGATAAAAACAGAGAGGAAGACCATTGGAGCTCAGTTGATGGTGCATGAATGTCATAAAAATGGTTTCTAAAATAATAGTTACTAGACTTTTGAGTTGCCACATTTAAGGTCCTTACTTGAAGATGCAGAGGTTTTTCAGATAGTAAATGCAGTGCAACCCCAGTACCTGCTGAGGGTATATTTCTGGACTAGGCATATAATAATAATAATAATAATAACTATAATAATAATCTCCAATGGGTAGAAAGAACATGTTTTGTAAGAGATGCATAACCGAAACATCAGGCAGTCATACTTACTGTAATTCATGTTTTTCAATAGCTGCTATTAACAAGAAGTACAATGAGATTATGCTTTTCCTTTTCTAAAGTGTAAAGATCAATTCATTAGCAGTAAAGTCATGAGGGCTATATATTACCTCCTGCGTGCTTTTTATGTTTGGGAGATTTTATGTTCACTTGCCTGGGGTCTTTTATTAAGCATCTAAAGTATCTGGTTGGCAACTGTAGAAAACATTGTCTTTCTAGGTGTGACATTTTAGTATTCATCTAGCCTGCCTCTTCTTATGGCCTAAACTATTTATTTATCTGTCATTAATTGCAGTTATTATTGGTTCCTTTATATTACATTCCTCCTGCCTAGTCAAAATCCATTTATTTAATCAAACAAGCTTTCTCTTAATCAAGTCGTAATTGATTAACTGTGCCTTTCTTCCATTGTATATATACATTAGCTCCTATCTGATATTTGTATCCGAGCAGGGCCAGCCTTGGTTAGTACTTGGATGGGAGACTGCCAAAGAAAAAAGAAGATGCAGGCTATATTTCAAAGGAAAGAATGGGCAAAATCCCCTTGAGTATTCCTTGTCTAAGAAAACCCCAGGAAATTAATTGCATTGCAATAAGTCAAGTGACGAATTGTACACACACATGCACATCACAAATTTAACACCCACACTATCCCCCATCTCTCCACAACTTGCCATCCTGGTAGATCCTCCTGGTAATAACCTGCCACTACAGAATGGAAAATTCACAAGTGAACATATGAGCTTTTAAAGGTCACTACAGAATATGAGTTCATTTTGCAGCTATACAAAAGTGGAGTCTCTTTTCCTAATCTAGTCTTTTGGGATTTGTTAGTGAAAGCAAATAATAATTTAACAACCCGGAAATAATGTGAGTAGTTCATTAAAAAGTACTTTTCTTTTAGATACGTATTTATTTATATCCCGCTTTTTCTCTCCATAAGGAGATTCAAAGTGGCTCACAATTAAAGGTATTTCAATACAACTTAAAATTTACAGATATTAAAACAGTATTAAACAACATTAATACTAAAACAATCCAGGTTAAAACCATAAAAGCATATAAAATAACACCACAAAATCACAGCAGCTCTTTATGGTCTTAAAACCTTCATCTTTAAAAGGCTGCCTGCATAAAAATGTTTTAGCCTGCTGCCAGAAGGAAAATCTGGCTTCCCTGGGAAGAAGGGAGTTCCAGAGTTAAGGGGCAGCCAACGAGAAGGAAGGCCCACCCTCTCGTTCCCACCAAACGAGCTTGAGATTGAGGCGGGACCAAGAGAAGGGCCTCTCCTGAAGATCTCAGGGCTGGGGCAGTTACCAAGAAGGCCCTCTGTCTTGTTTCCACCAACCGAGTTTGAGTTGAATGTGGGATCAAGAGAATGGCCTCTCCTGAAGATCTCAGGCTCCAGGCTAGTCCATAAAAGGGAATGCTCTCAGCCAAATAGCCTGGACCTGGACCATTTATGGCTTTAAAGGTCATAATCAGTACTTTTTCCTGGTAACACTGGCAGCCAGTAGAGCTGCTTCAACAGGAGGTTGTCCACTCCCTGTAGCCAGCCCCAGTGAGCAACCTAGCTGCAGCTCTTTGGACCAACTGAAGTTTCCAAGCACGCTGCAGAGGCAGCCCCAAGTAGAGCGTGTTACAATAATCCAGGCCGGATGTAACTAAGGCATGTACCACCGTGGCCAGATCTCAAGGAACAGGCACACAAGTTTTAATTGTGCAAAGGCTCTCCTGGCCACTGCTGATACCTGGGCCTCCAGGTTCAGTGCTGAGTCCAGGAGGACCCCCAAAATGCGGACTGGTGTCTTCAGGAGGCATGTGATCCCCATCCCAGTAGTTTCATGTATATGTTGAACAGCATGAGAAGCAAAATGAAACCCTGAGGAACCCCACAGGACAACAGTCAAATGTTTGAACAGGAGTCCCCCAGGACCACCTTCTGGGCCTGGCCCTCCAGAAAGGAACGGAGGTACTGTATAACAGTGCCTTCCAGTCCCATCCCAGCAGGACAACCCAAAAGGATACCTTGTCAATGGTATCAAACGCCATTGAGTGATCCCGGAGAACCAACAGGGGCACACTTCCCCTGTCAAGCTCTTTGTGTTGGTCATCCACCAAGGTGACCAAATCGGTCTCTGTTCCATGGACAGGCACAAACCCAGATTGAAATGGATCAAAATAATTCATCTCATCCAGAAATCCCTGGAGTTGGGAGGGTACCACACACTCCAAGACCTTACTCAGAAAGGGGAGGTTGGATACTGACTAATAATTATCCTCTATAGAGGGGTTTGGGGATGGCTTTTTAAATATAGGCCTCACAACTGCTTCCTTTAGGCAAGTTGGAACTCTGCCTTGCCAAGGACTAAGGAGGTATTGATCACTTCCTTCACCCACTCTGCCAGTCTTCCTCTGGCCTATTTGATCAGCCAGGAAGAAGAAGGATCTAGAATGCACGTGGTAGCTATAATCTCTCCCAGAATCCTGTCCACATCCTCAGGCTGCACAGATTGAAAGATATCTGTCAATACTAGATAAGCAGGAGCCAAAGTTACATCCACTGGAACTGTATCAATAACAGCATCCAAATCAGAACAGATCTGAGCAACTATCTGCAAAATGCTGTGCAAATTCTTCACACTGGGCTGCTGAATGGTCAGGGATTTCTCCTTGAGGACCAGTATGTAATAGCCCTCTGACCACTCAGAAATGCTCAGCTGGGCAGTTCTTTGCAGATGCAATGGTAGCTGCAATGAACAATTTATCTGCTGCTCCATTGCCATGGAATAAACTTTCGAATACTCTCTAGCCCATGCTAGGTCAGATTAACGTTGAGTTCTCTGCCAACATTACTCTAGTCTCCATCTCATTTGCTTTATCACCATCAACTCCTTGGAAAACCAAGGTGCCGTTTTGGTTCTGCTCTGTGAGAGGGGACATTCAGGAGTGATTGTGTCCACTACCCTGGCCATTTGCCCATTCCAGATGTCAGCCTGCCAAGATGACAGGAAAATCCCCAAGAGCTGTCAGAAATCTATCCATATCCATAAGCCATCTGGGGCGAACCATCTTAATCGGTCACCCATCCCTGTGGAGGTTTGGAGTCCCAGCTAATCTAAACCTCTCCAGGTAATGATTGATCCATGACAATGGAACTGTGACTAGTTCCTCCATACCACCATTACCCCATCCTGCACAGAAAACAAGGTCCAAAATGTGTCCAGCAGAATGCGCAGGGGAAGACACTACCTGGGACAGACTCATGGTTGTCATGGAGGCTATGAAGTCCTGAGCCACTTGCAACAGGGCAGTCTCAGCATGGAAGTTGAAATCTTCTAGCACTATTAGTCACAGAGACTCCAATGCCAACCCCGAGGCCACTCCAGCTAGCTCAGGAAGGGAGATTGTTGAGCAGCAGGGTGGGCGGTACACCAACAGAATCCCTATTGTGCCCTGATCCCAGACATCCCCCTGCCTGGTCAAAATCCATGTATTCAGTCATTCAAGTTTTCTCTTTATCAAGTTGTAATTGTTTTCCTGTTCCTTTCTTTCATCGTATATATTACACACATGCGCGTACACACTTCTACATTGAAATGGTGTTCCAAGTAGGGAAATATAATAGGCAGCATCTTATATTAAGTTCCAAATCTTTGTTAATTTATTATCTTTCCAAAGATCAACATACGGGACTGAGATGCAAAATGCCTATTGGATTCTGCTTGCATATGAAATAGATACGATATTGCATAAAAGTTATTATATCTTACTTCATTTTTTCAAAGTGTACATTTACAAAATAAGCTTTTGAAAAGTGCTATGAAATAGAGTTTGCTTTGCCATTACGAAATGAACCAGCTATTTTGACATTTCCAATTCTGTGCAATGATCAGTTAGGGAGCAAAACTAATCAGATCCTTGTTTGATAGACACTCACTAAACACAAGAGACCTAAAGTAAGAGACAGTTACATGATAGCCCTGTATAAATATGTGAAAGGATGTCATAAGGAAGAGGGAGCAGGCTTGTTTACTGCTGCCCTGGAAACTGAGATTGGAGCAATATTTCAAATTACAGGAACTAAGATTCCACCTGAATATTAGGAAGAACCTCCTGACTGTAAGAACTGTTGAACAGGGGAACTATCTGCTTCAGAGTGTGGTGGAAGCTCCTTCCTTGGAAGCTTTTAAACAGAGGCTGGAATTGCCATCTGTCATGGGTACTTTATTGTACTATTCCTGAATGGCAGGGGGTTGGGCAAGATGGCCCATGTGGTCTCTTCCAACTCTATTTGATATTTTGGTTATTATTTCTACTTTGATGAATACCTTGCACAAAAACCAGACTGTCAGGAGACAAGACCACCAAATATGGATATAGATCTTCATTAAATCCATGTTTCATTAGTGCAGGGAGGCATAAAATGCAGATATGGTATTTAATCAGTAAATCTAACTGGAACAAGCTATTTCATAGTCTATTAAGGATCTGTTTAATTTGAAAACTACAAAGAAAGTGGAGCACCTTTTGTAATGTTGTTAACTGCTGTCAAGTTGACTTTGATTTCTCTCAACCCTATAGATGAGAGACCTTTCGTCACTAAGCCGATCAGCAAATAGTATACTTAAGGCTTTATTCAAATGTACTGTATTTCAATGAAAATAATTGCAAGGTTTTTCCCCCCTCATTTGCTTTTGGGATATCTTCTCTGAATTTAGCATCCTTGCTTTTCAACCACACTGTTTGAAGCAGGTAATGTAAATATTATCCTTAATATAAGTAATACATTTTCTTGCAAGAAGAACAATAGAGACAGTGCAAATAGCTGAATATTGGGAGAACAGTATATGAATTAAGTGTCAGGCATATCAGAACTCAGGAACAAGAGTGACAGTATCATCTCTCCAGGATGCAGACCCTGTGGAGGGTGTTCATCTTGCCCCCAGGTGCTCCAAAGAAAAGAAATTACTAGTCTCTATTCTCACAAATCTGTCAAAATCTGGGATTTCACCTATTGCAATTCGGAGGGATGCGTGTACGTCATCACGTGTGGGTGTGGCCTTCTTTACGTCGGCCAATCGACACGCCCCTTACGCACGAGGATCTCGGAACATCGTTCGCGGATTCGTCAAAAATACGACAATACCATCTTATACAAGCATTTCCTCACGCATAAACACAGCCCTAAATCATTCAAGTTCGCAGGGGTGGAGAAAGTGAGGATCCCCACCCATATGGATGCACAAACCACATTATTAAAGAGAGAAACATGGTGGATCATCACCCTCCAGAGCGAGTTCCCGGGCGGGTTAAACGAGCCCCTCCCTCTCAACGCCCTCCTTGCGTGAGACGCCCATTTCAGTAAGCATTATTTAACTAGCAACACCGGAGCCAGGGCCACCCTTGGGGTCCTCGGGAGCACGGTGTATATGAATCTCTTCCTCCACCGGATGGTATGTTCTAAACCTATGATTGTATGCTTAGCCAACCAGCTGTACGTGCAGAACTTAGACTCGTATGTTGATTATTATTGCTTTCATTACAGTATATGTTTCCCGTGACGCTGCGCATCATGCCATTTTATGTTGCCGCTTGAGAAAGCCCATAGGGTGAAATGGATTGGGCCTTGCACATCGACCATTGCGGCCCCTTCAGCGTCCCCTGCTGTTAATACTTTCCAGACTTTCGCAACCACACAGCTATTTTTGGATTCTAGTTTAAGAGACTGCATTGTTCTATAGGAACTTGTGTATTGGGTGAAATTGCCAAAGGGAGTTGCATTGCCATATAGGCCTGTATTTTTGTTACATTGTATCCCCTCCCCGGCCTATTCCCCACACCTGTATAACTCTAAAACTGTTTTCCAATGTGTTTATGTTTAATTCATTGTTGCGAAGTTGCCATACATGATTGAAGACCGATTTGGTGTAATGATATTTCATAATGTGTATTTAACCTCCATCGGGTTAATAATACTTGTTCTTTGATAAACCAATATATAGAAATTTGTACAGTCTTACTGTGTTTATCAATTAAATAGCGCCAATCACAATTAATTCAAAACCCTCCCAAATATATATTTAATTAGTATTGTTACACATCAGTTATAAACATTATTTGGACCATGCACAAATCTAACACAGACACAGCATAACATGTTTCATCTGCTGCAATGTGCTATGATCCATTGGGAATAACACCTAAAGTGTTGAAAATTAAAGTAATTAAATCATTAAAACTTTACAGGAAATACGTATTTGAAAGCCATAGAAGATCTCTAAACAACCCGATGACTGTTCTGAATTACAGAGATGTGCAAGTGTAATAATATTGTATTACATGTCTGCATGTTCAGCCTGTAAGAGTAGTAGAATAATTGAATGCGTATGATGCTTAATGTAACTGTATTTTAATGTATTTTAATGTTGAATATTTCTGCGGTTTTATATTGTGTTTTACTGTGTGGGCATCGAATTGTGCCTTTTTGTAAGCTGCTCTGAGTCCCCCCTCGAGGGTTGAGAAGAGCGGGGTAAAATGCCGGAAATAAATAGAATAGTATATAATTGTTCCAGGTAGCCCAATTCTGTCTAAAGGAGAAGGAAGTATTGGTGTATGTTTTGATAGTTATTTCGTATGGAATAAATTTTAATTACAATCCTGTGCTCACATAGTAGAGAATGAATGCCAACAAAAACAGCGGGGCATATGCTTGAGTAAACATGCATGGAATTATGCTGTCAAAAATTACATCAAAACAAGGATTGGCATTCTATTAGCTTTTATAGGAATATACAAAGTTTACTTGTCCAGATGGAATCATGTGACCTTCCTGGTGTTCTTAGGATACAAGTTCCAGAAGCTAAAGGCCAGCATAGCAAATGATAAGAGATGTACAACATCTACCGTGTTTCCCCAAAAATAAGACACTGTCTTATATTTCTTTTTCATCAAGAAGACACACTGTGGCTTATTTTCAAGGGATGTCTTATTTTTAATAAGTATGGTCAACAATCCGCATTTATGGGATGATCTCTCCGGGCTCAGTAGCAGATTGTTTGCTGAAGCTTTCCCCCATCTCCCGATGTTTGTGGAGGATGAGAAAGACCACAGACTGTTGCTGGTCAGTGCTGAGGAAGAGCAACTTTATTGGTGTTTGTGGGGGTTGAGAAGGACCCACAGAGTGTTGCTGGTTGGTGCTATGGGAGAGAGACCCACAGTGCTGAGTAAAACAGCAGCCACAGCTTTACTTCTTCCCCCTGAGGAAACACAATACCAAAAGCAGAGTGCTGCAGGATTCCCACAACTGCTTTGGCAGGTATTTTTCTCTTCTTTTGCTATAAGCAGCTTATCAAGTAGATCTTACACAATCAACCTTTTAACTCAAAGATAGAAATCATGTAGCTTTCAGATGTTTTTGGAATACAACTCCCAGCCGTATCCAAAAGGTGTAACGAATGGTGAGGAATGTCAACAATGACCAAGATGATGGAAGGCAGGTTTGGAACATAAGCAGTCTGTATCTGTCCCCTCCTAGAGTAGCAGACAAGCTCTATGAGGCTGCTTTTTCCAGAGATGAGGGGGTGCAGGAGTGGAAGGAAGAGAGGTATGCTAATATCTGTAACTTCATCCTACCTCTGTAATTTACATGTGGGAGAAAGAGGCAGATGATACTGTTATTCTTCCACCACTCCGGTTTTAACTACAGGAAGACAAGGGGTTGAAACAATTGCATGGTTGCTTCCCTTCCTCTTTCTCAATGGCCGCAGTCAGCAGCATTTGGTGGTTAGTAATGAGTGCAAAAGGCTAGAGAACAGTGTTACACATCATGTTAAAACATGCATGTATTACATGCATGAATGTGTCACTGACAGAATTCTATCCAATGTTTGCAGGGCAGCATTTTGGGAAGATATTATGAAATCTTCCCTAGCTTCCTTCCTCCTATACATCTATAACAATAGTTAAAAGGCTATCCACAGAAGCAGTACTTCTCCATAGATGCCATATAGCTTGGATCCCTTGCATTGTTTTATTTTAAGCAACTGAGGTTTTCTCCTCTTACATGAATGAAAATTCATAGCAACAAACTAGAGTGGAAAGAAATATGACATTGGACTGAGGTAGAAATGTACAGAGTAGGTGGTAATTTTTAAAATTAAAAATATGGATGTTCCACTGTGCTTTGGATCAATCAGTTCATCAGAAAATTGTGGCCCCTCCAGCCATAACTCAATATCTGGCTCATGAACCTTACAATTGTCCCCACCCTATAGTTGTATTGCTCAAATTGACTTGGCCCTTCTAGCCCAAATTTATCATTTGGCTTTTGCACTTTCTCACCAGCCCTGTCCGTGTGACTGTATTGCACTAGCCCCTGCCTCGCCCTTTAGCTCTGTATTAGCCACTATGTTAGGCTATTGGTTGTTGTTGAATAATGCTATGTATTTATGATGTTTGTTATTTGAAATTTTTACTGTGTTATATTTTAATCCATGTTTGACTGGGCTTGTCCCCATGTTAGCCACCCCAAGTCCCTTCGGAGAGATGGTGGTGGAATACAATAATAATAATAATAATAATAATATTTTATGAAGGAAATGGCCTAATTTCCAGATATTTAAATTTCTGCTTGCTCATTAATGGCTCTTTTAGAGAGCTAAGTGTCTACTGAATGGTTTTTAAAAAGTAATATTTTAGGTGGGCCATTCAGCTCATCCTAAGGTGATAAATAATAGAAAATTATATCTAACCTTGAATTTTGTTGAATTTCACATTTGCGGGGGGGGGGGGGTAGAAAGACTGTCTTATTAATTGAGAGAATAATGTTCATAGAAAGAAACAAAAGGTTTTATAACATGCCATACATTTTTGAGATGTTGTTTCACTGGCAGATCTACTTGAACATTTAAGGGATAAATAATTACCTCTAAAGAGAAATTAAAAGCATTTAATTAAAGCTATTACTAGTAAATATCTTAAAAGAATGCCATTTTTTCAGCCAGAAGTAGAAGTACTTGTGCAATAAAGAAAGAGCTCAAATTGTTGTGTTATCTTGAGCCTTTTGAAAATTGCATTCTTTGAAAACAAATGTTTATAAGGCATACCAGTGCCATATATAATTATATCTGGCCATCTCAGGGACCCAACTATAGTCAGCCCTTCATGTTCACATATTGTGCATTAACAGATTTATCCATCCATGGCTTAAAATATTCAGAACAAAAATACCAAAAGGAAACTTTGATTTTTGCCATTTTATATAAGATACATAACTTTATTGTGCCATTGCATATAATGGGACTTGTATTTCCATGGATGGGAGTACTCACAGAGGGTACTGGAACCAAACCCTAGTGCAGTGTTTTTCAACCTTTTTTGATCCACGGCACATTTTTCACATTTACAAAATCCTGGGGCACACCACCAACCAAAATGACACAAAATGACACTCTAACACAGTAATACATATAGTTAATATGTTTTTAATGTATTTATACACTCAGTGTGAAACCTGGGCATGTTTCGAGGAACACAACATGTTCCTCTCACTTCCTCTCACATATTTATACATGGCTATCATGTTTTCTCTCAGCCTTCTCTTCTTCAGGCTAAACATGCCCAGCTCTTCAAGCTGCTCCTCATAGAGCTTGTTCTCCAGACCGGAAACCTGTGAGGGGGCTGCTAGGAGGGGGGAGAGTGCCAATTTCCCACGGCACACCTGATGATTGCTCACAGCACACTAGTGTGCCATGGCACACTGGTTGAGAAACACTGCCCTAGTGGATCCCAAGAGCCCATTATATACATTGCATGAAAACATGCATAAAAGAATCACAGACATCTATTAAATGAGAAGTAACCTTGGAAATCTGGAATGAAGAAGCATCATAAAGTACATAACTGTTTTTCTATCCATCAACCCTTTCCCAAAATCTCACATTTTCTCCACATGCCCTTGTAGTTGCATAATAGGGGTAAGAATAAACACAAAACTAAAGACACAATTTTGATGCTATGCAATAGGCGAGTGCAACATGTTTCCCTCTCCCGTTCTAACTGCCTTCTCTATAAATGGTTCTTTGTTTTAAAGTAAGAGCATATGGTCTCTTACATACATTTGCATGGAACATATACTCAGTGAGTTATATTTTTTCCCAAACAAGGCACTGACTGGAATCCTAACAGGTTAATTCTAACTAGAGTACACCCATTGAGTCAACATGTAGATATAACTCATTGGTTTAATTTAGTTGGAACTAACCAAAGGATTTAGCCATGTGTGTTCTGGTGCATATGTTGAAAAACTCTGCTCCCAAGCAATCAAAGGATTATGCCGGAGCCAGGGCCAGATCTTGACATTACACAAACTACGTGCCCGCGTGGGGCGCCACATATTCAGGGGTGCATCTGGCCACCCAACGGCAACACCCCTCCTCAGTCTCCAGCCCCATGGAAGGGGGCCCACCCACACCACACCAAATGCGCATGCCGTCCGCAGCAGGAGCCGCCCCACATGAGGCCAGAGACCTAGGAGGAGCGCCCGGCAGCAGGCCAGAACATGTGAATACTGTTTATTTTATTTGTATGTGTACCTTTTATTTTTCTGTGAATGCGGGGAGGGGACGCCAAAATAATCTTCGCTTACCATTTAAAATTACCTTTGTCTGGGCCTGGCTGGAGCATAGAAAGGACTACAAATTAAATATAGTTGTTTCTGAGTTGTGTGTTTCCCAAATTCCTGTCTTTCAGGTGTTTCAGACTTCTGCTCACAAAATATCAAATATCTGTCCAAGGCATCTGAGTCTTTTAGGAATCAAAGTCTAAACATCTGGAGGACTATACTTTTGTAACCACTGCACAAGGAGCTGCAGTGGTGCAATGGGTTAAACCCTTGTGCCAACTGAACTGCTCACCTGAAGGTTGGCAGTTCAAATCTTTGAGACGGGGTGAGCTCCCATCTATCAGCTCCAGCTTCCCATGCAGGGACATGAGAGAAGCCTCCCACATGTGTCCCCTGGATAACATCTTTGCAGATGGCCAATTTTCTCACAACAGAAGTAACTTGCAGTTTCTCAAGTCGCTTCTGACATGACAAAAAAAACCCTGTACAAGATGCAGAATTTTATCTTCACACTATCTACAAAAAAAACCTGCACAAGATGCAGAATTTTATCTTCACACTATCTATTAATAAAATGAAGGTATTGTGTGCACATATGAAGGTTAACAAAACATTACCAGGAAAAAGACATAAAAGTGCAAGACATATCTTTCTATTAATCTTAACTCTTCAAGTAGGGAGATTCTAGGGTTTGCAGCAATTACCAATGGTGTGGTTCCTTTGCCATTAGGGTTCTGGCAGTTTATAGGAATTTTCTAACAGCTGCATCTATTTACAGATATACAATCTGTGTTTGAATTAACACTAAGCAGATGTCAGGCATCATGGAAGAAATCAACTGGTATTGGAAATACATACCCTGAGGCACTAACTCACTCTTAGATACCAGATACCCTGCACAAAGAGCCATTTAAGCTAAACAAGGGGATGACTCCTTGCTGCTTAAATGCTAAGAGGCCTAATTACTAGTCTGGATGCATTTATGGCCCCATCTATACTGAATATATAAATGCATTATATGGCCTTATTTGAACTGTCATATAATGCAGTTTCAAACTGTATTATATGGCAGTTTAAATTAGGTCTAAGGCTGCATGTACATTGCAATTTAATGCAGTCTAAGAAACGCATTAACCAGAGCTTTCTCAGTGTTTTGGCAGTGGGACCATGGATGATCCAAGATCATATCTCCACAGCCATCCTGCACAACCTGGGGAGGTGGAATAACAATGTCTTCCTGACTCTCCGCACCCTACCCTCATTCCTGCTAAGAACTGCAAACGTGCCATGACAGTGGAATAATGTAACACAATTTTTGATCCTGGGTAATAAATGTAACTTCCTAATTGGTTCTATCATAAAAGATGGAAAAAGTTTATTAAACTGCAAAACCTTTGTTTTTGCAGAATATCCTGCAGCACATTTTGCTATAGTTTTTCAATGAATATGCTATCGGGTCTCAACCAATTCAACATAGTTTGTGGCAGCCACTAACACAAAGTTTATGGAGTGTAACAACTACTTTCAAAGTAAGTGCCACACTATTAAACAAGAATAACATTTTCAAACCAGATGCCAAATATTTTTCAAATTTTGTTATGTAGTGTAATCAGAACTGTCCTTGTCAAATTGGGAAAGCTAAAGGTTAAAAGATTTGGAGGCACAGATTGACAAAACCGACTCTTAACAAGGTATTTTTGTGCACTTGGTGCACAGATGGTGCTGCATCGTTTGTTAGCAGTGTATTATCCCTAATATCCAAATGTTGTTAACATTTTAGAACATCAACTACTAAAACAATGACAAAGGAAAAATACGGGCATTTTAATCCTGTTCTGTCACGTTTGAGACTTAATACAAATAATGTCTGTTTGAAGCTCCTTAGCTTACAAGACAATGATTAATTCTGAAGAATTTTGTACAGTTGTCAAAACTGTCTTAACAGAAAATTAAACATAGAGACATCCTATTTTGGTCAAGTGACAAGTTCATTGGGCAAAATCTGCAGCAGAAATCTGTTGATGCTCATCTCATTTGGTAATAGCAATAATTTTCCAGGGGAAACCCCTACATATCTTTGGTTTGCAGAAACATTCATTTCTTTCTCTTTGTAGGGCATTTTTTTCCTTTCTTCCTCTGACGTAATACAAATCCCCAACTTGTTCCTCAGGCCTGAACACCAAGAATAGCCCTCTCCCTTCCTCTACTAATATATTTGCCTAAAATATCTGTACTGCCCTCATTAACATTATCTTATACCAATAAAATATACTGAATACATGGGACAACCAGTGTCTTTAGTGATGGTAGGCATGGAAGCCATTCAGCTTGACTTTCATGATTTCTGGAGGGAATTTCAAGATCATACTTAATAGATCTAGAAATGTAATGAAAGTAATAAGTACTGGTTTATATGGAAACAAGAAGCAGTCTAGCCTCAAGCACATATGGGGTTAGAAGATGCTGCTAGACAAGGAAATTCAAGTATGACCACCATTTCCCTAACAAGCCTGAGCAATGAAGGGATCGCTTGTATTAGCAACCTTTTTGTTTCAAATTGCCTCTGAAATGTACATTTTCCTGCCCATCAACATTACTTAATATAATTCTTAAATAACTCATTTTTAAACCCCTCAAGCTATGCAAAGTAATTGTTTCACAACAGTCGAAAGGTGTATTGGTTTGTTTATGCATATACACATAGGCAAGCAAAATGGAATAAGATAATTCTACCCACAAATTGGATTTTAAAAATTAGAATTTCTGATCATTCAGAGAAATATGGGGAAACAAAGGAGAGAAAGTGAAGTAGTGCTTCTAGGTTTGATTAATTCTTATCCTTAGTTTATGCTGGCTTCCAAAATCTCAGTAAAACAAATGGGGGAAATTTTCTGTTGACTACATAGAGGAGTCTCTTAACAGAGGAGTATAGACTCTACTGGTCTGCAACAGCTTAGAAAACTGGAACAAGCCAGCACTATTAAAAGAGAGACCATTTGTACAGTGTGGTTCTCTTGTGAGGACTGATGGGGGAATTGGTGGATCATGAGGATAAGAGTACATTGTGTCCTTTGTCTGCTGGTTTTTGAAATTACTAATTGCCTAGGTGATTTGATGTGTGAGATTGTGGAGACTAAAGTTTAGTAACCCTAGTTCCCACAGAGAGGCTTTGGGAGAACATTGATCTGATTATGACTAGGACAAAGATGCTGCTGCATGCAAGAGATATATAATCTCTGCAGCTGTTTTCAAATCTTGTAAGGCCCCTTCTACACTACCATATAAAATCCAGATTTATCTGCTTTGAACTGGATTATATGGCAGTATAGACACATATAATCCAGTTCAAATCAAATAATCTGGATGATCTACTTTGATAATCTGAATTACATGGCAGTGTAGAAGGGGCCTAACATCTACTTTGCTATTCCATACACTCGAACTGTTCTTATTTGGCAAGGGCAGTCCTGATTAGTCCCCTGAACCATGGTTAGAGCATTTTGGTTTCTCTCTCCTCCTCTTAGTTTCTGTCTTACATTTGTCTTACTTCTATTCTTGCAAACAGAGAGCCTGATCACATTGCACAATTACAATATTATTCTGCTTTAATTGCCATGATTTAATCCTGTGGAATTCTGGATTTGCAGTTTAAGGAAGGTCATTTACAATTCTTAACCAGAGAGTTATAGCTCATCACCAGATTACAAACCCTGAGATGCAGCCAGTGGCATCATTGTGCAATTATGATATTATAATAACAACAACAATAAATAAATAAATAAATAAATAAATAAATAATAGTTACTCACCTCTCTTCATGGCTCGAGGCAGAACACAACACAGTTAAAATACAGTTGATTGTGCAATGTGAAAGAGTTCTTAGTCTAAATTGCAAAACATTCTCTGTAGACTCAGGCAAAAGGAAACTGCTGCAGCCTCTCCTAGGGCCCTTCCACACAGTCCTATATCTCAGAATATCAAGGCAGACAATCCCAAATTGTTTGAGTGTGGACTCAGACAATCCATTTCAAAGCAAATATTGTGGGGCTTTCTGCCTTTATATTCTGGGATACAGTGCTGTGTGGAAGGGCCCTTAGTTTGTTTGTTCTTTGTCATTAATAACGTCCACAGTCTAAGGCTATTTAGTCACATTTGCCCTGGTTTTTACTTTCAAAATATTGAAGAATATGCCCTTTAAAGCATATTCTTATTTAGGACAGTGGAGAAAATAGGGGTCTTTATATCTTCTGAACTCAGCAAGCAGAGCAAAGCTAATTGAAGATAGCTGTTCTGCAGTCTTCTGTCTGAAGTTAGCTTTTTCATTAGCTTCACTGAATGTATGAGAAGAAGAAAAAGACACAATGATTAAATGGAATACAATAATCTCAACATATTCATGTTCCTACAAAAACAAAGGTAAGCAAATATTATTTTCTTCTGTGGCAGAAAACTGAATTAAAATTAGGTGCTGCAAGGGAGTTTTATATGCAGTATTAAGTTGTGAGGAAGCATCTTCCAAAATATTCTTTTAAAGTTACATAGTAAAAGCAAGATATTTAGGGACACTGGGGAATATTTTTCAATATTTGATTAAACACATAATGTTTAATCAAAATTGCTTTCATTTCCATTAAAATTAACACAATGCCTTTGAGTAACACAATAAAGTAAGGTATAGTCTGGCATCCTGTTGTTATGATCTGCTGTCAAAGTAACCCTGCCTGTTTTCTAAAATCCTACCTGTGCCTTATGTTAGCCTAAGCAACATATGGCACATCCCTTTTTTACTTGGAATAGAGTAGTGGGGAAGACAAGCAGCAAAGCTGCTCTCTGAAGTAACCAGTAGCTGGCAAAGAAAACTTTTATCTCTTGTTGGGGGTGGCTTTTACTTCTATTTTCCTGTCATCACAGTGGCTGGGACAACTTAACCTCTAACAAAGTGCGTTCTCCTTCATCTCTGCTTCCTACTTCTGGTGAAAACTGGGGCACATGTAGTCAAACAAGATCAGAATGTGGTCAAGAGGGCAGATGCACACACAGGCTATTTACCTCATCAGGTGGGCTGCTGGAATTGCCACGCATTGTGCCTGGTGGGGGCGCCACGTGATTCCAATGGTGCCTGGCAGGGGCACGGGGAACCCGTCACTCCACAACCCACATTGTCTGACTTACCCATCACCCCATTCCATGGGAGGAAGCAGCGGCCACTTGCCTTCCCCTCATTGATCCAATTCAACACAGGAAGCCTCCCATGTTGCTGTCATGCTGCCATGTGCCAGTTCGTCTATACTTTTGCAACAGAGTCCCACCAGAAGTTGCTCTACATCATGGGATGGGATTTGATGCAATCCAAAGCCAATGCATATAATAAAATGACTGAAAGCGAACAAAAAACATTAAATAAACAGGGTTCATACCAGGATGATTATACGCTAATTCATGAGGTCTAGTGCCTGTCAAAATTCTTTTGCATAATGTTGTAGCTTTTTTTATAATAGCATAAAGTTGAAGCATTTTTAGAATGGCACAATCATATGTATGCATGTCAACAACAACGTAAATCATATTCAAACATTATTTCCAGATAAGCTTTCTGATCTTCCCACACATTGACACCTACAGCTGTCAACATATCCCTCAGGCTTCCTTATGCTCCTGAGTTACTTTTCCTTTTTTTTAAAAAAAAAACAAAGTTTATTGAGTTTCTTATTACCACAAATACACATAAAAACATAAAGTCAAACTTAACTAAAACGACATACCACACTTAAACGAACATCAAATGTACTTCCTATCCTGGCCTACTTCTAATAAGATCATTATCGTAGTTTATATTACATACAATCATACTGAACTTATCTATCGTCTCCCTGGATTTATTCTACTGACGTTATCCACTCTATATTTCCTTTTTGCAATATATTTTCTGATTGTGGACCAATCAGTCTGTTTCATCCTTTTATTTTGTGACAAGGCTCTCGTAAGACAGTCCATGCCCATAATATCCATAAGCTTTAGCTTCCAATCTTCCATCTTCGGTATTCGGTCTTCCTTCCATCTTCTGGCTAACGTCATTCTGGCGCGAAATACAATATACAAACAATTTTTCTGTATTACTTTCCAATTTAAAATCCAGCAATCCCAATAGCATATATTCTGGTTTACATTCAAATTTGCATTCCAGTGCTACCTGCATTTCCTTATGAATTTCCTCCCAGTACTTCCTTACCATTTTGCAACCCCACCACATGTGATAAAAACTTCCCGTTTCCTTCTTACATTTCCAACATTTATTGAGTAATTACTGTTGTACTCGCAATCTTATTTGGTGTAAGGTACCACCTGTGGAAAATTTTAACCCATTTTCTTTTAGATCATATGCATAGGTGTAGTTTAAATGAACCTTCCAAAACTTTTCCCAATATTTTAGAGGTATTTCTTTTCCTAAATCTTGTGCCCATCTGATCATACAATGCTTTATCCCTTCCTCTTCGGTTCGCCAATCAATGAGTTTCTCATAAATGAAGGATATTTTTTTGGATTCTTTTTCCACAAGTGTGACCCAAAATGACCTTGTTAGATCAAATCCCCCTACCTTATCCTTTAAATATATATCTCTGATTTGGAAGTACTGTAGCCAATTAATAGATTTATCTATTTCTTGTAGCTCTGAGAATTCTTTTAAGCATATCCCCTCGTTCGTCTTTTTCAGTATTAGATCATACTTCACCCACTCATTCTTCTCAAACTGCCTTCTGAAGAAGGCCTCTTGAGGGGAGATCCAGCCTGGGGTTTTAGGGCATAATCTATCTTTATACTTAGTCCAGACTTTATATAGTACTCTTCTTATCTGATGATCCCTGAATGTATATTCTATTCTTGCTTTTTGGTACCAAAGATAACTGTGCCACCCAGTTCTTAGATTATAACCTTCAAGGGATAGAAGTTTCTTATTTTTTAAAGTTGCCCATTCTGTTATCCACTCCAGGACACATGCTTCATAATAAGTTTTGAGGTCTGGGACCCCCCATCCTCCTCTTTCTTTTTTATCTATCATGTTGGTCCAATTTATTCGGGGTTTCTTCCCCTTCCAAATAAATTCTCTTATTTCCTTGTTCCAAATTTTGAAATATCTATCTGTATATAGGACTGGTAAATTCTGGAATAAGAATAACAGCTTGGGCAACACATTCATTTTTATCAATGATATTCTTCCTAAAATTGATAAATTTAGATGTTTCCAATTATTTAGCTGCTTCTTTATCTCTTGCCAATTCACCTCATAATTGTTCTTGATTAAATCCAAATTATTTGAGGTTACTACCACCCCTAGGTATGAGTTACTTTTCCATGTGACTTAATACAGTGTTCCCTCACTACTTCACAGTTCGCTTATTGCGAACTCTCTGTTTCGTGGATTTGAAAAAAATATTAATTTAAAATATATATCATAGCATTTTCACTGTTTTGTGGGGTTTTGCAGCCGCCGCTCTCCAAGGCCCTTTCCCTCCTCAGTCCTCCCTAAAATAGTGTATAACTACTAAAATAATGTATAAATATTAAAATAAATAATCCCTATATCATGGTTTTTCACTTATTGTGGGAGGTCCCCAGCAATAAGTGAGGGAACACTGTATGTAACTGTAAAGTGAATGACAAGAGATGTGTGAAACTTTTCTTGTACTGCTTAATTCTTGGAAAATCCAGATTTGGTCAGACGTGACAGAAGAGTGAAACTGGAGTCTCTTGTTACGGAAGGACCATTTTCTGAATGATCTGATTATCTAGTACTTGAAATTGACTTTTATACACTTGAAAACTGATACTCTCTTAGGTGTCTTAGATGCAGGTCACTATGGAATCCATGAGCACAAAAGGCAGGTCATACCTATTGGTTCACAAGAATCTCAAATAGGATTACAATGCATCTACTAGCCTTTTCTGGATTATTTTTTTCTAAATGGATACCTCTCGTGACAGTTGTCTCCCTTTCAAACAAAAGAGTTGGACAAGAAACCTTCTAGTGCATTGTTATTTTGCCAACATAACAATAACACCTAGCACTACTTTTCTAATCATGTTTCTTTTTCCTGGTTTTACAGATGGGGTGGAGCCCTTTGAGATGACTCAGGGCTACAAATAACTCATTATTTTTATTTGTCTCCACAGTTTCTCGGATTCTAATTCAAGATTCACATTGAAGGCATAAAATCAGATTGAGCAAACAGAAGGAAGAGGGAAGCTGTTTTCAATCCCTTAATAAAAGATGCAATCCCTGTGACTTTGAAATTTTAGGGAAAGAGAAAAAAGATGTTGGAAGAGGGGTAATTTTGAGTGGAGAAATAGCTGGGAAGGAAAAGCAGTCTTTACACTCAAATCAACATTCTCATTTCCCTGCTTGATCTGAAGCTAACTTTAGATACTTCATAAGGAAAGGTAGGGCATAAAAATCCTCCAGGCGATGTTAGTCTGCAACATCCATCATTCCTATCTATGCAGATAGTTCTGTATCAGAAAGAACACACATGTTCCACATTTGCAATACAAAAACCTTGCTTGTAACTACATGGAAAGCAGAGATTCAAGCAGCAGCTCCAATGTCTTCACATTTTGTGAATATACTATATGTCATGTATGAGTGAATTTCATGTATAAGTTGAGAACAGGTTTGGGGGCAAAATTATGGATTTTTATATGACCAATGAATAAATTGAAGGCTTTTTCGTGGAGAGAGGAAAGTGCTAGCTCCACCCCAGAGGTTGGTCATCCCTGGCTGCCGCCACCACCATTTCCCAGCTCAGTCTTTCAAAAAGTTCAAAAGTGGCATCATCGCAGAGAGAATGGGGGGAAACTGGTTCTTCTTCGAGGGTCCCTCAGATAGACTCTCTCCTTTTACTATTCTACTCAGAGAAGATCATTATTCATTTTTTTTCTAAGAGTTAAGACACAGCTTTTATATTGGTCTGTGTATAAGTCAACCAAGGTTTTGGGGTTTGATTTGTTAAGTAAAATCTCTAGACTTAAAATCTCTAGACATAATAGTATCTGCATAATAATAGTGTGTAGTAATAATAATGATAATGCATAATAGTGTGCACTGCAGTCCTCAGAATACTGCTTTAAAGTGAATCCATCTCATTAAGACATTTGTCAGCTCCAAAAATGTGATTTCTTACAGTTATGTTGGCAGCGTAAATCTTTAATTAGTTGTGTTAATGAGTAATTAACTATTGAATTAATTAATCTTTTAAAAAGGAAACCAGAGTCTGTCTTGGATCTGTGATTGGATATGAGAGATGAAAAATAACAAAACAACAAATCATAATTCACTATTCATCCTGGTCTTCATCAGGCTAAAAGCAAATTTGTGAAGTTATTTTCTCTCAAAACCCCCAAAATTAATATACTATATTCTTCTTAACATTCAATTTCAAAATTCTGGTCATATGTTATTCTGGTGATATGTTGTCGGGAGACCGCAGAGAAAGAAGATACAACAAAGGCGAATGAATAATTTTTCTGTCACCCCCTTTGATTTATATATTTATACCCACTCTTGTATCATCATTTGGAGACAAAAAAATCTAGAACTTTCAGATCATTCCTACTTTTAGATGTTGGTTGTATCTTGCCATTTCTTCTTCATACTTCTCTTGACATATGTCTAAACCACTTTCCTGTTGGCAATATAGATAACAGAAGGAAGACATTCTTGCATGAAACCTTCAAACATCCAACCATCACGAAGAAACACACATAGGACCTCATAACATTGAGGTCCTTAATGTGGCTGACAGTAGGTGACTTTGCCAGGCAGTGTGATAAATCTGTAGGGCATCAGGAGAAACCATCATTCCATGCCCTGTATCCTCCACATCATCATCTTCCCCATCACATGGGGAAGCATCACTGCCCGGCTTCCCCCTGTGCTGGCCTCATTGTAGGCCCATTGTAGGCTATGAGAACACGGGTAGCCACCCATGTTCTCAGGGCTCCGTCCTAGCATGCTTCCAGGATGGAGTCCCACCAGAAGTAGTCCTGAATCATATGAAGGACTCCGTGGCTCTGTCCTCGAAGCATCCTAGGACAGAGCCAGAAGCCCATGTCATGAGGCCTATATACTGGTTAGAAGACTGTAAATGCAGGATAAGTAGAATCAGAGAATTTATTATACAACCAGGAGAAGAACTCCACTCAATAAGTCCAAATGCTGTCCCACATACTGCTTTCCAAAAGCTAGCTCTCCTGTTATGTAGAATGAGGCAACCCTCTCAAAGGCAGAGGGTTGCCTCACTTTCTGTTTTAGTTATTTGTCCTGAGATACAAAACTAGTTTGCTGTATTCAGATGTGATGAAGGGTTCTGCTCCATTGTCAATGCAGAAAGGAAAACTTAAAGTTGGCTTCTGTATACAGAAACCAACTTTATCTCAGACATCAAAAAGATTGAGGCTGCTTATGTTGCCCAACCCCATAACATGCAAAATATGAAGTGCTCTCTCACTGCTGATCTCCAGTGACTGGTATTAATCGTCATTTTGTTTTCTTTGGCCATGGAGATCCATGGAATGAGGTCTGAAGCTGGTGGGCAAAAGTAGGGTTATATTTTCAACCAACTAAGACATAAATATATTGGTAGTTCCAAACCGCCCACTCTTTGATATCTTAGCTACTGATACAACACATTGTCAGAACACGTGTCTCTTAAAACATGTGTTCCTGAGATGTCTCTGTGCAGAGAGATAGTGATTCTTTCTAAGGAGCAGAGTGGTTGACCAAACCACCATGGGAACATGTCTCTTACGTAGAACTTACTGCACATATCTTGATTAACAGAAATGTTTGTGCATTCCCCTCACATAGGCTTAACGGAGATGTTTCATCTCTGAAAGACAGGAATTCACAAAAGTTTTCCTTCTGGCAGCTGCTTCTGCTGAATCATTCATTGGGCTTCACTGTGGCTTTAGCCTAATATTAAATATTGTATCTTTTAACAAACATGATATGTAACTAATATGGCAAAAATATATTAACCATGGCCCATGAACTATATTGCCCTTTTTGAAATACTGACTTTCATATTCATATGAGGAACTTCTGAAAGGGAAACAAGTGACTTTTTAAAAATAAAGATCAGACTACTGTTTGAGGGTCTTTTAGAGGGTAACCTTATTTGAAGTTGCCCTTTCTTTGAAAGGTTTTTCAGTTCAAATTTGGTGCTTTGTGTACATATGTTTTTTCAAGTTGTCTGTTAACTTATGGTGGCCTCCATGAATTTCATAGTGTTTTCTTAGGCAGGGAATACTTTGAGTTGACTTTGTCAGTTTTTTTCCTGAAATATAGCATACAGCATCTGGGATTTGATGGAAGTCTCCCATCCAAGAACCAATCAGAACCAACCTTGCGCAGCTTCCAGACAGGATCTGGTTCCTTTAGGGTATTTAAAGTTGTAAAAACTGTAATAAAAAGGCAGGGTGGGAGGAGAGATGCAGTCTTGAAATTGCTCATCAACAATTAATAGTTGCACAGCAGACAGAGATTATGTTCTTCCAGTGAGGGGTATTGGTTTTCTATTTATAGTATACTATTTCTAAATGTTCATATAAGCATATATATGTATCAGCATATGCAGTTTTATTTTTCAAAGCTATGTCTCTTTGTTTTGGTGATGCATTTCCTCATCTTGATAATACATAACTGCTTTAGCATGTATGAGTCAGCTCAGTAGCTTTAACCTGCGATCCCATACCACTTATCTGGGAAAATACCTCACTGACTTCAGTGTGCATATGTTTCAATATATAGCAGCAGGCTGTCAATCTTCTTTTTAGGCAATGGTGACAGAGGTCTTTATTAAATATCACACCCACCTAGTGTAACCTATATTTTTGACACATTATTGATTAGCAACAAGTCCAGATGAGTATACAGCTCTTTAATTTTTCACACAATCTTCTGTTTACAAAAATCAAAAAAGCTTACAAGGATATGGACTAGTCCACAATGAGTCCTGGCATCCCCGGCTCCCAGGTTGGTGGGGCGGCCAATCCACTCTGGGTTTTGATGGGAATTCTCTGATACAACCCTCCCCAAAATTTCCTCCCTTTGATTCACGACTTTAATTACTTTAGGATGTCTTTTTTGCTCTTTCTTCCTACTGCATTTGCTTGAATAAATCTCATCAATGGCCTGAATTCTCACTCAGGCTTAATTGATTATGTCTGAATGCATTAGCTTATAAATACTCTTCCACAGCTGGAAGGGGGGGGGGATATGGACAAGTCTACAATCCATATGCCTAGATACCTTGCTAATTTATTTTATGAAATATTAAATATATTTAAAAATTATTTTTAATTGTCATTACTTGCAATCAAGTCAATTTTAACTTACAACTCTATGATTGAGAGACCTCCAAGATTCCCAATCTTCAACTGTCCTCTTTAGGTCTTGCAAACATGTCTATGACTTCCTTGCATGAACAAATCAAACTGTAATGGGCTGGTGTGTCACCAATATGCAGATGACACCCAGCTCGTTCTGGGGATGGAGGGCAGACCTGAAACCGTACCCGATTATTTCCATCAGTGCCTTGAGGCCGTCACTGGATGGCTGCGAGCCAGTAGGTTGAAGGTGAATCCAGCTAAGATGGAGATCCTGTGGCTGGGTTGTCCGGGTGGGGTGGAGATCCAACTTCCTTCCCTGGACGGCGCGACATTATGTCCGTCGTCAACAGTTAAAAGTCTTGGTGTCACTCTGGACTCTCAACTGATGATGGAGACTCAAATCTCCACCGTCGGTAGTTGCTTTTTTCCACCTCCGGCAGGCGAGGAATTTGGCTCCCTACCTCTCCCGCCAAGATCTAGCCACAGTGGTCCAAGCCATGGTCATCTCGAGACTGGACTACTGTAATGCTCTATATGTTGGCCTTCCTTTGCTAGTGATCCGGAAATTGAAACTGGTTCAGAATGCGGCAGCTCGCCTGCTGGCTGGCGTCTCGATGACCAGCCACATAACACCTGTTCTCCGCGAGCTGCACTGGTTACCAGTAGAATGCCGGATCACTTGCAAAGTGTTGGTACTGACCTTTAAGGCCTTGAACGGTTTGGGGCCAGTGTACCTTAGGGACCGCCTCATCCCATATTGTCCCACTAGGCCACTACGTTCAGAGTCGGGTCAATTTCTGGAGGTTCCCAGCTTCAAAACATACCATCTAACGGCCACAAGACAGAGGGCCTTCTCTATAATCGCCCCCATCTTGTGGAACGCACTGCCTTCCGGAGTTCGTGCCCTCACAGACCTGCTGGCATTCCAGAAGGCGTGCAAAACCCTCCTGTTTCGGCAGGCTTTTGGGTAATGGGGCGATGACCCGTCCTCTTGTTGTGTTTGACTCCTGATGAAGTCACCTACTTTGTTTCATCTGCTCGCTGTGTATTTTACTGTGTTTTTACTGTGCTTTTATAGTATTTTATACTGTGCTTTTAAACTTTTAGTCCATTGCTGTAAGCCGCCCCGAGCCACACCGCAAGTGGCGACTCACAAATACGAATAATAAATAAATTAATTAATAAAACAATGCAGCCATCCTTGTGTCCTGCTGCCCTCAAGTGTTATAGCTTTTTCCACTGAGTCACATCAGGTTATAATATGTCTACATTCTGCCAGTCTCAATTTAGTAATATTCACTTCTAGTGAGAGTTCTGGCTTGATTTGTTCTTAGACCCATTCATCTATGTTTTTAGTAGTCTATGGCATCCATGGAAGTATTTTCCAGCACTACATTTCAAATCCATTGATTTTTTTCATGTTTGTTTTCCTTGCTGTCTAGTTTTCACAACCATATTTTGTTGTTGTTGTTTATTCATTCAGTCACTTCTAACCCTTTGTGACTTCATGGACCAGCCCACGCCAGAGCTCCCTGTTGGCCGTTGCCACCCCCAGTTCCTTCAGAGTCAAGCCAGTCACTTCAAGGATACCATCCATCTTATCTTCCCTTTTTCTTCCATTTTCCCCAGCGGCATTATCTTCTCCAAGCTTTCCTGTCTGCGTATTATGTGGCCAAAGTACTTCATCTTTGCCTCTGATATCCTTCCCTCCAGTGAGCAGTCAGGAATTATTTCCTGGAGTATCGACTGGTTGGATCTTTTTGCAGTACAAGGCACTCTCAGAATTTTCCTCCAGCACCACAGTTCAAAAGTGTCTATCTTCCATTGCTCAGCCTTCCTTATGGTCCTGCTCTTGGATCCATAAGTTACTACAGGGAGTACCATTGCTTTAACTATGTGGATCTTCATTGCCAGTGTGATGTCTCCACTCTTAATTATTTTATTGAGATTGGTAGTTGCTCTCCTCCCATGAAGAGCACATCTGATTTTCTGGCTGCAATCTGAGTCTGCAGTAATCTTCGCGTCTAGAAATACAAAGTCTGTCACTGTCTCCACATATTCTCCCCCTATTTGCCAGTTATATCAATCAGTATGGTTGCCATGATCTTGGGGTTTTTTATGTTTAACTGCAACCTAGCTTTTGCACTTCCTTCTTTCAGCTTGGTTAGAAGGCTCCTAAGCTCCTTCTCATTTTCAGCCATCAAAGTTTTATCATCTGCATATCTAAGGTTGCTAATGTTTCTTCCAGCAATTTTAACTCCAGTCTTGGATTCATCAAGCCCCGCACATCGCATGATGTGTTCTGCATACAAGTTGAATAGATTGGGTGAGAGTATACAGCCGTGCCTTACTCCTTTCCCAGTCTTGAGCCAGTCTATTGTTCCATGGTCTGTTCTTACTGTTGCTGTTTGGTCGTTATACAGATTCCTCAGGAGACGGACAAGGTGACTTGGTATCCCATACATAGAATTCATACATAGAAATCAGATATATGATGGTATGGAAGATTTTGGCTTTGGTGATTAATTATATGGTGTTATGCGTTGGGCCTACCACTGTCACCGTTCTATTTCAATTGCCCTAACCTGTCTTTGAACTTTTTTTAAAAAAAGAAAAATACATCAGAGAGTATTTTGTTGCATATCATTGCAAATGTGTTGAAAACACCTGAGACATATGTACCATGGATTCAGTGTAGAAAGAATGCAAAGAAAAGAAAGAATATATGTATGGGAGATGAAAAGGCTAACTTTCAATGGCTAATGTTGCTACAGTGGGCTGAACAAGACATGCATATTTCAATGTAATGCTTTAATCAGTGGTAGGAAACAGGATATGGTGAAATATATCAGATGTTCTCTGATAAGAAACAGGCTGCTTAACCACATAAATAAAAGCTTAACAAATGCATTTGCTATCAGAGGGTGTAAATGTGCTTTATGATTTGACAGACCAAGGGGGTTGGGAAGAACGGTACTTTCCTATCTTTGTCTCAGGAAGATGTTCTCAGATGTTGGCTTCCCCTCTGACTGCAGCCAGAAAGCTTAGAAGCAAAAAAGTAATAGAATCTTGGAGCTGGAAGAGGCCAAAAGATTTGTAAAGATGGAAAGGCCATCTAATCCATAATATGTATTTACTATACCAACATTTTAGACCTACACTATACAGAAGGGTTCACATGGTTGGTATGTTGAAACATTCAAGTATTGCTGTCACCATTAATAAACATCTTGTGGATCCACATTGCACTGATATATCAGCTAGCTGTGTAGCCATATTAGGCACATATAATTGCTGGTAAGGGCTCTTCCACACTGTCCTTTATCCCAGGATCTGATCCCAGATTATCTGCTTTAAACTTGAATATATGAGTCCCCACTGCCAGATAATGTTAACCACTTTGTGTCTGATTTGTCCAACACACATTTTATTTATTTATTTATTTGCCATGCTTCTATACTGCCTCTCTCAGCCTGAAGGTGACTCAAGGCGGTGAACAAGCGGCAACAAGTGCCCATATACAATACATCACAAGATAAAAAGTCATATAAAACATATAAAATTAACAGTTAACTAAAAAATACAAATCTCAGCTCCACAATCTCCACAGACATTTTGGTGCCCCAAGCCCTTTTTCCGGGTTTATTTGATCTGCTGATTTCAAAAATGGCACAAGTTATCCCCATCTGCTGTAGTTTTTGAGAGACAGAATATATGTCATGTAACATTCTTGACTTGTTAACCCATAGAAAATTAGGATAACCATATCTAAGAAATTAGAGCAAATGCAATCTATTCAATGCAACTTTCTGAGCCAGCACTCCAAATAACTTTAGAAACAAGACAAAAAGACGAGACTGTTGAGAAATTCCAGTACCAATGCTAACAGGTTGGGTTTCCCTTGGGGGAGAGAGCACTGGGGATTGGCTATGTATTTGTATTATTTCTCAATCATATTTGCATACTCAAGGCATACATATGTTCCTGAGAGGAAGACTTTCGGCTGCTATGCATAAGATGAACACCTAACAGTGAACAGGAAGCTGTGGGGCGGGAACATCTATTTTTAAATGCTCCTTTCCCCATCTCAGTGCTCCCCACTGTGACAGGCACCATTTTCTGATTTTAATTTTTATAAATATTCGTAGCACATTTAAGTGTTTTTGGTTGTAAATTAAAACAATCTGAATTAGCTTTTATTGACACCATCACCTGTCCACCTCACTTTACTTCATTTATGTCTGGACCTAGCAACATGGGATCTTCCTGGGAAGATTTCTAAACTCTTGAGAAATGGGGCTGTCGGCTTCACTGAATAAGGTCAGAACCGATCTCTTGGGAAAGAAAGTTTATGACAACAGAGAACTCAAATTTTATGGCTTCTTTTATAGGCTTTGTCTCTATTGCTCCTTGGCCTCCTTTTTCCAGAGACTGGGTCAAGGATTCATTTTTCTGTCTTCACTAAAACACTTTCATTCTAGCATCCAAAAATACAAGATTTGGACCTGTAAGCTACAACACATCATGTTGTTTCCCCTGCATTTTTAAAACCTTCTTTGCTTGATGGAAAAGCCAACAACCTTTGAAAGTGAGCACAGTGCATTTTTGTACCTTCTGGTTGGCTGGATAAAGGTATCACTAATGCATACTATGGATTTGGTTACTGTAATGTTAAGAAAGAAATAATATGTTTTACCCTAGCAAGGAAAACTGTCACCAGCCGAGCTGTGTGCATTTTCAGTCTGCTATGGATGGGAGACTTCATCTTGTTTCTTACTTAATTGAGGGGCTGAAAGTGCTAGATGTTTACATTTCTGAGATAACATCTTCCCATGATGTGTCCATGTTAATACAGAGTAGTCATGATGAGAAATGGGGGTCCAGAGTGGTTTACAAGCTGGTTTACAACCCAAAGTAGTAGGCTATCACAAAAATAAAATTTAGTTCTGAATGCATATTCATGGAATGTACAGGCAGCCAAATTTCGGAGCCTCCCATTTTGGGGTGGGGGGGAGATCTAGCTATCTTATTTTGGTTTTATCTTGTATCTTTCTCATAATGACAAAATGGCTGAAGCTTGTCCTTGACCAAATACAGATCCAATCCAATGATGTCAATGATGAATTTTATCCCAAAATTCTAAAAGCAACTTGCTTAATCGTGTTATAGGAAAAGGAACGTTATGCGCTGCCTTTTTTCTCTCTGAAAGGAAATTAATTCTGAGAGCTTTCTTATTAAATACTCCACCAAACTAAAAATAGCTCATACATGTTGCTACAGATAGACTTTTCTTTTTGTTCTGCAGGGTTACTTTAAAGGCTGAGGGAAGATGAACTGCAGCCAGGAAAAGCAGTGAAATGCAAACCGGCATATGTCTGTATGAGAGTGATATGGGAATATAAGAAGCCAAATGTAATATATTGTCTTTGATTGTGACATCAAGCTAGTCATCCTGGTTTCATTTTAATATTGCTTCCTTCCATTGCTGAAAGCTGGGAAATGGTTCTTCTTGTAAGAAGACACTCCCTTTGCAATTGCCCTATTTCAGTCCAATTTCCATAGCTATTTTTTGAGATAAAATTGCATTACCACCAAACATTTTCTTCCTTCATTTTCATATTTCATTTTGTTTGTCTTCAAAACTTTCCCATTCAATAAAATTGCAAATGAAAATCTTTAAAGAACAAAGAACATAATTAGAGAACAACAGTTTATAATAACCTGCAAGGTTACTAGATGGGGATCTTTTCATGAAATGGAAGAACTGAATAGGAAAGAAGTCACTTAGGGCCCTTCCACACAGCTCTATATTCCAGAATGTCAAGGCAGAAAATCTCACATTAGTGTGGACTCAGATAACCCAGCTCAAAGCAGATGTTGTGGGATTTTCTGCCTTGATATCATGGGATATAGGGCTGTGTGGCAAGGTCCTTAATGGTGAGATTTTCTTACTCAAACATTATCAAATTAGCTTTCCTTTCACAAATATCAAATTTTAATCAGAAAGTACAATTACACTCTTAGGCCTCATCCATGCAGCTGTATAAAATCTACATTGAACTGGATTATATAGCAGTATGGCTTTGTGGAAGGGCCCTGCATGGAAGGACTAGAAAAACTACACCAAATGTTATTGTTCTTCTTGTTGATGTTAATAAATGTCATTTCAGGTTACAAAGTGTGTGAGAGAAAAAACTATTCTGAGGGCCCTTCCACACAGCCATATAACCCAGAATATCAAGGCAGATAATCCACAATATCTGCTTTGAACTGGGTCATCTGAGTCTACACTGCTATATAATCCAGTTAGATGCAGGCCCAGATTACCCATAAATCCACCCTAGGCCACAGCCTCGGGTGGCAGCTTTTGGGGTGCAGCAGATTCGGCCCCCCGAAAACTTATATATATATATATATATATATATATATATATATCCACCCCCTCGCAGTGCTTTCCCCCCGCCCTCTCCCGAGAGAGTCAACATACCTGGGGGGGGAGAGCGCTGCTAGGGGGCGGGGAGGAGGGAATGACACCCTCCCCTTGCCATCGCCCGCCTGGGCCGCCCCCTTGTAAAGGAAGGAGGCAGCGAGGAGGAAGGGAAGCCCCGCCCCGCCGGCGGGCATGTATGCGCATGCATGCCCGCCAGTGGGCTTCCCTTCCTCCTCCTCCTGGCCGCCTCCTTCCTTTGCAAGGGGGTGGCCCAGGCGGCCAGGAGGAGGGCGGGACTTCCCTTCCTCCTCGTGCCTTCCTTTCGGTCACAGGAGGAGGAGGCGACAGAAGCTGCATGGCACCGGCCGCTTCCTCCTCCTCCCGCGAACGGAAGGAGGGCGCGAGAAGGAGGTGACGGAAGCCGCACAGCCGGGGCTGCTGCCGCACATGCCCTGGGGGTGGGGCTTTCTGCACCCTGGGGGCAGGGCTTTCCGTGCCCCCTGGGGGCGGGGCATCTTGGCCTCGGGCGGCCAAAGACGCTAATCGGGGCCTGGTTAGATGTGGATGTTATACAGCTGTGTGGAAGGGCCCTAAGTAAGCCTGAATACCTAAGACTTGAAACCAATATATTGTAACATTTAGACTGGTAGACTCAGACAGGGAAGATCTTGGTTCAGATCTCCATGAAACTGTCCAGTCAAGCTCCAGCGTACTTCGCAGCTAAAAGGGTATATTTGAGATAGATAAATGTTATATATATCAGTGAGCCAGGGTAGGTTTAAAATGTAATAAATGATTAAATAAACAACAACATATTACGCATGATGCAGATGCATAATCTATGATTAGATATGCCTCATTTTTCACTATGCACAAGCTAGCGTTCTAGGCGAAATTTTTCAAATTAAAATGGGAATCACTGCATATGATGGAAGACCTATTCAGCCCTGTCAAACACACATTTGTGAGGAAGAGCAGGTCTTTAAATGCTCCAAAATTAATATAATATTGCTAATAACCCCCCCCCCCAATACCCAACACCTGATTTGGTGTCAGGCTATATTTTCTTGGTAGGAAGAGGTCCTATGGCATTGCAAGAGACATCATTAATTTTTTTGGAAAGCAGCTGTGTAGCAGGCTTTTAATATGATAATATCATCAGGGGTTATTATTGTTATGATTGTTTGTATTTTTCATCTGACCCCTTCTCCGAGCAACTCAAAGAGAAACACATAATTCTGTCAAGGATACATTTACTTGTGCATGACTCTCCAGGCAATTTCCTCAACCCAGTGTAGCCAGTATTCTGCACAAATAACAGCAAAATGAAGGCATATTTTGCCAGACTTTGGAAAGTTACTATTGAAAAGTAATTTATTTTGCAACTCAAAGTAATTCATTACTGTTAACACGAAAATTCCTTGCCTCCTTTATTTGTTAAATTGTGCATTTTGTTTGTGTTATGTTTAGGGGGAAAACCGTTAGGCACTGGCAAGAAAATAGCACACTTTTACACAAATTGCCTCTAAAAATATCTTTTGGAATTAACTTTAATTAGAAGAGCTAATTTCCTTTCTAGCTCTCTGTTTTCAGACCACTTCAAATTTTCCAGGATGGACTGTTACACTGGATAAAGGCAATCCTAGCTCACATTCATGCTATAATAGAAGGGTATCATATTTGGGCTTATTTTGGGGTGCCTACTGCTACTATGTGAAACACTGGTGACAAGATAGTTACTTTCCTCCCTATGGATGTTGCAATTGCCACTCTGTAAGCGTGATGCCACCAAATGTCCTCCTCTGTTTCAGACCTGTTATTGAAAATCTTCCAACATTTCACAGATAGACAGACACCCAGTCAGATGTGCCAAACAACGTTAGAGCATGGTCAAGATGGCAAAAGCCAATAAGGAGGAACACACAAGCTAGGGGAAGTTGCAACAGTTGGATTTTTTATATCTACAGATTCATGCACCTTTTCACCACCTTTCCTTCTTAAAGAAGGCTTCTTCTCTCACTTGTTACTTCTCATACATGTGCGGCTGCTTAAGTTTCAAAACAATTTTACTGATGCAAATTACATAAGTATCAAAAAATACACTAACCAGACATTTTTCTCTTATTGCCAACCTGATTATAATTTTTTATTATTTTTATTATGTGTCAAAAGCATTGCACAAATAAGTATAAAACTGATAAAAATGGAGGGAGCAAAAGTGGCTAAATAAATTTAGACCAAAAACGGGCAACGGTGACCGCATTGTCTGTAGCTTTAAACAATTCTTCCTCTGTTCAGGAGGCAGGGCATTGTGGATAGCCAAACACATGCTGAGTTGTTTGTTCTGTTCTGCAGTTGCATAAGGTGGAGGATTATTCTAGGTAGTGCCATTTAGCCAGGTTGTCTTTTGATCTGCCCACTCCACTTCTGTCTCTGTTCAGGGACTTGTGTGTTCTCACTCTCTTTCTCTGTGTACACGTGTGGCTGTCCAAGCTGCCCATCCTTGGTTTGCCCCTGGAGGCAGACCCTCATGGGGAGCATCCATTTGGGATTTCTGGGTTTAACTGCCCAGAGGGATTTGAGTCTACTGGAAGAGGGCTGATAGCCATGCAGTGGATAGCTTTCACAGTGTTCAACCGTATTTCTTTCACAGTTACCAGCAACTTCCCATCACATATCGGGGGAATCAATATCAGCTAGCTTATAGAATTGATCAGCAGGTATATGTTTGAGACATCCTGTAATTATTCTACATATTTTGTTCAGTGCTATATTCACCTGCTTTGTGTGGACAGACTTGTGCCAAACAGGGCAGGCATACCCAGCAGTTGAGTAAGACAAGGCCACCTGATTATAATAAATCCTGATAACTCAGAAAAAGAAACCACACTATCACTCCATCTACTCCATCATTCTTATCCATTAAAGTATCTTGCATGATATGAAAAAAAAAGGTTGCACATGCTTCCTTACACAAAGATAGCTCGTGTGGGGTTTTCCTGTTCAATCTGGCTCCTATCAGCATGATAATATCTTTTATCTGCTGTCTTCCAATGTCACTGTTAAAGCAGGTTTATATCGCTAACTGGTTGTTGTTTTAATTTATTCTAGTATACAGATGGCATAATATTACGTTCAAATGGTTTTTCCTAAAATGTTGCCTCCCCAAAAAATTGATTCAAAATCAGTCAAACTCAGGTACTATCTATGAAGTTCTTTTTCATTTCCTGCTTTATTGGTTTTAGCAATCTCTACTCAGAATTCTGATCCAAACAATGTATATTAATCATATGTTGGTTCCACTTATATGAATTGATCTTAAACTATCATATGAACTGATTTCAAAGAGATTAAATTTAAACTGCTGTCAAGTTGACTTCTACAAGTCAACATAGGTGACCCTATGAAGAAGAGACCCCCAAGTCACCCTGTCATCAGCAGTTCTGCTCATGGGCTGAGGCTTCCTTAACTGAGACTATCCCTCTGGACTTTGGTCTTTGTCTTTTCCTACTGCCATCTACCTTAGCAAGAACTGTCGCTTTTTCAAGTGAGTCATGTCTTCTCATGCTGTCTCCAAAATATCACAGCCTCAGTTTCTTCATCTTGGCTGCCAAGGAGACTTCAAAATTAACTTGCTCTATGACTTATTTGTCTTTTCAGCAGTCCATGACACTCACAGAACTCTTTGTTATGAATTATATAAGTAGAAAATAAATAAATAAAATTAACCAACACTCAATATGAAGCACAAACATATTGAGAAACCCAAAGCTTGGCTGTGAACACTTTATAACATTTCACTTGCAAGCAAATCCACTGATCACAATCTGTGCTAAGGAAAGGTTTGGTAAACACCAGGGCTTCTCTATGCTTGGCGCTATTCCTCACTCTGTCTAATCTGGACTGAACTCTAATTCTGATGTCAGTTTGTGATGAGAGAAGTGGTGGGAAAGGGAGGTGATGCAGAGCTTTGCAAGATGATTTACCTCCCACAACCTTTTCATGTTATTTTGACGCACCCTGCAGATTTCACATGGGAAGCACATTGCAAAACCTTTTAGGCAAGCTGACTGGCTAGCGAGTATACCGCAAGTCTGACTGTCTGTCTGTCTTCAGTGACACCAGCATGATAGGAGGATTGTCTTGATTTCTTTTAGGTATTCAGTGTAGACTTATATGGGGCTGGAATGAGGATGACTAATATTCAACTCAAGGGAGGAGAAAATGCCATCTGGTTGTGCACCTTCAGTGTTCCAGATTACTCCTATCTGTCAGTGGTTCTCAGGCACACCAAGATCTAGATGTCTGACCTGGATATGAAACAAAGTAAGGTAACAAACCTGTGAATTATATTTGGAGCTTTATAAACAAGCACCTTTCTGGCAGTGGAGAGGGATTGGCTTGTGACTGCTGGGAGAGCACTTTGGTTTTCTCAATGTTCAGTGACAGGCCAAGCTTCTGCAAAGTTGTGTAGAGTGGCTTGTAGGTCTTCTTCTGACTGCGCACAGATGACATTATCATCAACATACTTGAGTTCTATCACAGATGTTGTTGCAACCTTGGTTTTGGCTTTCAGTCTGTTGAGGTTAAATAGCTTGCTATCTGTCCGATAGATGATGAGGAATGGGGGAGAAGCAGCGACAATCCCCCTTTCCTCTCAGTTAGAGAAGTGTCCTTTGTGTCAAGTATCTGATATGTCCATGGGCCCCATGCCCTAGGTGGTCTGGTCTAAGACCCTCTGAAGTACAGAAAAAGGGGCTATTTGCTTATTGTACATGCTGATGGGTTTCTGCCAAGTCCATTGTTAAGGGATTATTGGCCAAGGAAGTTTTGCAATACCTGGGCCTTGAGTGCTGGGCATACATCCTTACATCTGACAATCGATTTAGGCGGCCTCCACAATGCCAGCCTTCTGCAATTTCTGGCTTTTTATCCAACTCATTAACTGCCTAGCTTCCTTCTTGTCCCCTCCTTAGAAAATTAAGTCTATGTGCACTCTTTCTCCACCTCCCCACTTTGAGCTGTCATTTCACCCTCCCATCCATGTATTTTGTTAATGTTTTGATCTGCTCATATTTCGGCTCTGTCATAACTTGAGGGTAGAATTTGATTTCGCTGCTGTATAGCCTCCTAATTTCAAACTTTGGATGGATCTCTCCTGCTATCTGCAAATGGACAGGCATTTGCATAGCACCCCGCTGTGTCAACAGGAGAAAGATATAGATGTTACAACTTGGTGTGATGCCTCTATCCATTTGTGTGGGAGTACCTCTGATTGGCAGAGCATGCAGCTGGCCAAGGTTGGATCCAGGAGCCATTTAACTAATAAATATGTTATAACTAATAAATATGTTGTAGTATTTGTTACCCCCAAACACTTGTGTTCCTTGGTGTCCTGGTGCATCTTGTGAGATGGGAGTGATCACCTTGCATACATACCCATTAATTGTTTTAGTTGTAACTCTTAAAAATCATACCATTAGCATTCAATGCATTATAATAAAATGTTGCAATTTGTATGTGATAAGCTATATTCTTAAAGCACCAGATCACATCTGTTCTTAGAAGCTAATCAGGGTTATCCCTAGTTAGTACTTGAATGGGAGATTACCAATGAACACCATGTGCTGGAGGCTATATTTCTGAGAAATGGGCAAAATCTCCTCTGAGTATTCCTTGTTTAATACAATTCTATGAAATTCCTGGGGTTACCATAAGTTGACAGATGATTTGAATGCATATTTACAAATATAGACAAGTTGATATAGCTATGATAAGGATGTATATCAGATTGGGTATTTTTGTATAGCACTGTAAATGGATAGAAAAGTATTTACTGCACTTAAGAAAACATATACAGTAAAGTCTTAGTTTCTATTGGGGTTTGGTTCCAAACCACCACATGGATATCAAGATCTACCTTCGTGACCAGATCTCCCTCCTTGAACCAGCTCGAACCCTCCGCTCCTCGTGGGAGGCCCTCCTGTCACTCCTGCCAGTCTCACAGACTTGTTTGGTGGGCACTAGGGAAAGGGCCTTTTCTGCTGTGGCCCCCCGACTCTGGAATTACTTGCCCAGAGAGATTAGGAAAGCCCCCATCTTGGAGACCTTTAAAAAAAATACCTGAAAACCCCCCCTCCCCTATGTAAAGGATACTATTCCGCTTATCTCACCCTGAGTTTTTAACACTTTATATTTGTGCCTGTGGCCCGCCCTGTCTTTGTGATTTTAGATACCTAGTTGTATACTATTTTTATTTATACGTATGTATTTTTATTGTGTTTATTGTTGATGTTCTTGATTTTATTTTGTTGTAATTTGCTGTTTGGGCTTGGCCTCATGTGAGTCGCCCCGAGTCCCCATTGGGGAGATGGGTGCGGGGTACAAATAAAGATTATTATTATTATCTGTAGATGCTCACATTCCATTTTATACAATGAGATAGTAAAATGATTTCCTTTATATAAAATGGTAAGTCTATTCCTGGTCTTAACCTCAACGTTAAATAAGCTTTCCAAGGTTCTTTAAAAATATTCTCTAAAAAAGAATATTCTTATAACCTTAAGTTTAGCACCATGGATAGCTCCTTAAAAGGTAATCCAATCAACAGAAAATTTCTTTCCAAAATACATTCAGTACAGTGTCTCCACAAATTCTGCCTTCACAGATTCAACCACCCAAAGCTAAAAATATCCTCCCCCCAAAAAAGAAAAGAAAAAGCAAACTTTGGTTTTACTCTTTTAAATAAGAGACACAATTTTACTATGCCATCATATATAATATGATTTAAGCATCCATGGTTTTTGGTATCCAGGAGGGTTTTAAGCAGTCCAAGATACTCATAGAAGTCTTTGTTATGCATTATGTAAGTTTAAAATAAAAACAAAACTAACCAAAACTTTAGAAAGCACAGTTTGGCACACACATATTAAGAAACCCAAAGCTTGGCTGTGAATACTTTAAAGACATTTCACTTGCAAGGAAATCCACTGATCACAGTCTTTTCTAAGAAAAGATTTGTTAAACACCAGAGCTTCTCCTCACTCTGTCTAGTCTGAACTGAAGACTAAGTCTGATGTCAGTTTGGGATGAGAGAAGTGGTGGGAAATGAAAATGATGGTTTCTGAAGCCAAGCCCCAACACCTATGACAAGTACACTATAAATTCAGATTTGTGAGGAAAGGCAGAATTGGTACATTAGCAATGGAAGAAAAGGTATGTTTTATTTCTGTATCAAAAGGACAAATGTAATGTTAAAACAATCAACAGGAATATTTTGAAGAACTTTTCTGTGGAAAGCTGAAAGCTTCTCATAGGATCCCAAACTGAACTACCCATTATCTAGTGCTGCAAGGTGATTGTAACCAATGTCTCTGATGACCAAGATAACAGGGAAACTTCTGCTGAAATGGATATATTCAAAAATGGTATTAGCACACACATATTTTAACCCTTCCTCTGGCTAGGAACGAAAAGGGTGGCGACCTTTCCCACAACTTTTTTTTATTACTACAAATGTCCCATTCATGAAGAAATCTCATATTTCCACAAATACAGAGATGATGCTATGTGCCACCAAACAAGCTCAGGGATAGAGTTTGGATCAGGGCTAGACAAGCCTGTCATTGCTAGTTATTTCAAAGGGCTGGACCATCTTTCCTAGTTATTGTCATCTTGGGGTGTCAGTATTTTATTTTTATTTGGATATCATTGTGAAGATGGAGCAGGCTTGTTTTCAGTTGCTCTAGAGCAGTGTTTCTCAACCTTCCTAATGCCGTGACCCCTTAATACAGTTCCTCATGTTGTGGTGACCCCCAACCATAAAATTATTTTTATTGCTACTTCATTACTGTAATTTTGCTACTGTTATGAATCATAATGTAAATATCTGATATGCAGGGTGTGTTTTCATTTACTGGACCAAATTTAGCACAAATACCTGATAAGCCCAAATTTGAATACTTGTGAGGTTGGTGAGGGGATTGATTTTGTCATTTGGGAGTTGTAGTTACTGAGATTTATAGTTGTCCTACAATCAAAAACCACTCTCAACTCCACCAACAATGGAATTAAACCTAACTTGGCACACAAAACTCCCATGACCAACAGAAAATACTGGAAGGGTTTGGTGGGCATTGACCTTGACTTTTGCAGTTGTACTTCACCTACATCCAGAGAGTGCTGTGGACTCAAACAATGATAAATCCAAACCATATTTGGCACAAATAATCAATATGCCCAAATGTGAACACCAGTAGATTTTGGGCAAAATAGACCTTGACATTTGGGAGTTGTAGTTGCTGGAATTTATAGTTCACCTACAATCTAAGAGCATTCTGAACCCCACCGACAATAAAATCGGACCAAACTTCCCAAACAGAACTCCCATGCCTTGAAAGGATTTCCTGGTGTGAGTCTCCCTCCAGCCTTGAACACTCTCCCCTGCCTGCAAGGCACATCACGCTGCCATGTGCCAAACACGCCTGCTCTCCTCTGCTCACTTGGAGTCTCAGAAACAACCCTTCCCTTGGCTGAGAGCCAGCCAATTCCAGCAGAGGAGGGCTTTTGGTGGGAGGATTCACCGTCTGTTTCCAAAAGGAAGAGAAGGGCAGGCAGACAGATTTTCAGCATTCTCTGCCAAAGGGGTTCCTAAGACCATCAGAAATATGTATATTCTTATGGTCTTTAGCAACCCCACTGAAACCCCCTTGCAACCCCTGCAGGGATCCCGATCCCCAGGTTGAGAAATGCTGCTCTAGAGACTAGGACATTGGGCAATGTATTCAATCTACAGGAAGAGATCTCACCTGAATATTAGGAAGAATTTCCTGATGGTATGAACTGTTCAACAGTGAAATATGCTGCCTTACTGGGGTTTCTGGAGGGCCATCTGTTAGGAGTGCTTTAATTGTGTGTTCCTGCATGAGAAGGAATTGGACTGGATAGCCCTTGAGGTCTCTTCCAACAATAATGATTCTATGATATAGTTAACAGAATACTATATAAATAATGTTATATAGTATTATGTTATTTTGGATTATTGTTATTTGTTTATATGGGAAAAATTAAACATATATGCACATGTGTATGCACAACATTGAAGAAACCAGGTGTGCATAACATTGAAAGATCCTGGGGTCCCATTTGACTTTCCAGGACCACATAGAGCCATCTCTCCTCCCCAAAATCTTCATGCCATCCAAAACATGAAGATTTTGTTTTTGTTCAAGCAGAAAGTTTTATCATTTGGAGACTGCAGTTGCTCATAAGAAGAGCCATGCTGAATCGGACCTCAGCCCATCTAGTCCAGCATTCTGTATCACACAGTGGCCCACCAGTTGTACACGGGGATCTTGAGCAGAAGGGAGGGCAAAACCCTGACCTGCTCCCGACCCCCCACAACCAGTACCCAGGGAAATCCTGCCTACCTCAACCAACTCCGAGGTGGCACTTGAATGTCCTTTTCAGTAACTACCGATACACTTGGTATCCATGAATCTGTCTAATCCTGCCTTGAAGCTGTTCAGGCTGACAGCTGTCACAACCTCTTCTGGAAGTGAGTTCCATAACCCAATGACTCTCTGGGTGAAGAAATATTTCCCTTTATTAGTCCTAATTTTCCTACCTTGGAGCTTCAGGGAGTGCCCTCTAGTCCTAGTGTTTTGTGACAAAGAAAATAATTTTTCTTTATTCACCTTTTCTATCCCATGCATGATTTTATACACTTCGATCAAGTCACCTCTTAAACGCCGTCTTTCAAGGCTGAAAAGACCAAAGCGTTGCAACCTGGTTTCATAAGGGAGCCGCTCCATCCCTTGGATCATTCTTGTTGCCCTTTTCTGTACCTTTTCCAGTTCCGTTATATCCTTCTTAAGGTGCGGAGACCAGAATTGTACACAGTACTCCAAATGTGGCCTTACCATAGATTTGTAGAGAGGTAATACAACATTTGCTGACCTATTTTCGATTCCCTTTCTGATCATGCCTAGCATAGAATTTGCTTTTTTCACTGCTGCTGCGCACTGGGTTGACATCTTCATTGAGCTGTCCACCAAGACCCCAAGATCCCTTTCCTGGTCTGTCTCGGAAAGCTTTGACCCCATCAATTTGTAGGTGTAGTTCATTTCACACAATTCTCCAGTTTGACATTTTAGGGTCTGTGAAAGCCATCCTTCAAAACCTGAGTTAAAAGTTCAGCCATTCCTCCTTTGCGGGGATAAAATAAATAAGAACACCACAGTCCTAAACCATGTGATGTGGACAAGGGTTTTAAATGTCTTGGTTGCATCCACTAGAGCAGGGCTGTCCAACAGGTGGCCCGGGGGCGGTACACGGCCCCCAAGCCCCTTGGCTACGGCCCCTTACCCTCCTGCAATAAATAATATATTTTTTAAAATATTTTAAAAATATTTTTTCGATTAAAAATATTTTATTATTATTATTATTGGTCCCGTCCCCTTGGTTTTCTATTGGCTGCCTCCTCTTCTCCTGAGGGAGGGGGCCAATGGGAGGGAGTGGCGTCTCTCGGGCCCCGCCCCCTTGGCAGCAAACAGGAAGAGCGACCCGGCCGCATGGTCGCTCCATGTGGCTAGGCAGAGCTCCTTCCTCCTTCTCATCCTCCCTCCCTCCCTTCCCAGGGAGGAGTTATTACAAGGAAGCATTCAGCGTTATGGTGAGCACATTTCCTCTCCCTCCCTCCTTCCATTCCACCCTTTCATTCTTCTTCCTTCCCTGCCCCTTCCCTCTCTCTCTCTTTCTACTCCCCCTCCATTACCTTCCACTCTTTCCTTCTTTCCTCTGTCTTTCTCTTTCACCTTCTTTCCTTCCACCCACCCACCCACCCTTTCGTCCTTCCTTTCAACTGTTCTCCCTCCCTCTTTGCCCCTCTCTCTTTTACCTTCCTTTCCTGCCTCCCTTTTATCTTTTCTTCCTTCTCACTTTCCCTCCTCCCTTTCCCCCCTCCATTCCCTTCCATCCTTCTCTTCCACTCCTTCCTTCCTTCTCCTGTCCAGATCCATCATTGTTTGAGTCCACAGGGCTCTCTGGATGGAAGGTGAACTACAACTTCCAAACTCAAGGTCAATGCCCACCAAAGCCTTCCAGTATTTCCTGTTGGTCATGGGAGTTCTTTGTGCCAATATTGTTAATTCCATCATTGGTGGGGTTTAGAATGCTCTTTGATTGTAGGTGAACCACCAATCCCAGCAACTACAACTCCCAAATGTCAAGGTCTATTTTCCCCCAAATCCACCAGTGTTCCCATTTGGGCATATTGAGTATTAATGCCAAGTTTGGTCCTGATCCAACATTGTTTGAGTCCACAGTGCTCTCTGGATATGGGTGAACTACAACTCCAAAACTCAATACCCATCAAACTCTTGTAGTATTTTCTCTTGGTTATGGGAGTTTTGTGTGGGAAGTTTGATTCCATTCCATAATTGGTGGAGTTCAGGATGCTCTTTGTGTGGTAACTATAAATCCCAGCAACTACAACTCCCAAATGAGAAAAGCAATTTTTTTGACTGATGGTCCCTCCTTGGGTTAGTATTAGTATGTTTTGTGGCCAAATTTGGCAGCAATTTCTCCAGTAGTTTTTGAGTTATGTTAATACCACAAAAGGAGGAAACAATTATATATGTTTGGCTTACTTCTCGGTTAGATGATTTTGGACTCCCTGGAAGAGCCATAATTCAACATCACAAACATATTTGCATCTCACAGTGAGCCAGAATCCTTTAGCAATCATCTATTTGTCTTTAGAATTCTAGGTTGCTGTGTAGACAAACATATATACATCTAAAAGCTAGCTGATAATTTCTGGTGCAAGTAGAATCAGCTAAACAAAACACAGATATTTTTAAAAAATGTTTGAACTTGATTTTTTTGATAACAGCAGAATGTTTGCACCTTTCCAGCCTTGCTGCAAAAAAACAAAAAAAAACAAAAACAAAACATACATCTCCCCATAAGCATGGATACATTTGTAAGGGTTACAAGATGGCCAAATATCCTAAGGGCTCCAAATCCCATCTGATATTGGAAGCTAAATTGATATTTAACTTGAGACACACACACACACACCACTAACAGGGCATTTCTGAGAAATAAAGTGTGAACAAAAAAGGTGTATAAGTGGGAAAATATGTGTATAAAGGCATAATGTTCAGGGAGGAAACATTCCACTTATTAGGAAAACTGCATACTAAATACATCAATTGGAGACCACAAAATCCTTCTAGCAGGCCAGTTTGAAATGATATTGAGAAGAAAATGCAGGTGGGCTGTGAAGAAATTCAGGAAAATCTGGGCTTTTTCCATGCTATAAAAATGAATTTTAAATTCCAGTTCTCTATGCATTGCCTGCCCACACAGGGGGACCAAACCTGTCTTTTTAGCAAGGGAGTCGCTAGACACCCACCCATGCAGAACCAGTGTTGGATGTGTGGGCATGTCCACTAGCCCCCTGCCCTCCCTTTTGCCCTGTACCTACCAGGAGAAAGCCTCTAGGTGGAGGCTTGAGCATTTTCCTTCCCTTCCTGGAGCCCAGAAATGATATCAGAGGGTCTTGGAATTCCCCTCACCTCTTTCTAAAGCATCTGGTCAAGGTGCCAGTAAAGAAGGGAAGCATGCAAGCCTCCATCCAGAGACTTGTCCTTGTATGCACAGGGCAAAAGAAAGTGTGTATGTGTGTGGGGGGTGGGGGGTGGGGGAGGTTAGCACTGCCATTTGTCCTCACCGGGCTGCCTGAGCCAGCAGAGGTGGGATGACTATGCCCTTTGGGATTGCACTCGGTGATCCTGAGAAGCAGTCTCCACAGGCTTCATAACATTTCCAGATTTGTTCTGGGTTAAACCACATTAGCCTAAAGCATCATTTGGATGGCTCAGGACATATCACATCACATTATAGGGCAATGTAAATAGGGTCTGGGACTGAAGGCACTTCCAAGACAGTGCAAAAAAATCCGGACTTAAAATGGGAGGTAAAAAATTCCCACGTGGACCTGTTAGTCCCGGGATTGAGTCCCCCGTCATGCTCACAGGCTTCCTCTATATTGGAACAAGATGGAGGGTGGACAGAGGACAAGTTGCTTTGAGTTCCCTTTGGGGGAGATAAAGTGAGGTATAAATACATATCATCATCATCCAGCGGAAGTTTTTTTATTAAAAAAATTACTCCATTATTTGCGGAACCTTATATGTGCATATGCAAATATCTGAATGTACTCACAAGCACATTTCTTATGTCTTCCCACCATTCTTAATGCAAGTTCTGTTTAATATTATAAACTTTGAAATAAAGAGTTTCAGAGAGTTCTAATTGCTCTCCGCTTGTGATTCCTTTAAGCCAGCTGTGTGTCTTTTTGACAGCCCCATCAGCTGATTAGCCGTTTCAGGCATTTAAAAAAATGGACATACGCTGGTCAGTCTCCACAGAGGGTGGAAAGAAAATCATGTGTTTTGCATGATTGCAGGGTTATACAATCATACAAATGTGTGCATTTTCTGGCTGAAATTGGAATATAAGGTAATGTTTTTGCCATATGTTTTTCCTCCGTTAATGCGAATGAGCATAGAATTAGTGTCATTTCACCAACCCCCTTTTAACCCGGTAACTTCTGCATTTTAAATATTGTGTAGAAGGGCCCTGAGAGTCTTTCTTCAGCCTCTTCTCCTTGGAGGAAAAGTACGCAATCAGTGTGTACCAGCATGCTATAGAATTTTTTAGAATTATGGCTTAACATGGCATGTGAACAAATTCAGCTGGGTAACATTTCTAAATGTTCAATCCATTAACTTTGATGAATAATAGGCAAGAAGGTCGTTTGGTGAAGGAAGAATGCTATATTGTATATTCAATTACCTTCTACTTGAGTTAGAAGAACTCACACCTGACTAATTTCATCTTATCTTGCCAGATCAAGACCTTTTGCTTTCTAAAAGTTTCAAAGCATCAACCTGAAAGTCATACTCCAGCCAAAGACTACAGGAAGTTTGTTTCATTTTATGATATTTTTAAAAAAATTCCAGGCTTCCTGCTGCTATACCATCTGAGGTAAACATGGCCCTTTATTTTAACACTCCAAGCAAGGAAATGGAAATGGCACAGGTGGAGCAATTAAGAAAGAACAAGAAAATGACTGTTATAATTACCAAAGTAATAAAGCACATGTCATCACTATTTGTCACAATGCACGGACTTGGCCGGCCCCTTAATCACACACACAAAGACGGAATTCAGCTAACTACTTTATTGAAGAATAAAAACAGTAGAAAAGATAATAGTCCAAAATGCAAAAGCATTCAAATAAGAAGTATTGTCCAAAAACAACTTGGCATCAAGGTTAGCAAGACTTGGCAAGGCTCCGCTTAGCAAAAGCGAATCAGGAACAAACAAAGTACAAGGTCCAAAGGCTTTCTTGGCAAGGCTCCGCTTAGCAAAAGCGAATCAGGAACAAAACAAGGTACACGGTCCAAGGCTTCCTTGGCAGGCCACTAGCCCAACTTAGCTCCGTGGTCTAGCCTCGCTAACACGTCTGCATAGAATAGATGTGGCCGAGGTACTGAGGATCCGTTCCCACGGATCCTCTACTTAATTTTCATGGCGAGGACCCCGACGCTCTAGGCTTCTCCTTCTCCAATCTGTGGTGTGGGACCTCAGTCTGTCTAGGCTATGAAACCAACCCCTCCTGCTGCTCCATCTCCTATCAAAGGTTCGGCCTTGCCTCCCAGCACCTGGGTCTCTATCTCCGTGAGAGTCGAACTCCTATCTGCTTCCTCGCTATCCTCCTCCAGGTCTTCATGCATTCTTTCTGCAATCCTCCCCCGGCCGTTCATACTCTTCACTATCACTGCTTTCAGTTTGCACCTGGCTTTCCATATCCTCGTAAGGATCAGGCCAGCCTTCGTCCCAAGCTAGGCTTTCTGTGGGAGAGGAAGGCCCAGCTATGGGAAATTCTCCTTCTTCCAGCCCCTCTAAATCCTCTTCAGAATCCATCTCAGCTGCTGCTGGCTCTAATGCAAGTGGGACCCCTGGCACTGTCCCATGCCCCCCAGGTACGAACGAGAACTGGGTTGCTACACTATTTCTCAAAAGATGATTTCCAGGAATGCATTTCTGAATTTCCTGAGAACTGAAATTCTGACAGAGTGTCAGCAAACAAATGTACCAAATATAATAAAGCTCAGTCTTATCAATATCAAGCATTGTGTTTTCTTTTTTTGAAATTATTTTTTTATTTTAATTTACATATTCATAAAAATAATTGCTAATATGTTCAATTTCTGCTATTTTAAAGACTTTAATCATCTATTCTTCTATTGTTGGGAGTTCCGCCATCTTCCAAAACTGTGCATATGATATCATTGCTGCTGTTATCATGTGTAATACTTTGTAGTTTAATGATTTTGTTTGTTTAGATAAATGGAAAAATGTGGATTATTGGCCTAAAGAAATTTTTGTGCTGTGACCTTAGATAATTTTTTTTATGAAATGATGGAAACAGGTGGCATCTGACCTCAGAAAAACTAGCTAAAATGTACAAGGGAAGAATCAACAAGTGTTGGAAATATAAAGAACAAGAAGGAGCTTTATTCCACATATGACAGGTCTATAAAACAGCAAGAGAATTTTGGGGCAGAGCACAGAAAACACTGCAAGAAATGTTTCAATCAAAAGTACTATTGGAGCGCAAAATATTTTTATTGGGAAAAGCATTATGTTGGGAAGAATGACACATTTATTATGTGCATTCTATTTTGGGGTGAGGAATGGACTTTGAAGTACAGGACTGACAATGTAAGAAGTGGGAGAAAGCGGGGGTATTTCATCCTTCTCTGCTATTTACTCTTCTGCTAATTTTTCACATAAAACACCCCCCCCCAAATTTGGTGAACGATAGTTCCACTAAGGCAGGGGTGCTCATTAGGTAGATTGTGATCTACTGGTAGATCTCGAAGGACATCCTGGTAGATCTCGAAGGGCATCCTGGTAGATCCCAGGCAGATTACAGGCACAGTGTGTATGGCTCCCATGCCATTGTGAGGAATGCTTAGGGGCTTATTATACTCTATTGTGAGCATGCCAGAGTCATTGAGGCCTGTTTGTCTATGTCACTGATTCGTTCTGCTAAGGTCTGCATTGTCTTTTTATGCTCAAGACTGCTCAGAATGTTCTCTGAGAGGCCCATCTGCCTAAGTTTCTGATTTAATGCTTTGATTCGGTGGGATTTAAAGAGGTCTTCTTGAATCAAAGCCCTTCCGGCCCTTTGTACATACTCTCCATCCAGTATCCTAGGGCCCTTCTCCAAGCTAGTGATTCGAGAGAGGCTGTTCCTGATTCCAATCTTAAGACCGCAGATGGAACGCAATTGGGGACAGCAAATAGTTTTCTGAGAAACCCTGATTGAACTTGTTCTACTTTAGATGTGAAGCCTGTGATCCATACTGGAATTGCATATAGTAATTGGGCTGTTACCTTTGCTTGGAAGACCTTTGTTGCAGCTGGGATATACTGGCCACCTTTGGTATAGAAAAGCGAATTATTGCTTTTACTACTGGATAGAGCGTTTTGTACAGCTATTTTTTGGTGGCATCCCCAGGAAGCTGTGGCCTGAAAGGTAACCCCTAAATATTTAAAACTGGAGACTTGTTCTATTAAGTTCTTTCCTATGTACCAGTTATGCCTGGCCCGCTTTATTTGAGAAGATCATAATTTTGGTTTTACTATAGTTGATCTTTAGCAGGTTTTTCTCACAGTATTGGTTGAATGCACTTAGCACTCGCTTGAGTCCTACCTTGGTGTAGGATATGAGGGCAGCATCATCTGCATAGAGCAAAGGGGTATATTGGTGGATGAGATTTTAGGGGATGTCCATTTGGTAGTGAGACATGAGTGGCCAGGTCGTTCAGGTATAGATTAAACAGGATAGGGGCCAGGATGCACCCTGGCGTACCTCTATTTACTGCTATTGGTTTTGAGAGATTGCCTTGTACACCACATCTTACTTGTGTTGAAGTGTTTGAATATAGGCTCTTAATCAGCCAGAGCAATCTTTTGTCCATTGTGGTCTCTGCAATTTTTTTCCATAGCAAATTCCTTGGAATTGAATCAAAGGCAGATTTTAGATCGATAAAAGCGGCGAATAGTCCTTTGTATGGAGGAGTTTGGTATTTTTCTGCTAGGTGGCTTAGCACGATACAGTGGTCTATAGTAGACCTTCCTTTTCTAAAACCTGCCTGTTCCTCACCTATTACTTTTTCTGAGTCTAACCAGTCTAGGAGCCTGCTATAGATGGCGAGCATAGAGTTTGCCCACCACCGAGAGTAAGCTGATGGGACGGTAATTCGCTGGATCGTTTTGTCCCCTTTTTTTGAATATTGGAATTAGAGTAGATTTTGACCAAGAAGCAGGAATTAAGGCTGTGCGGTTGATGTGTGTGAAAAGAGGAGCCAGGAAAGCCGTCCACCATGAGATGTTATTTTTTTAGAAATTCGGGGGCTATTTGATCTGGCCCTGGGGCTTTGCCATTTTTAAGTGATGAGATCAGACTTTTTATCTCCCTACTGGTCACAGGGGGCCATTGTGGTATGTCTATGATACCAATGGCGATGGTATTTTCCCCCTCCCGTCTGATGGTTTCTTCATTTGATCCATATAGTAAAGTGAAGTATGTTTCCCACACCTGTGCTGGTATATGGCATTTAGGAGATATTTTTCCCAGATCCCAGCATTCCCGTGACCAGGGCCCAGAATTGCTTAGAGTTGTTATTTAGGGAAGCATCAACCAGGGCATTCCATCTTCTGTTTATTTTCTCCCTCTTGTTTCTCACTAGCATGGCTTTGTATTGTTTTTTGATAGTATAGTACATTTTGGGGAGGTTCCTGGAGTTTTCTGCTCTATAAGATTGATATATTTGATTTAGCTTCTTTCTTAGCTTTGAGCATTCTTTCTGTGTGTCTGTGACCCCTTCTCCTTGGTTATGGGTCCTACATCTGCCTTCTAAATTTATCCCAGAGACAATTAATTCATTGGCGAGTTGTGTGTATTTTGATACTGCTTCCTCTGCATTTTTGGTTTCTGCTATGATTTTTCCCATTTCCTCCAGTAGCATGTGGTCTGAAGTTGCTAGGGGTCTGCTTTCGCTTTTTGTGCCCCATTTAAGTCTGTTATGTCTCATGTCTAGAGTGGATTTGTCTAGATAGTGTTGTGGGCTTAAACGTTCAACATTAGGAAGCACTAATGTGTAGGAGATTGGGAGGTGGTCACTTTCTGTTCTGGGTACTGTGGTGAAGTTCTCTATATATTTATAGGTATGATTTGCTACTAGCATATAATCTATCACACAAGAGACATGGAGTAAAGGACCTCTAGATTTTAATGGGTACACCATAATTGACTCCCCAGCTAAATTGGAAAAAGGTAGAGGGCGACCGAAAGCAGGCCTGGCCATTTTGCTGTCTACAGCTCTTGGGGCTAAAATCAAACCTGTTGAGAATTGCAGCCATATAGCTATGGCATGTCACATAGAATATGGACCTACACAGATACTCCTTGTTAATGTATATATCCCTCCCAGCCGCAAGAGGGCAGAGTTAATTCGTACTTGGGAGGAACTGGAAGATTATATAGTAACGTTAGAATCACACTTTCCAAAATCAAACTTAATTGTTACCGGAGATTTTAATGCTCGCCTGGGTCCTGATAATCCAACCTTATTAGCCTCTAAGTTATGGCATATGGAGGATATGGATGACCACTTAAACAAGACTGATAGGAAATCTAAGGATAACAAGATCAACTTCGCAGGAACATGCTTAGCGCAGATGACAACAAGACTCGCCTTAAACATAATAAATGGTGACCCTACATTCGAGAATTGTGCTGAATTTACCTATATATCAGGAAGTGGAAGCAGTGTGATAGATTATTATACTCACATTTAGTTGAATTCAGTCTTAAAATGTATTATATGGTTCTCACTGAAATAAATTTCCTAATATTTTGCTTTTATGGCTCTCTGAGTAGTGGTAGGTAGATCTTTGGGACTTGGTTGTTTTATAAGTAGCTTGCATGCTGGAAAAGTGTGAGCACCCCTGCATTAAGGCAATGATGTGAGCCCTTGAGCTTATTTACATAGGACACAAAATCCAGGGCTACTTCAGACCAGCCACAGAGTCTGCCAAGGTATTTACTCCTTTCCACTCCTAAGCTGCAGCAAGAACAGTATTTTCTTTTTTTAAAGGAATGTGACACAATGTAACAGAGCATCAAAAGCTTCATGGTATTTTACCCAGAAATATTTTATTTATAGACAGATAGAAATATAGATAGGAAGATAGACACTTTTGAACTGTGGTGTTGGAGGAAAATTCTGAGAGTGCCTTGGACCTCAAGAAGTCCATACTCCAGGAAATAATACCCAGCTGCTCAGTGGAGAGAGGAATAGTAGAGGCAAAGATGAAGTATTTTGGCCACATAATGAGAAGACAGGAAAGCTTGGAGAAGACAATGATGCTGGGGAAAATGGAAGGAAAAAGGAAGAGGGGCCAACCAAGGGCAAGATGGACGGCTGGTACCCTTGTAGTGACTGATTTGACCTTGAAGGAGCTGGGGGTGGCCACAGCCAACAGGGAGCTCTGGTGTAGGTTGTTCCATGAGGTCACAAGGAGTTGGAAGCAACTGAATGAATGAATAAACAACAACAACAACAAGGGAATTTTGCATATGAATTAGAGTATGCTTCACTGAAAGCAGGGCCATAGCCAGGATTTTGATTCGGGGCTGAGTTTGGTTCGGGGGGGCTGAGACTGGGTGGAAGAGGGCAAACCTTTTGTATTGTTATCCCAATAACCCCATTAATGTGGGATATAATGAGCATGGTGATCAGATCATGATATGAATAAACATAACAGTTTAAATAATGTACCAGTAAGGCCTTTTCATGGACCACCCTGAGAATTTCGGGGGGCTGAAGCCCCTTAGTGCCCCCCCTGGCTACATGCCTGACTGAAAGCATCCTTCATGCCAATCATTTGCAGAGTTACTGTCACAGAATATTCTTGAATGTTGTACGGACAGTTGTAGATTCTGGATGGACAGTGCAACTTCTGTGAGGAAAGGAGCGAGCCATTTTGGCAGGGAAAGCTGTAATAGCTTTAAATCTTTAAGGCTGAAGCCCATCTACACTGGCATATAATGCAGTTCGAAATTGAATTATATAGTCAGTGTAGTAGACTCATATAATACAGTTTAACTCTACTGACCTGCATAATATGAGTCTACACTGACCATATGCCGGACAAACTGCATTACTTGGCAGTGTAAATCCAGCCTCTGAGAAAATGAAAATCAATCAGTCTCTTGACTACTTTAAACACTGCCACCATTTCATCTCAAACAAAAGCCATGAAAAATCAATCCAGTTAAACACGTAAGTAAACAATTCACAAACAGCTAATCCCAGTTTAAATAACATCATTGCATCAATTGCCAAGCCAATTCATTTCTCCTATTGTACCTTTCATAATGTGTCTCTATCTCTATCTTTCTCTGATGTTTCTTCAGATACATTAATTCTAAAGTTTCTAGCAAATCTGTTAAAGAAAGATATCAATCATAGCCACCACTGGTACAATGATCTTATTCACTTGCAGACACACCATTTTTTAATTTGTTCTGCACTCATCTTCTTATGCTGGATTTATACAGGTAGCAGGATATTAAGGAGATGCATGATACCATTCAGGCTTCAAGTATAAAACTAATCTTGGATGCTTCTTCAAGCAAAATGTAAATAATTTTCCACAAGTGAAAAACTAACCAATGGTAGGAAATGTTTGAATTAAGTTTTCCAAGGGTATAGCCATATTTTGTATCACATTAAACAATTTATAGAACATAAGCTGACCACAAGATGTGATTTTTCTCACTTAATTGCTATCTTGTTGTTTCTCCATGTTTAATTCCCAGTCTTCAATTGTCTCTCTGTAGGGTCTTCCCGATAGAGAACATCTTTTCAGGAGACTGAATCGAAAAGTAGATAAACATTTTTAGCCTGAGGTCCAATTTCAAAGAATTCATTGGAAACTACATTTCAGGGGGTGGGGTGGGTTTGGTCCAAAGGCAAAGATGTAGGATCAAAAATACCAGACATGTTTAAAAACATTCACTGCAAGCATTTAAATCATTTAAAAGGGGGCAGAGGAGAGGCATACAAAAAGCTCTGAAATTGCTAGACATTAGTGTCATGAGGAAGAGCATGTGGTGTTCTGGAGAAGCTCGGGAAGCTGGTACATGAGAAGAGCCAGATTCAGCCTCTGGGCCTAAGGTTTGTTCTCCTGACTTAGAACCTCATCACATGAAGCATTTTCCCCATTGTAAAACACTTTGGGTCCATTCCAAGGACAAAGTGGCACGGAGCCCATTAGATGACATTTGCCTACTTCTGGCCGTCATCTGTTTCCTTTTAGCCTTGAAATGGAGCTGGAGTGTGCTGAAAGAAGGAAGTTCAGAATATAGGTCCCTGGAGCTCACCAGAACCTTTGCTAATACCAAAAAACCCACATGTGATGAGATCTGACAGATTTGCCCATGTTGTATTGCTTCAGTGACACGGAGGAATGGGTGTTCTTCACCACTTCGCTTTCAATGCATTTTTCCTTAATAGTAGTCTAGGCATGAAATTGTGTTCTTACCAGCTTTTAAACATAACACTGGTCTAATGAAGGAAAAGAAAGTCTAGCAGGAGGGGATCATGACAAAGTGGTTGATAATTACACAGGTATAATCGAGGGAAGGAAGGCATGGGAAAGACATATCATGGCAAAGGGATTTAAAATTATATTGGTATAATAAAGAGAAGCAAAGCCTGCAGGTCTTTCCCAAAAACGTGTAAAGAATAGGAAGGTTCTATTTAAATCGCAAAAAGAGTGCCTGTCAAAAAATCTAGAAGAACCTCACCCACTGCTGATTCACACTCAATTCTACAATCCATTTTCCCCAAACCCGAATCCATGCTGCTAATATAGTCCGAAAAATTAAGTAATTGGTGAAAGTAGGAGTTCCAGGGTTCGGCATCGGATTCTGTACTCATTTGCACTTCAAACTGGACCTGGAAACATGACCAACCAGCATTCCTTTAGTGACATATCCATGCTTTACATGTACTTAGCACCTTTTCCTTTCTTTTCTTTTCCTTCTTTTCTCATCTCTTCTCTATTGCAGTGGAAGAGATTTTGGGGGAAGGAAGACGGCAACTGGGCAACCAGAATGGTCTCTTGTTCTCCCTGCAGTTTCCATATGTGAGCCCACATGAAAGTGATGGGGAGGGCCAAGGAAAAACAATATAATTCCTCTGCCACTTTCTGTCTCTTGCAAATTGCACAAAAATGGAAGATACAGACAGTCCCCAAGTTACAAACATCCAACTTACAGTACATATGACTCCTAGTAACAAATTAGTATGAGACAACTGGAGGTGAGAGAAAATATACCCCTAGAAACGGAAGTTAATTTCTGTCAGAGTTTAACTTGAGAAAAAGGTGTCTCCATTGAAGCTTTAACTCCAATCCTTGTTTCCACAATAACACAGGGGTTTTTTTTCAAAATCCAGCTGTCCCAGAGTCAGAAAGTGAGGTGAAATCTTTTTTATTAAATAATTTTATTAGTTTTGAAACTTTTAAAAACAAAAATGAACATACAGACAACCAATACAACCACAATACACCCCATCCCCAAAAGATAAACAAGAAAAACCAAACATGAGTACTTCCCTCCCTTTCCACATCCCTTTTTCTATTTGTTGGTAATTCTGTTCTTTACTGAACTTCTTATACTTCAGCCTTGATTATTCCCTTTAACATTGCGTAATCATCCATTCAAAATTATTTCTCTTTAAATAGTCTATAATCAGAGTCCAGTGAGGTGAAATCTTCTGAACAGGGGCACAGACTGCAAAACAAATGTTAAAACTTCCCGATGCTATCCAAAGTGTGTGTGTGTGTGTGTGCGCGCGCGTGTGTGTGTATGGAGTTACACTTCAAAATGTACCTGTTCTGACTTACATACAAATTCAACTTGAGAACAAACCTACAGATCCTATCTTGTTCATAACCCGGGAAATGTCTGTAGCTGAAGAATGGTTGTTTTCACTCTGTGTGCAGTCCTCTGAGATTGCTTGGGTAATGGGAAATAGCCTAGAGGTTTTTATGTATTCCTTCAAACTCTATTTACTTGTTGTTGTTTCTTTCTTTCTTTCTTTCTTTCCACTTGATAAGATATACAAAAATATGTTCTTGGGAGTGTTCCTGCCCCAAAAATTACTATGGGTGTAAACAATTATCCATTTATACGATGACTACTAAACTGCTTTATATGAGACTGCACCACCTACCATATAAAGCAGTTTTAAACAGCATTATATGGCAGCATAGGTGTGTCCTGAGAAACTGCCACTGCTTGCTGTAAATTAAATCCTTTGATAATTAGTTTCATAATTTGTACTGGGAAGAGAGGAATACAGCAGCCTGCTTTTGCATACTCCATCTCACTTTCTCACATCCCTTTATATAATCAAGTAATTGCTTTCCCAATAACAATTTCATTGAAGTGTAATTATTTTCTAAACATTTCTGCTATTTTGGTGTCGATTGTGCTATGTTGTGCTTCATAGCATTCAGGGTTAGGGGAGGACTATGAACACTCCCCATTCTCCCTCCTTGCAGATATCCTGCTTGTTTTTGTTTAAAAGAAAAATGTTCCTCATAAAGCAGACATAAGGACTACCTTCTTAATGCCCCCCTTCAAAGAGCTGGGCATGTTTAGAAGGTTGAAAGGAGACATGATAGCCATGTTTAAATATTTGAAAGAAAGGAAGGGGAGTGCAGCAACAGCCCAGGCACCAAAGAGGATGGTACCACACCACAGACCATTCAGAGACCGCAATAGGCCTTTGAGCCCGTGCACTTGGCAGGCCAACGCACCTGTGCATTGAAGTCTCGCCACACTCATGGCTGGGAGCGGAGTGCATCGAGCCCATCGGCTACCTGGGACTCTCTAGATCCAGGTAAACAACAACTCCCATTTGAAAAAGGGCAATCATTCCCCAATCCCTGCCTCTATGCACAGTTGGACACATTGACTCTATGTGCCAAGTTTATTCCAGATCCAGCATTGTTTGTGAACAACTCTTCAGCCTTACTTTGCCCCTATCAATTTTTCTTCAGGAAAAAAATCTTGATATGGCATCTGCCATAAACCGCACTAACTGACTGTTAAAGTCTTTAGAAATTTTGAGAGCAGATGCAAAAGATCATTTTGTAAAACTTTTTGACTTAGTAAGAACAACATCTGAAAAAATATTTCAAAGCAACTTGACTATTCCAAGGTAAAGTTCAAGACAGGTGCATCAGGCAAATCCAGGGACTAATTCTGTAGAAGATTACTTCAGAGTTGCGCTGTTCATGCCATGTGTCGATTCACTGAAAGGTTCATGTCAAATGAAGACATTTTAACCAGTTTCCAGGTTCTCCACCCTGGGTTTTCAGGTCTAGACAAAGTTCACTATATGGAACAACTGTCAGAATACTTTGAAAATGAAACAGCACTTGCTTCCATCAAGGCTGAGTACATAATGTGGTGTAATATTACACCATCAATTAAGAAAGATACTGAGGTACTTAAAGTGTTGGAGCTGTGTGACAAATCTTACTATCAGTCAATAAATTTCCTTTTGACTGTGATAGCTAGTCTACCAGTAATGACATGCAGTGTGGAAAGATCATTTTCAACCCTGAAGAGAGTGAAAAGTGCATCTAGAAGTTTAATGACAGACCAGAAACTTAGTGGACTAGCAATGGTTTCCATCCATTGGGACATCACTATCAAACCAGAAAAAGTAATTGACAAAATGACCAGGGAGAAGAAAAGAAGACTGTTGCTGTAAAGTAAAAAAAAAGTCAAAAAGTATTCTAAACATTTTGTTAATGAAAGTAAATAAATAACATTTATTATTTAAATTGATATGTTTATTCATAGCATGATCTGATCACCATGCTCAATATATCCCATATGCATGGGGGTATTGGGATAACAGAAAAGGTTTGCTAGGGTAGATCCTTTCTCACTCAGACTCAGCCCCCCCCCCCCGGAATCAAATTACTGGCTATGGGGCCTGGTGCTGAGGGAGGCAAGGGGAGTGGGAGGAGCAGGAAAGAGGAGGAGGAGGGGGAAACAGTGGAGCCCTTCAGTATGCTTTGTGGAGACCCAAGGGCTCTGTGGAACACACTTTGGGAACCACTGGTCTAGTCCATCAAACTACAATGTTATCACTGCCCAGGTCTAATAACTTTATCATTTAAACATCCTCATCCTTCTGACCTATCACTTGTTTTAAAACAAGAAGGGGCTTGCAGCTATTCTGCCTTCTTCCCTTCTCCAGAAAGATTCCTGTTCCAGCCTGGTGCTTTCTCCACATACCCAGCTTGTAAGATCTTTAAAAGGGAAAAACACACTGTCTCTCCCCCCCCCAATATAAAAGGAATCTATGCTACAAAATAAATTGACTTTCAGCCTGCATACAAACTTGACATGGCATTATCATGGAAAGTTAGAGTTAAAAATCAGCCAAAACAACTGCAAAACCTAAGCACATCAAAGCCAGTAAAAGAAGGTAGAACCCTGTCATTCCTCTATTCTTCCAAAAGTTGATGATCGCTCGGGTTACACATCAGGAGTTCCTGATAGAACTCTGTTCCTGATAGAAGCCTCCTCCTCCCACCCTCCTAATTTAACACTTCTAGCCAAAAGTAGTATTTTAAAGTCCTTTGCAGCATAATACGGAAGGGGCAGGATGTGGCAGTATCTTTATGACTTCTGCTGAAATAAACAGGATATAATGAATGAAAACATACTGGTAAACACATTACAACATTCATTTGCATAATTACAAGAGTTGAAACAGTCAGAAAAGCCTAACAATAAAAAACAAAACAACATAATTAGTACCGTCTTGTATCAATGCTACAAAACAATAGCAGCAACCAGCCTAGCAAGATGTTAGAAGCTGATGGCTCTTCTGCACAAATTGATTAGCATCTGCAGGTGTTGAAAACTGGTTTCATTTCCTGCAAATATTTATTCTTACACAGCATGAAGAGATTCTTTTCCTGTCTTATTCTCATTTATTTTTGAATTTGGTTCTGCTAATTTTATCATTGTGAGAGCACTAAGGATACTGGAGGATTTTTTCTTTCATTTACATAGTTCTCCAATACACAGTATGACTTAAAATGTCTTCTGTTCCTTAATCCAAGTGTAAGTAAGCAGGGAGAAAACAGACCACAAAAAAACCCAATAAAAGAGCGCTATTTCTCTCACATTCAGGTCTCATCTACACTGCTACATAACGTAGTTCAATGTAGTCAATCTGAGTGAATTCTAAAACTGCATTACAAAGCAGTGTAGATGGGGCCACAGTTTCCGTTTCACACACATACCCTTTGACTATCTCATAATTTAACAACCCTAGAACCCTGTCCACTGCTCACAACAATATCAACTTTTTTCCTTGGGGGAAAATCCAATCAATTTCTATCACATCGAAAAAGAATCATTGAAAATGTCAGCAATTGTTTTCTTTATAGCTCTAGGAAACATTATAATGTGTTTGTTTAATGTCTTACCTTTCTTCCAGGATAAGATGCAATTAAGCTAAGAAAAGTCATAGTTAGAAAGAATAGTTAGAAAGAATGATTTGGAAGCAATATAATGCGCACATGTATTTAAATCAAATATTCCATTAAAACAATATTAAAAGATTTAGAAACAACAAAAGGAGCTGAACTATAGTGCATTACAAATTAAAAGAGCTTTTTGTAGTAACGTATTAACGGCCAAAAATTTCCCTGGATAGAACAGTCTTCTTAATCAATGGGCAAGTGGAATACAGAGAGCCTAGCTTTGAATGGAAGAGAATTCCACAACCTGGGAGCAGCCACTGAGAAGTCCCTTTTAGTCTTGTGTCCTCATCAAATACCACTATGAATATGGTGAGAAAGCCTCCCTCAAATGATCTCAAGCCACCTCATGCCAAGAGATAAAATCTGTGAAATGACTTTCCACCCAAGCTGTTTTATAAAGAAAGGGATCAGGTTCCCTTCTCTCAGGAGAGAGTTATGAAACTTGATTCCGGTCTCAAATAATTTTAAAGTGAATCATAGGATCATATAATATTGAAGTTAGAAGATACAACATGGACCATCTAGTCTAACCCCCTGCCATTCAGGAAAAGCACAATAAAAGCACCCCCCAACAGATGGCCATCCAGGCTCTGTTTAAAAGCTTCCAAGAAAGGAGCTTCCACCACAGTCAGAGGCAGAGAGTTTCACTGCTGAATAGATTTTACAGGGCAGCAGAAAACAAGCCTACTCCCTCTTCCTTTTGGCACCCTTTCACTTATTTATACATGGCTATCATGTCTTTTCTCAACCTTCTCTTCTGCACACTAAACATACCCAGCTCTTTAAGACACTCCTCATAGGGTATGGTCTTCAGATCTTTGATCATTTTAGTTGCCCTCCTCTGGACACCTTCCAGCTTTTCAATATCTCTTTTGAACTGTGGTGTCCAGAATCAGACACAGTATTCCAGATGAGGTGTAACCAAAGTAAAATAGAGAGGCACCATGACTCCCCTTGATCTAGACACAATACTACTTTTGATGCAGTCCAAAATACCTTTTTTAAGCTGATGCATCACACAGTTGGATCATGTTCAACTTGTCTACAAAGATGCCAATATCTTTTTGGACAACAACTTGAACATGAGGCAAGAGGTGAGAGTGACTTCATGCTGTAAAACAGGTATGTGCAAACTTTGGCTCTCCAGATGTTTTGGACTTCAACTCCCAGAAATCCCAGCCAGCTTACCGGCTGATAAGAATTCTGGGAGTTAAAATTCAAAACACCTGGAGTGCCAAAGTTTGTCCATGTCTATTGAAAAAGGTGGTCATTTAGATATTCTGATTTTTTATTTTAATAGATGTTAAAAGTTCATCATCAATTTCCAGAGTTTGAAAAGGTATAATAATCTGGTTTTGGAAGCATTGGTGTACCAAATAGACAAATGCTTTTCATTCCTTTTTACCTATCCCCAAAACAAAACCATCAAAGATTGAATGCTTTTTGATATCATTTTTTTCATTCATACATTCACACATTTTGTCTATTTCTTTTTACACTTTCCAAATAAAGGCAAGCTTTAGTCTGAATGGTGTATAACCAATTCTGATCAATATCACAGATAGCCATTTCTGGGTACAGAACAGCAAATGGCATCCAACACCTGGGTAAGATGAAGAGCGCTGAAAAACAGGCTATTCTATATAATTGTGTATAAGCTGACCTCATGTATAAATTGAGGGTGGGTTTGGGGGCCAAATTTATGTGTTTTGATATGACCCTTGGAGAACTCAGGAGTCATTTCATGGAGAGGGAGAAGTATCAATGCAACATCAGGGGGCAATTTCACCATCCAGGCATTCAAAAAAAAAAAAAGCCAGAAGCAGAGAGAATAGAAAAGTCTCTGCTTCCTTGGGTTAGTTTCAGCTTTCACCTTTGAACACTGTACTCAGAGAAGGGATGGTTTCTATTTTGATAAACATTAAAGTATAGTACTCACATTAGCCAGTGAATAAGTCAGCCCAGATTTTTGGGTTGATTCTTTGACTAAAAGTTCTAGATGTATACATGAGGACATAGGACATTCTTGCCTCTCCACCTCATGACATACCAAATCTCCAGACTGAACAGCTTTCCTCACTCTGCCCATAAATAAGAATAGCCCAAGCCAATTTTCAATATAATGTAATATATGGGGTACACTGTTTATGTTTGCTGTACAACTTGATGAGATGTTTAATTGTGCCAAATATATTTGAACAGCAGCTTATAAATCTCAATCTGAAGTCTTCCTATCAGATTTTTTAGCTGAAGCCAGACACTAACAAAATGTTATATATATACATAAAACAATGTGTGTTTTGCAAACAGAAACATATGTTCATTGCACAAATTATAATTAAACTGTCATGCTGTATCCACCTACCTTGGACTAAGTGTCACTAAAATCAAGGAATTTACTTGCTAGTGAGGAGAAAAAGACTATTTGCTTTTTCATTCATTTTTCTATTAAGCTTTTTTGGTACTCAGGAATCATAGTCTGGTAAAATAATGTCAACCATAAAGTTCTTTTCTGGATCACCAAAGAAAAATGTGTATTTCCAAGGACCCAAAGAGAAAATTGTGATTGAAATCTGCACAAAAAAATGTACACCAGGGAGAGAATTATTTCTATCTAATTGCAAGAATGAGGAACCCATATATCCCCCATTCTTACTTCTGAATACACAAGCAGTGCACCAAAGGGGTAGATAGTAAACGCCTCAGCAGGGCTTACATGTTATAGAACTATAGTTAACAGTTTGGATAGCAACATGTGTGAGTGTAGCTTTCTCCTTCATAACAGAATACAAAGGATGGATATTGATCCACTGTATCACTCATTTTCTCTGCGACTTGCTTACTGGCTGGCTTTCTTGTACTATTCCCTTTTTTGCTCTGCTTTTCCTCCTTCATTTATTTAACATACAACTAGAGGATGAGTTTTGGAGAATCATAAAGTTAGGAGAGAATGCTTCTGGAACATGGCCATACAGCCTGAAAAACTTACAACAACCTTCAAGCTTGGTTCATTCTTTTGTGGCATTTTGACTATTGAGTGGGCAGAGTGAGATTGAATAGCTAATAGTGAGCAGAAGGAGCAGGCCCCTCTGGTCTGAGAGCAACTGAAAACTTGGAGCCACTACTCTTACTTGGCTGCAAGGTGCATATAAACCTTCAGAATTTATATACATGTAGGCATCAATAAACGTTAACCTTTGGAATTTATACACACATTCTCATCCACATATCTCAGTGCTCTTCCCTTAACTGGTTTCTTCATGGTGGAAGATATTTTCTATTTTGAATAAGCCTGGCCCCGAGTCTCCAGTTTTTGTGGATCATCTTCAGGCAGGAAACAAGGGTGCAAATTGTCTAGTTTTAAAGAACTGAGTTCCAGGAAATGGGTGTATGCAAATCTCCAGTTCAGCTAGCAGAGCAAAGGTTTTCTACACATTTCCAAGCCTTTATTTATGTAATTATTTACTTTATTTTATTTTATTTGCGACATTTATATACCATGTTTCTCAACCCAGAGGTTATTCAGGGCAATTCACAATTGGCAACAATTTGATGCCTCAATAATTATAACAATTAAAACAATCATAAAATAGTGTTAAAACATTTAGCATAAAATATAAGAATAATAATTGATTTGTTGCTGCAACTTGCACATATTTTCTAGAAAGCTAACTATTTACTTTGCCTCCTTTTTCTCTCCTGGTTGTTGTGGGTTGAGAAGGAAAATCCCCTCATTTCATCTTGATTTGGGAACAACCCCTTCAGCTACAAAATGTCTTAATTTCCAAACAGGAAAGTTGTGTGTGTGTGTGTGTGTGTGTGTGTGTGTGTGTTTGAATGGCAAGCTGTTAATAAGTGTGGCTGGTATTTAATGCATAACACTTAATGCATAACACTAAATGGGCTATCTCTAGGTCTCAGAAACCTCAGAGCCTGGGATGATCCGGAACTAGCAATACTTATTTTGAGCATGAATTTATTCTCCCTCTTGCATTTAATCCTCTCTTTCAATTTCATCTCTTTGAAGATATAGATGCTAACTTATTAAAAGACTGGATAACTTCTTCAGGGCCAGGATGAAGGCAAACACTTGCGTAATCTAATTATTAAGGACATCCTGAGTGCATACAGAAGAGCAAAGATATCCATTTGGAGAGGAGACTATATAAATCATACAGATTCCACAGTTTTTCTAATGATTTTCTAGCAGGGCCTTTTATGGAAGGACTTGATTAGTAGCTAAACTGCAGCCAGAAGTGGAATGTAAAGACCAGCAGTAAATTATGGAGTGAACTTCATTTGTATCATAGCGGTCTTGCATATTTCTACCTTGGAGTAAACAGTTCAGTGAAGACAAGCAGTGAAAATAAAAGCAGCACAATAATGCCAGCTTCTGGATGAGAAAAGCAGCAGCCATGAAACTAGTTTCTTTACACAAATGAGGAAAGGCTCTTTAAAGGCTTATGCAATATAATAGTGCAAAAGACCTCTAAAGAAGAAGGGTCTATCACTCTTTAAGGCAGTCTATTCTACTCTTGAACTTAAAGTCAAGAAGTTCTTTATTATTTATCATTTGAATTTTCCTGCTTCTTGGCATGGGGTTGGACTGGATGGCCCATGAGATCTCTTTATGAATCCATTACTCCATGAAGAGGCATAAAATCAGTTCTTTATTTATCATATCACTTTTCATTTAAAGACTTCTACTATTTTTCACTCAGCTTGTTCTTGGCATGGGGTTGGACTGGATGGCCCATGAGATCTCTTTATGAATCCATTACTCCATGAAGAGGCATAAAATCAGCTCACTCCTTTAACATTGCATCCAAAAATAAATAAATAGTAAAGAAAACCTAGGAAGGGAGACATGCACATAAGGATCCCAGGGGTCATGGTGGTTCCCTGGGGTCTTGAGGAAACATATACAGGGGGATTGGTGGGTCTGTGATGGCCCTTAGAGTCCCCAGGCCCAGCCTAGGATAAAACAGCACAGTTGGGACCAAGATTTTGGAGAGACATAGAGGATTATGGGCTAGGTAGATATAGGATGGGTAAACTTGAGAAGAAAAGGCACTTACACTACACACACATTTTAGGTGATCTTTTAAAAATATTGCACACTGGTGCAAAAATGAAACAAAATGAATCTATGTTTGAAAAAATATTAATATTACAGAAAATGAAACAGACAGGTTTGTCATTTCCAGGTCTGCATATAAACAAAGCAGTTGGGGAAATTATCATGAATTTCACAGATTATATTGACTTAAAAATAATAATTAGTAGATATAGAGTACATTTAAGTACACATACACATGCAATTCATTATACTGCTATTGTGAATGAGATAAAGCAAAACAATATTGTTATTTGTGTACTAGTTCTAGCTGCTGTAATGTTCTCCTCAGTTCCAAATTTCTCTGTTACATTCTGTGTTCCCCATGGCCAGATAGAGAGGAGACACCACTAAATGGTGTAATTTGTAAATAGGATTACACCCTTAGAAGGTAAGTTTCTCTTCAACTGTTAGTTCTACCTTATTTTAACAATAGTTTACCTTCCCACCCAAATTCCTCCCAGAAAGGACATTCACTTGTTGCATTCAGCAAGTCTAATGAAATATTGCACTACTTCACTTGTAAAACACTCAATCCGGAAAGTATGTTTTTGTGCTCCCTTCAGATATTGCTTGAGAATCATAAAGTGTGGACTGGTAAAAAAAAAGTTCTAACTGTGCGGACCACTATGGTGCAAATTTGCTGTTTATAGAAGTGGATATACTATCAGAAGCTTGCTTTATCTTCCCTCTTCTGCAGCATTAATGATGTAGGAAGTCTACTATGAACACAATTATGTTGTGGTGTGCCCTTTCATACTACATAGGCATAATAACACTATGATCCCATTTAATGATCAGGGCAATACCCAATTAAATCCTGGACTTTGTATTTTAAGGAGGGGTATTCAAAGTTCTCAGCCACAGAGCTTTAGTGCCCCTGACTAAATCAGCTGTGGCTAGAAATGAATATCTTGTTTGGAAAAATTAGTTTATTATTTAATAAGTACAGAAAGAGCCCTGCTACCCATGTAGTAATTAATCAACCAATCAATCATCCCTGTAGGCTTCTAAAAGAGGCAATTCTCACATTCAGAAACATACACCCTTAAACCTTTTGGGTCAGAAAACAAGCAGTGTGGAGGGTTAAGCACAGTCAGAGCCTGATAACTTATTTTAAAGGTAGTTATTAGAATGATTGAAAAGGCATTTATTACAAAAAAGGAATTCATGAAAAAGCATGTTTTCACATTCTTAACAAATTATTTCCAAGTTCTTATGAATATGTCCATTAATGAGAAAGAATCTAAGCCTAATAATTAATCAGAAACAAAACTAATAGTGGTTGACCTTTTGGAAATGGATTGTACACAAGCAGAAAGGAGAGAAAATTTGTCCGCATTTCAAAAGAAATTGAACTGGGGCAGAGACAAGATGTATGAGGGGAAAACAAGCACCTCCCTTGAGATCTTCTGAGACAGAAGGCTACTTAGATTTTTCTTTAGATCAACTTGAACTAACCTTAAACAGCTTATGTAAAAACATAATAACTTTTGGAACAGATCCACATCATTCCTGAGGGATAGGGAAGAGACCCCATGACAATTATGGGAGCAAACAAAGCAGTCTGAAACAAACAAGGCATTTTGTTTGTCAGAATATACTCCAGGCAGAATTGCCTTTCAATTTCATGCACCATAGATAGAGCAAATCCTCAAATTCCACAATGTAAAAATACAGTAAACTTGGTTTAAGCTGTTCAGAGATTAATATCAACAACAGGATAAATAAAACATCTGGAGAAATGAGAATTACACTGCTCATTCTGAGTAGTTGCCAGTGAAAGTTTCTGTTTCATACTGTCATATCCTGGATTGCTGAAACCAATCATAAAATAATTCCCACATCCCATTTGATGGCCATATCTCCAAGATTATTTCTAGACTCCTCCTTGGATTGCTTTGTGGATTTAAGCTGTAGAAAAGTTGCATGAATAAGCAGCCTTCACGTGACATTTCTGAGTGCCAAAGTTCTCAAAGCTATGAAATGTTTTCTCTGCCATTTCCAGCAACTTTCACTCTGGACTACATCTTCAGTATTACTTGTAGGTGCATTCATGAGTGCAAATTGTTAGATCACAGCTAGCTCTGACCTACACTACACACAAGGGCTACAGGGATATCACAAGGATGAAATTATGATCAGAATTGAGATCATAGTTGTGATATACATTTCTCGAGGCAAATAAGAATGCCATCTATAACAAAGTAGATTTAGAACACAAAATTCTTGGAATTGGACAGCAACTTCAAAGAAAGAAGGCACATTGTTCCATATGTAATAGCCATCCAACCTAGTGATAATTTATTGATTTCCACTCACTTTTCTCTCCTCCTCCACCTTCTGGAACAGATTTTGGGATGTGTACAAAGGGAACGAGGAATATGATCTATTGTCAGTTTCTGTGTTTTATCAACTGAGTGAAATGGGCAAGACTAAGTGGAAGTTTGTTCTTTAAAAAACAGGACCACTTGAAATGATCCTGCAATTCTCCATGTAAAATGGGAACGCCATTTTTGTTGTTAAAGATGATGTATGAAAAGTAGTGTGATTTGTTACTATCTTTAAAAATAACATATTTTGCATTAATATTAATCATTTTGCTATTTTATTTTTAGAATATTGAAAAAATCAGAAGTAATCTATCTGTATGTCTATTTATTTAAAGCACCGCCTCCCAATCTCCAGGCTTCCAAAGCAATGGAAACTACTTATGGAAAATATTTCATACTAATACTTGAAGATCAAATGTACAATTTAAAATAGTAATCCGAGTGGGAAGTCTATATTATTTACAAAAGAAGTCATTTTCTAAATCCCCAAAGCACCAATTCTAATTCTTCTGAAGGTGTGTTTATGCAAGCATGATAATCTGTGCATCAGACATAAACCAGAAAAGGATTCCCAGCATGAATGTTAATATAAGGACGTCTGTATATAGCCAAGAAGAAGTGTAGTTTCCATGTTAAGGCAAAAATTAGGTTGTTGCATTCAAATGCATTATAAGAAATCTATATATCAGTTGAATCAGGACAAGTTTTATGGGTAAAATCCAATGTGTCTGTCCACTAGCAGAAAACATTTATCAGTGGTGCAGAGAAAGTTTGGTGAATTTTAGAAGGGTGAGGGTTATCTGAGTGGATTAGGCAGAAAAGAGAAGGGGAAACTTCCATTGTGTGAATTCTATTTTTATTTATGATAATAGATAATATTCTCTCTCTCGGCATTACTTCGCAAACGAAGATTCAGGAAGGACACATCCCACGCTTTTTACAAGCACGTTGATGGCTAAAAAGGCCAATCTGAGATAGGCAAGTTCGGTTGCAGAAAGCGCAGCAGAAGGTCTCCTTGGGTGATGTTGTTTCCAAGTTGCGGTTTTTTCTGCGTTGTTGTTTCTCTTCGAGACCCATTTGGCACGACCCAAGGCCGCAGCATTGTGGAGAGTGTGTCACGATGCAAGGACTCGGCCGACCCCTTAATCACACACACAGAGACAGTAATCCGCTAACTACTTTATTGAAGAATAAGAAACAGTTGAAAAGGTAATTGTCCATAAAAATATCAAAGGTAATCCAAAAGTATAAGGTAATGTCCAACCGCAAACTTGGCATGGAAGTTTCCAAAGACTTGGCAGGGCTCCGCTCAGCAAAAGCGGATCAGGGAACAAAGCAAAGTTGCAAGATCCAAGGTACTCCTTGGCAGGCCACTAGCCCAAACTTAGCTACGTGGTCTTGGCTCGCTACACGTCTGCATAGGATAGACGTGGCCGAGGTACTGAGGATCCGTTCCCACGGATCCTATACTTAATCCCCTTGGCGAGGCCCCCGATGCTCTAGGCTTCTCCTCCTCCAATCTGTGCTGCGGGACCTCGGCCTGTCTAGGCTGTGGAATCAGCCCCTCCTGCTAGCCTCAATGCTCCGTCTCCTATCAAAGGTTCGACCTTGCCTCCCAACACCTGGTTCCCTATCTTCGTGAGAGCCGAACTCCCCATCTGCTTCCCGGGCCTCTCCCTCGGTTGTTTCCCACATTCTTTCCTGCGAACCTCCCCCCCCCGGCCGTTCATAATCTTCACTATCACTACTTTCGAAATCCGTCTGGCCTTCCTGCATCTCGTAAGGATCAGGCCAGCCGTCATCCCAGGCCAGGCTTTCTGTGGGGGAAGAAGGCCCAGCTACCTCAAAATCCCCTTCTTCCAGCCCCTCCAAATCCTCCTCAGAATCAGCTGGCTCCAATGCAAGTGGGACCCCTGGTGCTGTCCCCTGCCCCCCAGGCACGAAAGAGAACTGGGGTGCTACACTATCCCCCCCTCAGGGCCCCTCCGAGGCCTCCCTCGAGGCTTGGGCTTACCAGGGTAGTTGCTGTGAAACCGAACAACAATGTCCGGGGCGTGAACATCTCGAGCCGGCGTCCAAGAGCGCTCTTCCGGTCCGAAGCCTTTCCAGTCAATCAAGTACTCCAGCTTCCGGTATCTGATGTGAGCATCCAGGATGTCCTGCACCTCGAACTCCTCCTCTCCGTCACGCATCACAGGAGGAGAGGGCAGCTGCGCCACATCAGGCCGCACCCCCTTCGCCGGGCGGAGCAAGGAACAGTGAAACACAGGGTGAATCTTCATGTCCGCTGGGAGTTGTAGTTTGAAAGCCACAGGGCCCACCTTCTCCAACACCTTGTAGGGACCCAGAAATCTCGCGTCCAGTTTGCGGCTAGGTCGCTGTGTAGGCAAGTTCTTGGTAGACAGCCAAACGTTGTCTCCCACTTGAATCTCAGGACCCTCCTGGCGCCGCCGATCAGCCATCCGCTTGTAATCCGCCTTCGCCTGGTCCAATTGAGTACGTAGCAAGTCTTGAAGTGCGGTGAGCTCCTGAAGCCAATCTTCAGCCGCAGGCACTTCGCCCGACGGAGCCACCGGAGGGTAGAACTGAGGATGGTGTCCATAGTTAGCAAAGAAAGGAGTCTCTTTGATGGATTCCTGCATTGCATTGTTGTAAGCAAACTCTGCCAAAGACAACAAGGACGCCCAGTTGTTTTGCTGATAGTTGACATAGCACCGCAGATACTGTTCCAACGTGGCGTTAACCCTTTCGGTTTGCCCGTCGGTCTGGGGGTGATGGGCCGTCGACATCTGGACATCAATCCCCAGCAACTTCTGGACAGCCCGCCAGAACTGGGAAGTGAATTGGGTGCCGCGGTCCGTCACCAAACTCTGTGGAAGTCCATGCAACCGAAACACATGTTGCACAAACATATCAGCAGTCTCTTTAGCAGTAGGCACCCCCACACAGGGAATGAAGTGTCCCATCTTGGTGAAACAGTCCACCACGACCAGGATCGTGGTGAACCCCTTGGACTTGGGCAGGTCAGTGATGAAATCAGCCGAAATCATCTTCCAAGGAGCAGGAGGAGTCGGGAGCGGCTGGAGCAAACCGGCCGGCTTGCCCCCCTGGTTCTTAGCCCGCTGGCACACAGGGCAAGAGCTCACATAGTCCTCCACATCCCTCCGCACTTTAAGCCACCAGAAGTCCCGTAGCACCAACTGTAGGGTCTTGAAGAGCCCAAAGTGTCCTGCGGCCCGGCTATCATGGCAAAGTTTGAGAATGTCCTCCCGCTCGGGCCCAGGGGAAACATAAACAGACTCGCGGTGGTAGAGCACCCCGTTCTTTACCTAGAAAGGAGATTGCACCCCCTTAGTCAGCTGCTCTTGCACCCACGGGTCGGCCCGTTGACGAGCCTGAATCCGGTCACTCAGAGTTCTCTTGTCCCCGGGGGCCGGCGGGGCCACCGGGGTTTTTACAGGGGCCGCTCTAGCGGCAGCAAAGTTCTCCGCTTTCAGCAGCCGTGTCTCGGAAAGCCCTTCTCCACCTCTGACATACTCTGGCTTCCGGGACAAAGCGTCGGCTTGCTTGGTCTGCTTGGGGGTCACATAGTGGATGCGGAAATTGAATCTCTCAAAGAACAGGGACCATCTCTGTTGTCTCTGGTTCAATTTGCGCTGGGTCTTCAAGTGCTCCAAATTCCGGTGGTCGGTGTGAACTTCCACCGGGAATTTGGCCCCTTCAAGCAGATGTCTCCAGACTTCAAAAGCTACTTTAATGGCCAGGAGCTCCTTCTCCCAAATGGTATAGTTCTTTTCCGGCACCGTCAGCTGCCGGGAGTAGTAAGCACAGGGCAATAAGTCCGTCCCCTGCGGCTGTAGCAGGATCGCTCCCACTGCTACATCCGAAGCATCAGCTTGCACAATGAAAGGGGTGCGGGGGTTGGGATGCTGCAGAAGCGGCTGGGTGGTGAACAGCTGCTTCAACTTCCAGAACCCCACGTCCGCCTCCGGTGTCCACCAGAATGACACATTTCCCCGCAAACACTGCGTAATGGGATCAGCCCACTTGGCAAAGTCAGGAATGAACTTTCTGTAGTAGTTGGCAAAGCCCAGGAATGTTTGGATGTCTTTTTTGCAGGCAGGGGCCGTCCAGTCGGCCACAGCTTGGACCTTGGTGTCATCCATGGCTATGCCCGTGGGAGAGATGTGGTAGCCCAGGAAATCCACCTCGCGCAGATCAAAGGCGCATTTCTCCAGCTTGGCATAAAGACCGTGGTCTCTCAGTCTCTGGAGCACTTCCTTGACATGGCGGTCATGGGTCGCCTGATCTGGAGAAAAAATCAGCAGATCGTCCAGATAGACTGCCAGATAACGATCTAGCAGATCTCGGAAAATGTCATTCATGAAATGTTGGAAGCAGGCGGGAGCATTGCACAACCCGAATCCCATCACCAGGTATTGAAGCTCCCCACTTGGTCTGGAACGCAGTCTTCCATTCGTCACCCTGGCGGATCCGCACAAGATTATAAGCACCCCTCAGGTCCAGTTTAGTGAACACCTTGGCTCCCCGCATCCGCTCCAACAACTCGGGAATCAGGGGTAGGGGGTAGCGGTTCCGAATCGTGATCTTGTTGAGCTCCCGATAGTCATTACAGAGCCGCAATTCCCCCGATTTCTTCTTGACAAACAGGATTGGCGCCCCGGCTGGGGACTGAGAAGGCCGGATGAACCCCTTCCGCAGGTTTTCATCCAAAAACTCTCGGAGAGCCTGTTGCTTTGGTTCCGAGAGAGGGTAGAGTCTCCCCCGCGGGATAGGGGCTCCGGGTTCCAATTCGATGGCACAATCGTATGGTCGGTGGGGAGGCAAGCGCTCTGCCTCCTTCTCACTGAAGACATCCCAAAACCCGACGTACTTTTTGGGCAGCGTGGCAACTTGCTCCACCTCTTGAGCCTGGCCGGCCCGGGCCGTCATGCAGTGTCCCTGGCAATGTTCAGAAGAAAATTGCAACTGTCTCTTGGCCCAGGAGATCTGGGGATCGTGGAGCGTGAGCCACACAATACCCAGGATGACTGGGAAATCGGACAACTTAGTCACAAGGAAAGAGATGTCTTCTTTGTGAGAGCTTGTCCACATCTTGGTAGGAGCAGTGCATTGAGTCACGGCCCCGGCTTTCAGGGTTCTCCCATCGATAGTCTGTATGCCCTTAGGCTCTTGGAGATCATGGAACTGTAATCCGGCAGACTTGGCGTAGTCTGCGTCGATGAAATTGTTGGTGGCCCCCGAGTCGATCATGGCATGGACCATCACCGGCCCCTTCTCTGGCGACCAGAGGGCGACCATCACCAGGAACAATTGTCCAGTCTTGGGTTCTGGGGGGAGGTTAGTGACGGCGGCCGAGTTAGCGAACCCTCTTAAACTCGGCCGACCCCTTCCCCCGCCGCCTGGATTGCCTCTTCGGCCTCTGGGGCCCCTCCAAGCGCGGCAGAGACCGGGGGTCTTTCCGCGGTTTCTGGGGCATTCTCTAGAAAAATGTCCAGCCCCCCCCCCCACAGTACCAACACAAATTCAGCCGCTGACGGCGGGCTTTCTCGGCGGCATCCACCTTTGGCCTCACATGTCCTAGCTGCATCGGCTCCGGTTCATCCATGGGTTGGGGAGCCGGGGCAAACTGCCGGAATGAGAACTGACTAGCCCCCGTCTCCTTCCGGACCGCCGGCCTCTCCCCGGAACCTTTGTCCCATCGCCTCCGGGTCTGCAATCCTGCCTCCACTCGTAAGCTCACGGTGATTGCCTCCTCCAGGTCTGCGGGCCGGGCGGCCCCTCTCAGGATCTCTTGCTGCATCTCCTGCGACAACCCTTTCATGTACTGGTAACGTAGGGCAGCGGGGTTCCATTCCACTTGGGCCGCCAGCACACGGAAACGGGAGATGTACTGGGACAACGACATGTCCTTCATCGACAACCGGTCCAACTCTCTTTCCGCCAACTCTGCATTCACGGGGTCCCCCCAAGTCTTCTTGATGGCCTCCAGAAAAAGGGCCAGCGTGGCCACTTGGGGAGATACTGCCTTGATCAGCGTGGTCGCCCATGCTGCCGCTGTCCCTTCCAGCAGCATGTAAACAAAGCCCACCTTGGCTCGATCAGTGGTGAACTCCGTGGGCCGCAGCTCCAGGTACATCTCCACTTGTCCAATGAACATGTCGACTTGGGCCGGGTTTCCCCCGAACCGTGCTGGAGTAGACACAGAAGGGTGCCGGCCAGCCCTGGCCCGTAGTTCTCCAAGTTCCTGCTGCATCTCCGTAATTTGAGCAGCGGTCAGTTGTGCCATGGCGCCGGCTCACCGTCCGCGTTTCCTGGGGCATCCCGTGATGTGAAAAGGGGTTCGTGGAGTACCTCGGCCAACTGTCACGATGCAAGGACTCGGCCGACCCCTTAATCACACACACACAGAGACGGTAATCCACTAACTACTTTATTGAAGAATAAGAAACAGTTGAAAAGGTAATTGTCCATAAAAATATCAAAGGTAATCCAAAAGTATAAGGTAATGTCCAACCGCAAACTTGGCATGGAAGTTTCCAAAGACTTGGCAGGGCTCCGCTCAGCAAAAGCGGATCAGGGAACAAAGCAAAGTTGCAAGATCCAAGGTACTCCTTGGCAGGCCACTAGCCCAAACTTAGCTACGTGGTCTTGGCTCGCTACACGTCTGCATAGGATAGACGTGGCCGAGGTACTGAGGATCCGTTCCCACGGATCCTATACTTAATCCCCTTGGCGAGGCCCCCGACGCTCTAGGCTTCTCCTCCTCCAATCTGTGCTGTGGGACCTCGGCCTGTCTAGGCTGTGGAACCAGCCCCTCCTGCTAGCCTCAATGCTCCATCTCCTATCAAAGGTTCGACCTTGCCTCCCAGCACCTGGTTCCCTATCTTCGTGAGAGCCGAACTCCCCATCTGCTTCCTGGGCCTCTCCCTCCGTTGTTTCCCACATTCTTTCCTGCGAACCTTGCCCCGGTCGTTCATAATCTTCACTATCACTGCTTTTGAAACCGTCTGGCCTTCCTGCATCTCGTAAGGATCAGGCCAGCCGTCATCCCAGGCCAGGCTTTCTGTGGGGAAGAAGGCCCAGCTACCTCAAAATCCCCTTCTTCCAGTCCCTCCAAATCCTCCTCAGAATCAGCTGGCTCCAATGCAAGTGGGACCCCCGGTGCTGCCCCCTGCCCCCCAGGCACGAAAGAGAACTGGGGTGCTACACTGTGCTTCTCCATGCCTCCCGATGTGAGGCCAGGGTGGACCATTGTTGGTGATCAATCTGGCCAAGCCTGAGATGTTGTTTCAGGGAGTCCTTATATCTCTTTTTGGGGGCGCCTCTCTTGCGCTGACCCGTGGCGAGTTCACCATAGAGTAGTATCTTTGGGAGAAGGTCCTCCATCCTAGAGACGTGCCCTGCCCAGCGCAGCTGTGTTCTCAATAGCATGGCCTCAGTGCTGGTGATCCCTGCTTGTTCAAGGACAGCAACATTCGTCACATAGTCGGTCCAGTGTATATTTAGGATTGTGTGAAGACAGCGCTGATGAAAGCGCTCGAGGAGTCGTAGGTGTTGGCAATATGTGACCCATGTTTCAGACCCATAGAGGAGAATGGACAGTATGATAGCTCTGTACACACTGATTTTGGTGCTTTGTCTCAGGTGCTTGTTGCTCCAGACTCCTTTGTGAAGCCTTCCGAATGCACTATATGCCTTTGATAATCTGTGATCTATCTCTTTGTCAATCTTGGCGTCTGAAGAGAGGATGCTTCCCAGGTAGGTGAACTGCTGAACGGACTTAAGCACAGATGTGCCTATGCTGACCTGAGGATGATGGTGTTCTTCCTGTGGTGCGGGCTGGTAGAGGACTTCCGTTTTCTTCAGGCTGACTTCCAGCCCAAACAGCTCTGCAGCTGTTGCAAAGCAGGATGTGAGGCGCTGCAGGGCTGCTTCTGAATGGGCGACAAGGGCAGCATCGTCAGCAAAAAGCAGCTCACGGACTAGATCGTTTAGAGTCTTAGTGCGAGCCCTCAGACGGCTTAAGTTGAACAAGCTACCATCAGTACGATAGCGTATATATATGCCATTTTCTTCTTGTAGGTCTGCCGTAGCCCTTTGGAGCATCATGCTGAAGAAGATTGTGAATAGGTTTGGTGAAAGAACACAACCTTGTTTCACTCCATTAGTTATTAGAAAAGGCTCCGAGAGAGCATCGCTATATCTGACTTGACTGTGCTGGCCCTCATGTAACAGGATAATCATTTTGAGGAATTTGGGGTGACATCCTAGACATTCCAGGATCTGCCACATACCTTTTCTGCTCACAGTGTCGAAGGCTTTGGTGAGGTCGACAAATGTTACATAGAGTCCATTGTTCTGCTCTCTACATTTCTCTTGCAGTTGTCTAAGGGCAAAAACCATATCTGTGGTGCTCCTATTAGCTCTAAAGCCGCATTGGCTTTCAGGGAGAAGTTCTTCTGCAATAGCTGGAACTAATCTGTTCAGGAGTATCCTTGCAAGGATTTTTCCAGCAATGGACAGCAGTGTTATACCTCGATAGTTTGAGCAATCGGATTTTGTTCCCTTTTTCTTATACAGGGTGATGATAACTGCATCTCGGAGATCTGATGGCAGTTCACCATTTCCCAGCAACTCACAAGGAGCTCATGGAATTTAGCATGCAGTACATGACCTCCCTGTTTCCAAGCTTCATTATGGCTGAAATAGCAGGCTAAATCCAATGTCAGTCCACTTTAGAGTGGAAATACTGGACTCAACTGTATTTAAGTTAAATACTGATGAACCATAATCATTTCTGTGACTGAAACTGGATTCAGTCCAGAATAGATAACTACTTCTTTGTCTAGTTCCCATGAGTTGTAATTACTCCTCAATTTAAGTATATCTATAAAATCAATTATCTGAAGGAATTATATAAATACCTCCTGAAATAATTTACTGCTTTAATGTTATTTATGATTGAGCTTTATACTCCTCCTTTCAATGAAACTGCCCAAGGCCGTTTATGATTCAAATAAAAATAAACATTGATTAAAACATTTATTTAAAAGGTTTAGAAGACATTTTATATTTCCAAGGCTGCATGCAACAACCTGTAAAACCACAAAATACTGAGAAACGCAAGTGCTGATTATATAGCCCTCCTGATTTTGCTGGACTGCAGCTCCTAGCATTCTTCACTAATGGCTACTAAGAGTCTGTACCTAGAGAGACCGCCCTACAGGTCTAGAATCTGAAAAGCAACACTGGCATAAAAAGGTAATGGTGCTCCATTTCTTCAAAGAAAATAATCTTCATTGGAACCAATAGAGCCTTCCTTTTAGTTCTCATTAAAGGGGCTTTCCTGTTAACAGAGAAGCATTGCTGAAAACATTAGGCCAATAGCATTAAAGCTTTATTCTTTTGATATTTTAAATTGCAAATCCATGAATTAAGTCACCATTGATTATAGATAAGAATGCAAGGGAGCTTAACTATTATTTCCATATGGTAAAATCTCAGCAGTTTTTAATAGACTCTATTGGAGAACACTATAAAATCCACAGAGTCACCTTAGGTCAACAGGTAACTTGAATGCACATACACACATCTTCTCCAGTCATTGGCATTTTGCAAAAACGCCACAAGGCTACACACACTTCACTGAAAGTTAGATGGAGTTGTTTCTTCTCAATCATATTTAACAATATAACTCAGTGTCATTTAAATTATTTCCCAAAAGAAGACCTGAAGATTTATTTAAGGCATATTATTGGGGAAATTCTCAGAAATGTCTGTGGAATGCTTTTGAAATAGCTATTTAGAATTTTTTTCAGTTCCCTATGCTCTAGTTCCATACATTTAAAGACCAAATAGAATTGAAATCCAGGGTAATTGGCTGCTTTGAATTTGTGCAATAATGTACAGGTGACATACCCTCAAGCCACATCAGAGTGTATTCAAGATAGTAACAATTATTAATGAGGAAAAACACAGAAATCTGGACCTGCTGCTGAATTAATAGAATTTGATTTACTATTGCACTTTGAACTCATTTTGCCTCTTGAATGGAAATGTATGGGTATGGAAGTCTATGGGTGTGTTCCAAATATCAGTATCCATTTCAGCTCCACTCTCCCCCACCCCCGCTTCTAGTCGCATGCCCTGTGTGGAACACATCTCACCATCTCATGGCTTTTAATGAGACATGCTGAATTATCACAGGATGTCTACGCCCTACTCCACTGGAGAAATTATACTGTTTAGCCATTATTGCACTACCTGACATCCACCAGGTCGGGAAGTAGCAGCCAATAATGAAAGGACCAAGGCAGTGACATCTCTGGCCCATCCCCTATTCAAATATCAGCCAGCATGCCAACACTTTAAATCGAGAAATAGTTTTCTAAGATCTACAGAGATACTAGTAGGAACACCTCCGCAAGTGAGAGTCCAAAAGTGGCAGGCTAAAACCCAGAACCTCAACCCATGGCTGATACCAGATGAGAGATTCTCCCCTGAGCAAACAGAAGACTAGGTGACTTGGAAAGTGCTGAACAGACTGTGGTCTGGCACCACAATATGCAGAGCCAACCTTAAGAAATGGGGCCACAAAGTGGAGTCCACGACATGAAAGTGTAGAGAAGAGCAAACCACAGACCACTATTACAATGCATTCTGAGCCCTGCCACATGCACAATGGATGACCTTCTCACAGCAACTGCAGAGGCACTCCAAGTGGCCAGCTACTGGTCAAAGGACATTTAGTATAATGCCAAGTTTTTTAAACTTTGTGTTTTTGAAATACATTACTACCATACCCTCGGATCACTTCTGATATGATAAATACCCCCCCCCCCTAATAATTATTCACCACTTCTATATATTTTTCCTTATCATAACTTCTCTTTTTTAAAATGGAAAGAAGAAATAGCTGCTAACTATAGTTGCATAATATGAGGAACCTTCCATCAAGTACCCATAATCCTACAATCATTCTGCTGTTTGTGTTAATTGGGCCAATTGACACTGAGCACACATTCATCTCTCCACCTTCTCAGTTTTGACTTTTGCAGATTTGATTATCCAAAGATATGATTTTTAAAAGTTCTCTCTTGGAATCTGTAAGTTCTCCAGTCTAACTCTATGGTCAAATTCCAGTAGAGATCAACCATACTAAAAGACCCAGAAATTCCCAGAGAGATGTTCTCTCAGATAAAATGATGACAATCTCTTTATTTGCATTTTTTTCACTTCCATGGGTGTCTTATGCCCCTAACCCCAGCAAATGTGGAGATCTGGCTATACATCTTATTCCAACTCTCTGTAAATGCATTTTGAAACCAGGCAAACTACAAAAGGCATCCCCAATGTCCAGAGACAAGATATGATAAAAAACCAAACTGTGCAGTCCATGACGTGAGCCAATACACAATAGAGGGTCCATTCCATCCGGCTCTCCATAAATAAAAAGATGACAAGTAGCTAACACTATAATGACTCTTAGAGCAATCTTATCAGCTGTTTGATCACAATGACGAAGACGAAATAGTTGCAGCTCTCCAAACTATTTAATGCCCTGTAGGGTTTTGTCAGCTAAGGCACATTCTCGGCTCTGCAGGGAGACACGGCTTGTTCTTATAACACACTGTTCTCATTCAACCAACATTTCAAATTTTCACCACCATGAAAACAAGGAGGCAGCTTCTCTTCCAAGAAAAATTACAAAATGTGTCCTCTTTAAGACCTTCTCTAACTGTAGTAGGCATATATGTATTTGCAATCTTTGGAAAGCTACATCCTTCTCCAAAATGGGAAGACATAGAAGGATTCTCGTAAGACAATACCTTGTAGTTATTCCAAAGGACTTGCACATGCTACTGCCAGTGTGTTTTACTAACATAGTGGGATAAATCACAGTAGCAATAGGAAAGATGGTGGCAGTATCAGTAGGCAGGCACCTTTGTTCCAAAGAGATGGAGGGAAGACCATGCAGAGCACATGGCAGCTCCTAGTAAGCCTTTGTGACTGGGAATCACGAGGATATCATGGCCAATGGGAGCCAGGCTGGCCCACTCCTATTATTTGAACTGGTCAGCAGACAAATACCTTAAAAGCAAGCCTCAGAGGGGAGAGGCAGCAATTTCATCAATCTTGTAACCACTCACCCATCCCTGTTATTTAATTTGTCACAACTTTGGAGTTAGCGGGCGGCATGGGTCTTGGTTCCTAATATTTATGTCAGCTCAGCAATGCACTGGATTTGGAGTGGTATCCAGCTTGGGAAACCCCTGATTCTTCTGGAAAGTGGTTTAGTGTCTGTCCAAGCAGGGGACCACCCACTGCTAATAAGTTAGTGACCATGAGACAGGTCCAGCAGCTGTCCCAGGGTCAAGTTTAAATTCAGGTTTAAAGCAGCGAGCCAACCACATGGTTCTTAGAGGATCCTCGAACCAAGAGATGTGCCAACCAATGAAGTTGTAACCATTAAGTTGTGTCCTTATTTTATCCAACACATGAGGATGTGTCTTTATTGTGCATGAAATGCCTGCCTCTACACTTGTCCAGGAAATGTAAAATTAATCCAATACATGCTTATTCTGTACCACCAAGCCCACTGGAGTTTATAATCCAGTGACCATGCCTTGAATTGCAACCATGAAGCTGAATCACATGCCTCCTTACTCACAAGTACACCCAATTTTTCCCATGGGATATATCCCAAAGCAAATAAGTGGAAATAAGATTGCAATCTTAGGCTGGGCTCACAAAACATATAAGTTTCCAAGTAAAAATGAATAGGACTATGCCATTAGATTCTTACTTACCATGGAAAAATATTTCATAATGCTAAAATTTACTGCCACAAAAGATGATTGCTCAGATCCAACCACATACTTCAAAATATAATGCCAACAGAATTGACATTTTCTTCTCTTCTTTCTGGTATGGCTTTTTGTGTGACCAAAACCTCTTCCACAGGATTCCTTTTTCAGCTACTCCAGAGTCAATTTTTACAATGCCAGGGGAACAAAGGGTAGCATGGCCTCTGATTCTGGAAGTAGTAGTGATAACCAGTGGAAGCACACAGTAAATGAAGCCAATCTAAGTTAAAAAGGAAACCTGGATCAATGACAGACCAGATATTGTGAGTAGCAAATTGGAAGTTGCAAAAGGTACTAGTGACCATGTGTTTGAAAGTAACAATATTAATGATTTTGAATATGCAATGTGTTTACATTACAAAAGCCACTCAAAGAATATGAGTGAGGTATCTAGTGCTGTAATTATAATGTCGATTTTAAGAGGAATTCTAAGAGGAAATTCAATGGAAATTTTCACAGGTTTTATTTTATTTTTATTTATTTATTTACCCTATTTATACCCTGCCTTTTTCTATCCCAAGGGGGACTCAAGGTGGCTTACATACAAAGCATTGCTGCTATGAGCAGGAATCTGCAGCCTGCTTGCTTTCCAAAATGCCCTGTTGCTTTCAGGAATTATTCATAACAGTTATATAAATGTCCAGAGGTATGCCAGTGTGGTGTGATGAGCAAGAGTTGAGCAGTAGTTTGAGTACTGTATTAGAGTTCTGCAAAATTAGTGTTTGAGTCCTTGCCCAACCATGAAAATCACGCTCTCCCATCTTTCCATGAGGAAGAAAGGGGCAAACAGTCTCTGAATAAATCTTGCCAAGAAAACCTTATGACAGACTAACGATATATTGGAGTCAATTTGTAGGCATATAAAAACAACATAAATATCCAGTGACTTTTTCTTTCAGTATAGAAATATATTCTGGGACAATCTGGCCATACTTAAGCACTGTAATACCCTATTACAGTGTTTCCCAACCAGTGTGCCGGGGCATACTAGTGTACCTTGAGCGATCATCAGGTGTGCCGTGGGAAATTGGAACCTCCAGGAAGGGGGAGGAGTCTGGTGTGTTGAAGTATAAAAACCCTAAGAAACCTACCTCAATAAAGGCACAAAATTAGACAAAAAAAAACCCTCGCCACCCATTGTCTACTTGGTCTCTCCCTCTCAATGCATTGGGAAGGCCTGCCCCTTTTCCCCAAGTAGAGACCTCCTCTTGCCTCCTGGGGGTTCTGTGTGGAAGTTTGGCCCAGTTCTATCATTGGTGGGGTTCAGAATGCTCTTTGATTGTAGGGGAACTATACATCCCAGCACCTACCACTCCCAAATCTCAAGGTCTATTTCCCCTGAACTCCATCTGCGTTCATATTTGGGCATATTGAATATTCATGCCAAGTTTGGTCCTGATCTAACATTGTTTCAGCCCACAGTGGTCTCTGGATATAGGTGAACTACAACTCCAAAACCCAAGGTCAATGCCCACCAAACTCTTATAGCATTTTCTCTTGGTTATGGGATTTCTGTGTGGGAAGTTTGTGCCTTTCTGTCATTCCTGCCAGGATATCTATGTTGAGTTCATTGAAACAGGCCCAGGTTTCACACTGAGTGTATAAATACATTTAAAAACATATTAACTATATGTATTACTGTGTTAGAGTGTCATTTTGTGTCATTTTGGTTGGTGGTGTGCCCCAGGATTTTGCAAATGTAAAAAGTGTGCCGCGGCTCAAAAAAGGTTGGAAACACTGCCCTATTATATTGATATGTGAATTAATCATGTCTGTGTCGCAATCTCACTATAGAAATCAAAGAAATATCAGTGAGATCTTCTATGATCAGAAAGGTCAAGTAAGTGAGTATGGTCCATTATATTTAATTAGACAAGTAAAGGTTTATATTCAATTGCACATGTAAATTATTTAAAACAGTATTATAAGGGAAGAGTATGAATTACAGTTGAGGGGAAAGCAACATAATGATTGTAGATTGGGCTCGAACTTAGCTACACTTTGAAAAGACTCACTGAAATCAATGGTTCTTAAGCCACAAAGGCTGGATCTGACTGCTGGCATATTTCTCCAAACAATGTACAAATACTGGTAGCAAGTTAGAAGAGTTTTAGTAGAACAGATTTTTAAATAGAGAAATCATAATCATTGGCACCCAACTTTACTACATAAAATAGATAAATATACTTTCTTTCAATGAAAAGTCAATGCAGCTCTCAGATACAAGATAGGGTTGTCCAGTTGCTTTTCCCTATTTCTCACTGGAAAACTTGAGACATTCTGCTAAAGCAGAAGAGCATGTGGCAACCCATTCCTAAAATCAAGATGCCTATTTTGGGAGTATAAGCAGAAAATCAAATTTCATAGCATAATTACTAGTATAATGCATATATATATATATTTAACTACAATTGTTTCTTCCTCATTGTCATCCCCATCCCCACCTCACTAATAAAAATACAACTATAACAAATTTGTTGCCCTTTCATGAAGCTCAAGGCCCATTCAGACAGGCCCAAAATACGGGACCTGTCTCCATTTTACTGGAGGCATCCACACCATGCCTCCAGTAAAAGCAAATTAATGCAGAGTAAAGTGAGGTTTCCCTGATTTATTCCACATTAATTAAACACCCCATCAGATCTGGGTCTTTATGAAAGAACCGGTTCTAATGAGGTACTGGACCTGGGGAGACTGAATCCCGGGATGTGTCACACATTTCCCTGGGGTCAATCTCCACAGCGATTCTGCACCTTTGGGCTCCTGGAGTGCAAAGATGTGAGAAGGTGCCCAGCCCTCCCCACAGCACTGATTTAAACCCCAAAACTGATTTACACCCTAAACTGTTTTTATTGATGGCATTGAATTGTTGTGAACCACCCTGAGTCTCCTTCGAGTTGAGAAGAGCGGTATACAAATATCACAAATAAATAAAGAGATAAAACTTACTGAAAAGGTCAGTGGCCACCATAAAGCCTGTCATCATTTCCTCATGGTGCAAAACATGATGCCTGAGACGAATAGGGGGGTTTCCTCCTCATCCCACCAATCTCCACAAGCATCATTTTCTCATGTCATGAGGATGTAAAGAGAGGCTCTACAGTGGCCAGGGACCTTTTCAGTAAGTTTTAGGGGGGTAAATCATGAGCTTCAGGGTGGCTTCACGCTATCCTGATTTCAACTGGGATAGCATGTAGCCATCCTGGGAGGGAAATGCTATGGTTGTGTGAGGGGTACTAGAATCCATGCCAAATCAAGTCATTGTAACTCATTTCAGCACAGGTTTTGGCACTGTCTGGAAGTGCCCTCAGTATCTACTTTATGAGGCAGCTGGTACATTTTGTCTAATTGTAGGGCAGCTCTCCTGCTGTAAAATACCTTCCTTTTGATGTTCTTAATATTCAACTCTGATTCTGAAATAGACAGTCACTGGTTAAGAATGTAGGGATAGTGATAGAAAGATCAATTAACTTAAGTAGATTTTGCTCCCTCCCCCCATTTATTTTTTCATCCTGATTTCTTGTTTTACTTACAACTGCAAGTATTTAGCAATCAAGATAGGACCTTTCAGAAATTTCAAACACTGTTAGAGTTTATGGGCTAACAAACAAAGCACACCTGACATTTTTTCCCAGCCCTGCTTTGCTTCACACGCTAAAGCAAATGTGAGAAAATATGATGTCAACGGCATATGTTAAGAGAAATAAGACAATGTGCAAGGGGATTCCTAGATTATTTTTAGCTAGATTATTGCATCCCATTGTTGATAAGCTCACAGGCATCTAGTCCCTTTCTTCTATTCATATGCTGTTCAGAGCCCTTGTTCATTTTAGTATGGCAACTAATAAGATCCTGACGTGTAAGATAAATCATTGGATGTCAAAATTAGGATTGTTCATGCTATTGTACTTCCAGTTTCTATATCTGTTTGTGAAAACTGGACATCAAAAAAAGGTTCATAAAGGGTCCATACTGTACACTGAAGACACCAAATCCTGTCTGATTTTGCAAACTAAGTATAGTCAGGTAAAGTTAGTATTAGGAGGATGAGTACCAGACCACAAGAAACAGCCAATGTGATGCAGTACTCAGACATCATGTCCCACCCAGTGAACATAAGCTTAATGTGTTTTTAATTTGTTTAAACAATGTTTATACATCCCTCTGATGCAGTGAGCGGTATACTAAATCAAAGTTAATAAATAAATAAATAAATAAATTTAAAAGACAAGAGTTTATATTTTTATTTTCTGCTTTGGTCACACCTCACCTGGAAAACTGTGTCCAATTCTGGGCACACAATTCAAGAGATATATTGACAAGCTGGAGTGTGTCCAGGGGAGGGCATCTAAAATCATTTTTAAAAAGTCCAGAGAACACTCCCTATGAGGAGTGCCTTAAAGAGCTGGGCATATTCAGACTACAGAATAGCAGGGTGAGAGGAGATATGATAGTCATGTTTAATATTGGAAAAGATGTCATAAGGAAGAGGGAGCAGGTTGTTTTCAGCTGCCCTGGAGCTTAGAACTCAAAGCAGTGGGTTCAAATTACAGGAATGGGGATTCTACCTGAACATTAGGAAGAACTTCCTGACCATAAGAGCTGTTCAGCAGTGGAACTGCCTCAGAGTGTGGTAGAAGTTCCTTCTTTTGGGTCTTTTAAACAAAGGCTAGATGGCCATCTGTTGTGGGTACTTCAATTATGCTTTTTCTGCATGGCAGAGGGTTGGACTGGATGGTTCATGTGGTCTCTTCCAGTTCTATGATTCTGTGATTCTAGTACTGTAGGCTATATTTCAGAGGAAGGAACTGACAAAGCACTTGTGTATTCCTTTCCTAAGAAAACCTTATGAAACTTGAAGGTGTGCCTGCGCATAGAAAAAGCAAATCAAACTGTAGCCATACCTAGAATCCAAGATAATTAAGTTGAGACTTCTACTTTAGACATATGACTCATAATAAAATATCATTGTTGTCAAACATGCTAACCCCACCCCCTATGATTTATGGTTTCCCCAGGGCACAGGAAAAATAAAATATGCATTTTTAAAGCCTGCAGATATTTGCTGATACACATCAGCAGAGGTGTGTAGCAGACCGGCAGCAGTGACTCCCCCACAAAGACTATATTGTTTCCAATCCTTCAATAAAAAGTATCTTTTTTGCAACTTTCTGCCTACTTTGTATCATTTAAACTCTATCATATTTCTCTCTGTGTGTGTGTGTGTATGATACAAAAGTGCATACATTTCCCTACCCTGCTTTCTCACATGAACACAATTCTTCCCAATTCTCTGTCACACAGTATTCCCCACTTCCTTCTCTCACATATGTAAACCCCCCCCCCCCCAAGATATGCATGCAACCAAATATACTCGGCGGATACACAAAAACACATGATATCCCATGCCTGGGCCCTGTTTCCAAGTCGCTGGAGGCCTCCCTTGCCTACGCCGTGCATGCAGGAGCTACTTCGCGCAAGGCGTAGCGTTGCATGAAGTCTTTTTCGCCAGACTCCACTAGAATGGACCAAGCAACAGCAACTCCCTGTCAAAGCATGTATATGTTCCCCAAATGTCTCCAGTATTTTACGTTGGTCATGGGGGTCCTGTATGCCAAGTTTAGTTCAATTCTATCATTGGTGGGGTTCAGGATGCTCTTTGATTGTATGTGACCTATAAATCCCAGAAACTGTAACTCCCAAATGTCAAGGTCTATTTTCCCCAAACTCCATCTGTGTTCACATTTGGGCATATTGAGTATTCATGCCAACTTTGGACCTGATCCAACATTGTTTGAGTCCACAGTTCTCTCTGGATATAGGTGAACTACAACTCTAAAACTCAATACCCACCAAACTCTTCTAGTATTTTCTCTTGGTTATGGGAGTTTTGTGTGGGAATTTTGATTCCATTCCATAATTGGTGGAGTCCAGGATGCTATTTGGTTGTGTGATAACTATAAATCCCAGCAAATACAACTCCCAAATGACAAAATCAATTTTTTGACTGATGGTCCCTCCTTGGGTTAGTATTAGTATGTTTTGTGGCCAAATTTGGCAGCAATTTGTCCAGTGGTTTTTGAGTTATGTTAATCCCACAAATGAACATTTATATATATATAGAGAGAGAGAGAGAGAGAGAGAGAGAGAGAGAGAGAGAGAGCACAACAGCGCAGGCAGAAAAACAGACATCACAGGGAAGCATGTCTGTGTAGGAGGGTGAACATTAGGAAGAAACTCCTGACTGTGAGAGCTGTTCAACAGTGGAACTCTCTGCCTCAGAGTGTCATTTTGTGTCATTTTGGTTCGTGATGTGTCCCAGGAATTTTAAAATGTTAAAATTTCAATATATTATAATGATGAGTGTGTGTGTATGTATCTATAGATAGATAAATAGATATAGATATTAATACTAATAATATATAAATATTTCTTGATATATTAATATGTTAATATTAATGATGTGTAATATATAGTAAATATAGTAATAAATAAATAAATAAATAATGTACATTAGAATGTAGTTCAGCCTACATAATTTTTTCCCCTCTCGTGTGGCCCCTTGGAAAAAATAATTGCCTACCCCTGTTCTAGGGTCAATGATAAATCCAGGATGACCCCCTGACTGTGGACCTGTGTCTTCAGGGGGAGTATGACCTCATCCAACACAGGGTGTAATCTCACACCCTGATCCACCTTACAACTGACCAGGATTACCTCTGTCTTGTCAAGATTTAATTTCAGATTGTTGGCCCTCATCCAGTCCATTACTAATGACAGGCAGTACAATAACTGAATAGTGTGAAAGGGACTGAATGCATGTTGAGATCGATCTATTCAGAAGTAAATCATACAGTACAGCCTATTCTAGGTCTGGATTCAATAATATTTATTTGCTAATACTTGAGAGTACAGTGCATATACACAGAGGTATATTGAGAAAAGAAGCCACCATTGTCAGGTCAGATTATTTGCCTATTTCTAAGTAAATATGTATGTAAATTGCTCTAAATATGGATTTGCTAAAGGTGTATGTGTTCTAATCAAAACCTTTATATTCTAATCACAAAACATGCAGAAGTAAAGGAACTGCATATGAATATCTTGAGAATGATAAATCACTTTCAAAAATCCGCAAGAAAGTCAAGACCTGGTTATTTGAGCAGGCATTTGTTGATGAAATATAAGGCTTAATTGGATATAAGGAATGACAACGATGTGATGGAAATTGATTTCAACATGATGCTGAGGCTGCAATTGTATGTTTTTAATTGTTAAATTGTTATTCTATGTTTTTTCTGGGGGGTTGACTTGTTGCTGTGTTGTATTGAGGGCAGAGACTGCCTGTGTAAACCGTCCAGAGTCGCCTTCGGGCTGAGAGGGGCAGTATAGAAACGTGACAAATACACAAATAAATAAATAAATCCATGCAAAGAATATAAGTAGTATTCTTGGATGCAAAATCATAAATGTCCATTTAAGAAAAGAACAGAAACATCCCATTACTTCCAATGATAGTAGGTGACCCAGAACTACTGTTGCTATTATCTTACTCATATTCCCTCTCTGTTTACCTCAAAGATGTTAGCATCATTAGCCTCTGGCTGCTAATGAAAACCATTTAACTTTTAATTTCATTTCAATCAATTTTCATTTAATTTAGCAGTCTCAAATTAGAAAGTTGAATAAGCACATGATATATGAATGCATTTCCTTTGTTTGGTTTAGTCTATGTTGCAAGCACCCCCACTTGCGTTGGATAGTCATATAGGCTTTGCCTATTGGGTTTTACTATGGCTGAAGCTATTATAGAGTCCTTTAATAGGGAGCAAATTGACAACATTAGTCAAAATTATTCATCAATGGTTATATCGGGAGAAGGCACATCTAGCCAATTAGATCCAACAAACATGGATACCATAAGAAATTTAACCACCAAAGAATTAAGGGTGAATTTAAACGCTATGAACCTCTCAGATTATGTCAGACATGGATATATCCCAAGGGGAGTGAGGTTACAACTAGCCGCAGGAAACTATGTTAATGACGAGAATTTTGTTAGAAATTGACAAGCAATATTGTCAAAATGCTCCACTGATTTAATAGTTTTATTAATTCAAAGATCTACAGTGGAAATTGAATCCTTGAAATCAGAAATAACATATTTAAAGGAACAATCAAGTGACCATATTAAACCAACAGACTTGGAAGCAATTCAAAAAAAGTGCAATGATCTGTATGAGGATCTCCAAAAAATCAAACTAAAAAAATTTAAACAAGATGAAAATGACTATCAACTTGATAAGGTCTACAAACGGAACACAAAGTCTCCATTTAGACTCCCACCAAAATCAGTTAGATTTTCTGAAGAATCACTTTACTCCAATGCTTCCAACACATCAAATGATGAACCTAGAGGTTATAATGATCAGGATCAAGCATCTGTACCAAGATACAACTATGACTTGATGAATAGAAAAATAGACAATATCAGAGATCTGGAAATTTTCGGAGGCCCCGAGGGAGAAGCAGAAGGATTTGATTGTTAATCTATCAAGTTACCAATTTTCTGATCAAGAAATCAAAATACTAAATAAAGGGTTATCATTTGTGAGCACTCCCGTCTGCTCTACTTTAGACATACGACGCGACTTAGCACAATTGTTTAGGAACATCAGATTAAGGGAAATTTTTTTCAGGGGAATCGCAACAACATACCCAAACATCTAAGTTTTATATAAAAAGTAATTTCACACCCACTACCACATCAGCCAACATGTGGATATTTGAACAAACTGTAATTCAAGAATTCAATAAAATTAACTGCAATACAGATAGCCATCGTCCGAATTTAACCAGGAATGTAATTGATATTTTACACAATTTAAGTAAGAACCCTGAAATAATCTTTAAAGGAGAAGATAAAGGAGGTGCCACTGTTTGTATGGATAAAATAGATTATATTACAGAAGCATTCTCACAGTTAAATATCACAAAGTTTTACAAACCACTCACTCAGGATCCAACTCAGAAATATGCTAGACCCATACGCAATATCATACATGATGCTGAAACATCATGATACATTGACACAAAATTAGCCAATTGTCTATACAATCCTAATCCAAGAACCTCTTTATTTTATCATCTTCCAAAGATTCACAAATCAAAAGACCCCCCATCAGCAAACAACAGTCCTTTGGAACCACTATCCAAATATTTAGATTCAATCCTCCATCCTTATGTCACCAAATCCCGGTCTTACATAAAAGAAACTACAGCTTTTATTAATCATATTGAAAATTACAAATTACAGGAAGGGGACATATTAGCCACAGCGGATGTGGAAGCACTTTATACAAATATCCCTATGGAAGAAACGGGATACAACATATAAGACATATTAGAGAATAGGCCCGCTGTTGCACCTCAGACCCTGGACAGTCCCCCCTAGATCACACCGACACAGGCAGATGCAATAAACTTTCTTTTATTAGAATAAAGGTATAGAATAGTCCAAAAGAGATTAAAGTAAAGTAATCCAAATAGAGTTCAACTTAGTCCTTGAGTTATAATCCAAGCGGGTTGAAATCCCCAACAACAAAGTTCCAAAGCTTGGCAACCGCTCTGGCAGTCAAACGTGGCACTTGAGTTCGGCCGCAACTGCGGACGCTAGAAACAGAATCCAAACCGCTCCGGCGGTTAGCAAGAACTTGGAGACAGGAACGAGAGATGTGGTCAAGCCAAACGTGGCTTCAGGTCTGGCGAGAACTTTCCCAGGCCGGATTGATATAGGAATCTAACTCTTGTGCATCCACCGCACCCCCTTTCACAATCTCTCCTAGAAGCCGAGATACTGTCTCTCCTGTTGAATTTCTCCTCATTAGCGGGTTCAGCGGCATCGTTATCATAGTGAGAACCGGGAAACTCCCCGTCTCCCATCTCACCATCTGGAAAAGGAGTAGACACTCTTTCTTGAGACCCAAGGCTGCCTGGTCTTTCATATTCATCTGAATCTAATTCCATGGAATCTTCACTAAACTCATCTGCTGTCCCATAACCTTGCAGCCATGTGTTATCCCATTGCAGGCTCTCTTCTGTAGAATCATATGCATCAGGCCACCCATCATCCTCTATCTCTCCCTGGTCAGCTGGTACCTGGCCCAGAGCCCCCGGGGTCTGGAACCCTACACTATCCTCCCCTCCAAGGCCTCTCCAAGGTTGCCCGCAAGGAAGGGGCTTTGCAGGATAAGCTCTGTGAAACCGAGCTACCAAATCTGGGGCATGTGCATCCTTAGCATTGACCCAAGAGCATTCTTCAGGACCACAAGAGGACCAGAAATATAAAAGAAATTCTGATTCATTCAAATTACTAACATTATACTAATCCTATTTCTATTAATTCAGGAACCAAAAGATGTGGACATTGTTCAATTTGTCCACAAATAAATACATCGAAGGAAATATAAAACAGAAACAACTCAAGAATATTTAAACTCAGACAGGAAATCACGTGTGTCTCCTCAGCAGTAGTGTACACAATCCAATGTTTTTGTGGGTACCACTACATAGGCCAGACATCAAGGGAGTTGAGAACGATTATTTTTGAACACAAATAGAAAATAACATGCAAGTCACAGGACTCCACACTATACATGCATTTTTCTAGAGTAAATCATACCCCGGAATGCTTTACAGTTTTTGGCCTGGAGAGGGTTAATATTAGCCCCAACATGGATTTGCGAAAGGCACTATTGAAAGCCAAATCTAAATGGATCCTTTTGCTCTCCAGTGAGAGCCCAGGAGGATTGAATGATGAATTAACTTTACAGAACCTTTTAGCCTGATCATTAATTAATTAAGGCAATTACTCAAACTGTATGTGAGGACTATGCTATAAATTAGATCCACTGTAGTCCTTTACTTGCTGATTCCAACCCCTGGAAATCGGAAATAGTGATATTCGAATAAAAAGACTCAAGGGTATGTAACCCCCATAATTATATATATATATATAATTTGAATTATTAGTAGCAAGCTGCAAGCTACAAGCCATGGTATCACATGCTTACATATGGTTATGCATTTTATATAGATTATCCATACTTGTGAAGTTTGGTTGCTATTGCATTCAACCTCTATGGCGAGCAGTAAATAAGCCCCGAGGAAGCGCTGGGCGAGCAGTAAATAAGCCCTGAGGAAGCCCTGAGAAGCCGAGACAATACAAGCCGTAGGCAATGGCTCCCTACTCATAGGGAATTGCCTTTGCCGCTACCCAAGATCACAGACAAACAATTGAATATACTATGATCCGTGAGTGCATGACAACCTATAGAAGTAATTTATCAGCTATCCAGGACTTTAACTGCAGTATTACAGGAATTTTGCAAGCACACATGGACTGGGAATAATCTGCTCCAAGTCTGCACTACCAAGAAGGGAATAGAAGTACTGTAAAAACAATCACGAACCCCTTATTGCAGATTACACGTTATAAACATATGAATTGGGAATAATCTGCTTTAAATGCATATCGCTAAGGGAATAGCAGGACTCTGTTAGCGATTAACTACAATCTTTGTGCAGATGTTGGTCTTATGGAATGTTTTGAATTATATGTAATATGTTCTATGAAATGTATTGATATAAAAACTGTGATTTTTGATTATGTACCTGGAGAGCTGTTTAAATAATTTGAAGTAACAAAGTTTCAATTAATGACAATTAGAAAGTTGAATAAGCACATGATATATGAATGCATTTCCTTTGTTTGGTTTAGTCACTTTGTGAAGTTCCATATGACCTGTTAATCCAGACTGGCCAGATTAAATACAGATTCTTAGCATTGTACCAAGTACCTGTTAGGACCATTAATTTGAAAATATGCAAGACTCAAACCAACAGAAAGTAGTGATAAACTGCAGAAAACTACTGTCAGATAAAAACAACTTGCTTTTGCTGGAAAGAAATATTTGTTTTGTTTTGTTTGTTTGTTTTTACAGAACCATGAACATATCAACACATAAGGCAAAGTCATGGTAATCATAACAGGGTTTCCCAAAAATGTAAGACCTATTGTATTTCCTCCAGGCTTCTTGAAACTGAACTAGACACTCTCAGGTGAAAATGAAATAAAAGGTTTCTCGCTGTCTTTTCTGGCCGATTTCATTATTATTACTGAAAATAATTTTGTTGGGTTGTTAAAAAATTATTTGCTCTAATTTGATCTGTTCCTTCCCAATCATGTACCCTTTAATCTGCTAGGTATGACACTAGTTTAGAGTTTATTCTATCTTTATCTCATGTAATTTTTGTCACTGTTGTGTTTTGTAATTGTTTTAAAGTTTTATTATTGTTGTTATTATGTTGAGTTCCTGTGTTCCATCATTTTATGAGATACTTAGTATAATTCCCCAAAGAGTACTAATGCCTTAAAGATGTAAAACCACTAGAAATTCTAAGTAACTCACCACCAAAGCTTATTTATTTATTTATTTCATACATTTGTATTTTCATACATTTTCAATTACTTTCTTCAATGTCTCATTGGGAAAACGGTGGTAGAAGTAGCCAAACATGGCTGGCTCCCAGAGATGGCACTGGAGTTTCCCCTCTCTGCATAATGCCCCCTTGAGGTATGCATGGGTTATGCACCCTCCATTTTCCTGCGGAGAGTAATATGCCAAATAGGAAAATCTACTTTTATTAGCTCCTACTACCCAAATTTTCCTTCCATTTTCCCCAGCATAATTGTCTTCTCTAAGCTTTCCTTTCTTCTCATGATGTGGCCAAAGTACTTCATCTTTGCCTCTACTATCCTTCCCTTCAATGAGCAATCGGGCTTTATTTCCTGAAGTATGGACTGGTTAGATCTTCTCGCGGTCCAAGGCACTCTCAGAACTTTCTTCCAACACCACAGTTCAAAAGCATCTATCTTCCTTTGCTCAACCTTCCCTAAGGTCAAGTTCTCACATTTTCACATTTTCTGGGGGAACATGGCAAGAAAAAGGAAGAGGGGCTGACCAAGGGCAAGATGGATGGATGGTATCCTTGAAGTGACTAGCTTGACTCTGAAGGAGCTGGGGAAGGTGATGGCCGACAGAAAGCTCTGGCGTGGGATGGTCCGTAAGGTCACAAAGAGTTGGAATGAACAACAAAACCCAAATTTTAATTGAATTATCCAATTTCTTAATTATTTTGCTTGGAATACTATGTGTTAAAGTCTGAAAAAGGAAAAGAAACTTGGGTAAAATCAACTTTATTATCTTAATTCTACTTTTTTTAATTTCCCAGTTCAATTTTTGCTTGTTAACCCTTTTCCATAATTGATTAGAATGTATTTGTATTATATTGTTTAGGTTCTTGTAGAAATAGACTGCCAAATATTTTCGCTTCTTTTTTCCCAATTTTGTGCCAGAATGGTTTGAACTTCTTTGAACTCTTTCCAGGATAGGTTTTTGTATAGAATTTTGATTTTTCAGTATTTATGGCTAGCCTTCAATTTTTCAAATTTTTTTTTGTTACTTCCTTTACCAATTCCTCTGGAGAACCTAGTAATACTATATCATTGTCTGCAAATAAATTTATTTTGATCTGTTCTTTCCCAATCATGTTCCTTTTAACTTTTTTATCCTTCCTGATTAAGCTGGCTAATGATTCTATTGCCATGGCAAATAGGATTGGTGAGACAGGACATCCTTGATTTGTGCCCCTTCTAATTTTGATGGTTCTTGATTTGGAGCTGTTGTTTTCAATGGGGAGAATTGCTTTGAAATAAGAGAATGTTAAGAGCTGGTCCACAAAATGAATTAAACTCTTAAGTCAAGGCATCACTGTATTTGAGTGTATATGGTAGCTAGCAGAAGTCCCTCCCTCCTTCCACCAGCTATCATGGAGATTGCAGATAAGCTCAGAGGGAACAGGGATCCTTGAGTGGAGTGACAAATGAAGCAAATGTCTTGTGCTAATAAAAAAATGGTACTACAACCATTACTCCCAAAATTCACTTGACAACTGTGCAAGGGTTGAATAGCCTTTTAAAATCCAGCACAACCAACCCTGAGAACCGGATGGATTGATAGCTCTCAGTTTCCAACTAACCTTTTATACACCAACCGTTGGACTATCTGTTAAGTACTTTAGCAAAGCAAGAAAACAGTGTGTTTTATTTGTAGTGTATTAACTGTCCTGACTTCCCACATCCAGACATTCATGAGTTCAGCTTTAAGGTGCTGCATTTCTGCAGTTCATTGTGAACAACAGCCAGTTTGTTCCAGGATGTGTTGTTGTGATTGAGCCTTCAGCTACTACTAGTAGTAGTATTGGGGAAGATGCTGGCTCAATAGCATCAAGCAATAGTATGGACTGGGGTGTGGCTCTGGGTGATCAGGACTCTGCAGCTAGAAGGAAAAGGGCTGCTAATGATTCTAGTGTGGAAGGTTTAGAACAGAGGAAAAGAATTCGGCAAATACTTAGAGCACCTTCTGATTCAGACAATTTCCAGGGTTTTTCTGGGGAAGAAGAAATGGGTTTAGAGGAACGTGATACAGAGATAGATCCAAGGTTAGTGCAGGAAGTAAGGGATGTGTGTAACGATGAATCTACTTTGGACTCGTTTTTTGGGTTTGATAGTGATTTATTCTGGCCTTCTGGAGGTTCAGAAACAGAGTGGGACTCTTTAAGCACACAACAGCATTGGGAAGAGTGGAGGCAAACACAGAGCACCACAGCTGTAGGAAATACAGCAGCTGGGGACTCTTCAGAAGACAGTGATGTATAAGTGCTATTTAAGAAATGAGTTTTGGGGGCTGCCTTTGTGGCAGTCAAAGAGTTGATGTCTGGTTCTGGTCTCTGACTATCTTGTGTTCCTGATATCCAGTACCTGGTTCCAGTTTTCCTGATACTCGTGAGTTATGGGCTATTTCTCCACTTTGTTCCTGGGGTGAGCTGCTATGGCAGCTCTAGCTGATGTTTGGGCAAAGGTAGGGGGTTTTGGAATTCATGTATGCTTTTCTGTTTAGTTATCTGCCGTGTGTCCCAGAGGCGGGGCTTGGTCTCCGCTGAGTTTACGTGAGTTCCTGCTACAGAACCTGGTATTGTATGAAATGGAGGGAGGCTGGTATTGTGTTATGGGGGCTATGATTTGTGCTATTCATGTATACTCAGCTCCTGTGACCCTTGGAACGTCTCCTCCTTTTCATCTGGCTTTCTCTGGCTTTGGACTCCTGGACCGGTTTTGACACTACTCTTCTGGACTCTCCCTACGTACATCGCAGACGGACATCTACTGTTTCTTTTGGGCTGTTTTGGTTGTTTTTCCCTGGGATTTTTGAGGATTTTAAATCTGAGTTGGCTACTTTTTTGTTCATCCTTTCTCCAGTGATTGTTCAATACACTTTTTGTTATCCCCTTTTACTCCTGGGCTTGGCTTCTTGGTCACTGCATCACAACAAGTGTCACTGTGAATTTCGTTCTTAAAAAATCAGTTGGCTATATTTGCAATATGTGATATTATCATTGTAAATAATATTGGTGTTTCAATGGTCCTAAGGACTATCTCAGTGACTATTGACCACTATCTACTTCTGTGACCATTTTCCAGTAGTTCCATACACCACCCAGACCGCATTGTTCAATTAACGGACGGGACAGCTTTATTGCAGAAGTTGCTTTAACAGCATACATTTTCATATGGTTCAAGAATGCAAGTTGGAATAGGAAAAAACACATTAACCATGTAAGTATGTGTGTGCGCAAGCACACACACTCACATATCATAACTTATGTACATCAGCATCTTCATCATATCTGGCAAGTTTTTTAACTTTGTGAGCTTCACATTATTAAACAGACTGCTCCTGTGGTGTACTCTTGCTATAGTTAAAACAATCACCCATTTCCCAATTGCAGTTTAAATAACCAACACACAATTATTATAAATATATAATCTCATGTCATACCTTTTAAATGACATGGAATTAAATAAATGGTTTCTCTTAGCAGATAAAAGGTTAGATTATGCAATTTTTCTCTCCTTTGAAGCATAAATCTAATGCAAAATCAGTTGCAAGAAGATTATTATCATCAAGGAGATTTATCAACAAGACAGCCCTATGGGCACGTCAGGTCTTTGAAATAGACATTTATTTATTATTATAAACATCTCCTCAAATGTGATGAGATCATCTTGCAAATCTTTGTGGCAGTGTCAAAAGTCCTCAGCTCCATCTCAACTACAGCAAATTGGCACTACATAAAAGTGTTGCTTCACTTCAGGCCTTTCTCACCCACTAAGAAGAGAAGAAAATATATCTGCTCATGAAAAGATAATGGAGCACTGCAGCCAAGTAGATGTACACATCAGACCCTAGATCAAGAAAAACAAATATACATGGAAGATTAGTAATAAGGGCTGGTTTAAACCTCTTTCTTATAAAGGCCTGGGTGATTATGTCAGCAGAAGTTCAAATGAATTCATAGGATTGCTTCACATCTTGGAAACAAAAGGAGATGGTGTGGAAAGAGAGGTGTGAATTAATCACAGCTCTGCATTATTTGCTTCTTCTGGAACAAGCTAAAGGAATTGCAACCCTGGGATTATGCAAGGTCTCTTCTCATAGAATCATAGAGACCATATGGGCCATCCAGCCCAACCACCTGCCATGCAAGAAAAGCAACCCTAATAACCACCCAGCCCAAGGAAGCAGCTTCCACCACACTCCAAGACAGAGAGGTCCATTGCTGAACAACTCTTAAAGTCAGGAAGTTCTTTCTAGTGTTCAGGTGGAATCCCCTCAAAAATGTATACATGGCTAATTATCCTGTCTCCTCTCAACTTTCTCTTCTGCGGGTTAAACATACCGAGCTCTTTAAGATGCTCTTCATAGGGCAGGATTTCCAGACCTTTGTACATTTTAGTTGCCTTCCTCTAGATACGTTCCAGTTTGTCAATAACATTATTAAATTATTGTGCCCAGAATTCAAGATTGTTCTTCTGATTAAAAAGACAGGGAAGAATGGTGGCTCTTGGAAGGTTTTGGGGGGTGTAATTCACATTTTAAGTAGGCCATAGTGCCCCTATCCCAGTCCTATTTCTGTAACTGCCCCAACACAGCTACAATGAGTTAGTTACGATAGTACTATCTTATTGTAGCTGTGTTTCCTGATGGTAGGTCTTAATCTGTTATTAACTGTTTTTTAAAAAAATCATAGAAGATGACCTACTTCTCCAAGTATGTATCTATCTACACTGCAGTGTTAATGCAATTTAACATCACTTTGGACTTCATCAGCAGAATCTGGGGAAAATGAGGGAAAATTGGGTGAAATCCTATTCTTTGCATGGTGTTTCATGGGGTTCTGTCTTTAAAGAAAACAAAGAATTTACTCACCTCCATCATGCAAGATCACCTCCTCTGGTTTCTAAATTAACCATCCACTTAATTCCCATCATACGAGCAGATGATAGCTTCTCCCATTTCAAAGATACCAGCACACTTTTTAAAACAGGCATTTTTTTGAGATACCAATTTCCTTGAGTTCTTTCCTCGAAATGAGAGTTAAGGCACCCTTTTAAAACACTTATTTCAGTGGGATCCAAACCGTCTGAAGGATCATTAACAGACCACCAATCCATTGTTCCATATCACTGAACTAAAACAACCAGAGGAATCTGACAGATACCACCCTATGTGTTTCCCACCTTTTTTCCCTGTTTCTACCCATATCAGGAACTCTGAAAACAATTTCTCCTCATCTTCCCTCCCCTCTATTTCTCTACACTTCTACTACATTTCAGGGATGAAAGGCAGTGGATGACAACCAGAAGTAGTTTTATGTCATGTGAAGTGTATGGAAATGGGAGAGGACCTGCATCTGATGAGATCCAAACTACGATGATTCAATGCTTTGAAATCATGGAAGCTGAAGTTTCGTAAGGTCTTTAGCTTACTCTGCCAGAGTGGTGGTACCTTCCCAAACTACAACTCCTAGGATTCTATAGAATTAAGCAATTGCAATTAAAGTATGGGTCAAATTTCACTAATTCTGCAGTGTAGGTGCATTCCAAGTGACACAATGTGTTGACTGCTTTTGTATCTAATGTTGCTTCCTCAAGCTGGCAATTTCCAGATGACTTGGACTGCAAATCTTGCAATTCATTTGCTGGCTGTGTATGGTAGGATTTTTAGTCCCCCACCTCAACCATCACCTCAGCAACATATATGCTATTGTCTTACCATGAAATAAATAGGACTGCTTGGTTTACAGAAGATTAATTAAGAGCTAAACCCAATTAATCCCTACCTTGAGTAAATCTATTGAAACAAATGGGGCTCAAAAAGCTAACAGAACTTTGAGTCCCAAAAACCAACATAATGAAGTTGTTTGAATGTTGTACTAAGACTGAGCATGTTTCACTTGCAACGCAAAGGTGAATGTGAACAATGTTTGCATTGCATTTCTTTTTTCCTTTCTTCCTTCTACTTTCTGTCTAAAAAAAAAAGACTGTCTAAGAATTCCTCAGTGTATTGTGTTGTCTCCAGGATAAGAATTTGAGAAGGCCAAGAGAGCTGAGGATAAAGAGGGAAGACATTTGAAAAGAGGGGGGAGGGGGGGCAATAGAGACTAATTGGAGTTGTCTCAAACCCAATATACACTGCCATAAAATGCAGTAATTCAACTGAAGCCTGAGGAGGACAAGCTTCCCTGCATGTGAAAAGAATGCAAAGCTGTGTCTGGCTTTTTCTTTGGTCTGGAAAGGAGACTTCTGGATTGATAGCCATCAGTCACCTGTATTAGTTGATCTCAGCTGTGACTATGGACTCATCTGCACTGATCACTTAGGTTTGTGTGTGTGTGTTAGTTTTTGTTTTGTGACTCAGCTTGTACACATCAGTTTATACATCAAACTACAGAGGATTTGAAAATGCTGTCTTAATTTTCTACTCCACCTCTTAACACATTTTCTAAATAATTAGTTTTGATGAGGGGTTGGAAGGATAAAACACATTGACCAACCTATATAATTAATATGTTAAATGTGGAAATAACAAATTGTAAATGGAATAATATAGATAAAATTGGATAATAATAACAAAGAGGATGTGAACCCTGAATTAGTGACTCAGCCACTGTTTTAGGGGAAAGGCTGAATCCTTCCCAAGGATTTGGGCTTTCCCCTACCTTAGGGGAAGTTAAGACAGTTGGGTTTATTCCTAACTGGAAGTGTCCTAAATCATCTTCATTGCTATGCTATGTTCCCTGGATGCAGGTGGCCAGGGGACATGGAATGGGATATATATCTCTCTCTCATTGTCCCCGTGCCCCTGGTGGCTATCCCCAGCCACTACAAACCACTTACCTGGTTCTTAGCACTCTCGCTAACATCAGCCAGAGTGCCTGCACATCCAAGAGAATGCAGGATGGCAGTGAAGACAGTTAGAAATCAGCCCAAGTGTCCTTACTGCCCCTAAGTCAGAGCAAAGCTCAAATCCTTAGGTAGGTTTTGCCCCAGCTTTGCTTAACCCTTAGCTGGTGTTCAGATTGACACCAGCTAGAGTGTTCACACCAAGGTATGTGGTGTGCTGCGGTTGTGAACAGCCATCACATGGGGACTCCCTAGGGTTGCTGCCCAGTGGTGTTGAGCCGTGTTTGGCATGGCTGGGCAGTAGAAGCCATTGAGGCAATTGGGGGAGTCCCTAATAGGACACCATACAGGGATGATCTGGCATCCTGGATGCCAGAAAGGCCCCACATTTCCTGTCAATCTAGGACATCACACTACCTATTTACAAAGACTATCACCTTCTAGAAGCTAACATATCCTTGAGTAGAGAATAAAGGCAACCAAGAACCTCAAACAATCCAAGAAATCTTACTCAAATGATTGTGTCACCAACAATTGCTCATTCAACCAAGACTGAGAGTCTAAAATTTTATTTATCATTCCACCTTCCTCCCAACATGGGACCCAAGGAACATTTGAATATGGACAGAGTGTGCTCATACAATTCCAATGCTGCACAGTACTGACCCAAGCATCAATATGGTAATCGTCTATACTCTCTGGGCTGTGATATCTCCTGCTGCTCAATTGTTATATTGCATTTTGCTGTTTAATTGTTTTAACTGTTTTAACTGTTTTTAGTTTTAAGCCCACCAAATGATTGGGGAAAACAATAAATAAATAAATAAAATAAATAAATAAATATAACACATTTCCACAGTAGCCCACCAAATGATTGGGGAAAACAGAATGGAAGATATGGATACTGTAGTGCCCTCTATCTCATGTTCCTTGGCAACTGGCATACAGAAGCATACCACTGCTTGTTGTGGAGGAGATATACTTTCATAATGATTTACAGCTAGTTAGCTTCATTTATTATGAATTCATCTAATAACCCTTTAAATTTGACTAAGCAGATGGCCATCACTACATTTTTATTAGTGAATGCCACAGGTGAGGCATGTGCTTTGTGAATATGACCCGCATCTCTGATTATTCAGTTCCAGTGGATTATCTGAATTCTAAAAGCATATTCCTATCAGCAGAAAGTGGGCTGCAGAAGACCTGATCTCTGCATGTCCTCCTTTTTTACACATGCATGGAAAAAGTCACTGCTTATTTCACTTATGCATTTGTATTAGGGAAGAGAATTCAGATTTTCCAAATGTTTATAGTATTTAGAGCCAGCATGATGTTGTGTCTGAGTGTTGTACAACAATTCTGGACACCAGCGTTCAAATTTCCGTTTAGCCATGGAAATCAGCTGGGTGACCTTCAGCAAGTCATACTCTCTCAGCTTCAGAGGAAGGCAAAGGCAACCCCCCCCCCCCCCTCCCTGTCTGAACAACTCTTGACAAGAACCCCCTGTATAAGTTCGCCTTAGGAGTGCCATAAATCAGCAACAACCTGAAGGCACACAACAACAGCTTACAAAGCACCCACTGAGAAATATACACACCATCAGTCTTCTGTCCCCTTTGGGCTTGCCTTTGCTCAGCTAAAACAACATGCGAGTTAGCCAAAACTCACATTTTGGAGATTGCCAACAATAAAGATTTTTCATTTTGGTCTCTGCTTCTTTGCCTGCCGTTATGCTTAAGTCTCCTAACTGTCACTCGAGTTTAAATTTTCTCAGCAGGCTATTTCACTAAGATTTTATGTTTTCTCCCTTTTAATAATAAAAATGTTGAAGAGCTGAGGGTTTAATGTGGGGAAGGGAGCATATGGCCCTACAGATGTGGTATGATTGCAAAAGAAATGAAAGAAGGACGGGGTTGTCCGAGTCTAGAGCTTTATACTAAAGCCTTCCAAATCGAAAGACTAATAGAATTACAAGTGGCAAATAAAAATGGGTGTGATTTGAAAAGGAAATAAATGGAATTAATTGTGAAAAAATAATCTATACAAATTGGATAAAAGGAATATTGATAAACTAACAGGACAAGTGAAAGGAACAATGCAAGTGTGGAATAAGTGGCAAGGGAGAATAAGCACTTTAAAATGTAAAATGTCAATTAATGAAGAGAAGGAATCAAATATGAATAAAAATATCCAGATACTGAAGGAAAAGGGAACATAATAGAATAATTATATGATAGTGATGTAAGAGTAAAGGAGAACAAAATTAAACAATGGCTTGGACAGAAAATTGGCTAGAGATAAGAGTAATTTGTACATATCTCAATACTAAAGAAAAAATAAATATGGTAAAAAGGGAAGACGCCACCTTTGAAAAGATAATGAGAGAAAAAGTGAAAGAAAATAAGACACAGGCCAGTAAAATATATACAATGCTAACAGAGGCCGGCAGGTGTACAATATGGGATTTGAAACGTATGTGGGAAACAGAGTTACAAATTACAAAACAAGATACGAGACAAGTAGTAGAAACAACAGGGTGGATAAGGAATACAAAAGTAAGAAAAATGAGGAGGAAAATATTACATAAGTGGTATTGTACACCCTGCCAATTAGTGTACTATTAAAAAAGGAATGTAGTCAGTGCTGGCATAGATATCAACGGAAAGGGTGGTTTATACACATGATTTGGGAATGCAAACAAGTACAATACTTATGGCAGAATATACAAAATGTGTCAAATCATATATTAAGAACTGACAGGGTTATAACAAATGAAATTGTGGTCTTACTAAAGTAAGGGAATGAGAAATTGCATAGAAATAAAAGAAGCAATAATTGAGTGTACACAAGCGGTGATTGTTTTGGGATGGAAAGACAAATCAAGGTGGATAGTAAATAAATGGTATCAGTATATTGTGTACCAAATGGAATTCAAGAATATGAATGTAAAATTAAATGTTTCAAAAGATAATGAAAATAGAATGCGAGAAATTGAAGAAAGATGGAAGCAGGTCAAGATTTTTTATTATGAATAATTCTAGAGATCAGGCTATAAGAAATAAGATACAAATGTTATATAGTATGTAAATATATAAAGCTTGTCTCAAAAAGGATTAATGTGTAAAAGAAAACAATCCTCGTGGTGGTGGTGGCACCTGCAAATTGTGTGTATGTGTCTTAAAAGTGAATAATCCTTTTTTTTAAAAAAAAAAAAGAAAGAGAGATCTTGTGTATGTGTATTGCACTAGGGCCCTGAAGCCTCTTTTCACCACAAACCACACACTGTCCAGGTAATCCAACAAGTAAAGTATATTAAAAAGCAGATTATATAAAGCAAGTGAATTCAAAAGAGAGAAGCAATGTTCAAAGGGTTATTTCCATGAAAGCTAAAAGTCCAAAAATCCATTCAAAGAAAGTCTACAAAGTCAATCCACAGAGATATCCAAAGACAAGATAACACGACTCCAAGGCAGGCAAACTATGCCACACATGAACTGGAAGCAACAACAGCTTAAAACTTGAATAAATGAATTCCAAGAACACAGGCCCAAAAATTGAGAGCTCTTCACCTGAATGCAGCGTTGCTCTCACAATGATTGTACGAGCACCAGGCTTCACACCCCCCCCCCAATTCTCAGGGTGGTCCGCGAGAAGGCATTACTGGTACATTATTTAAACTGTTATGTTTATTCAAATCATGATCTGACCACCATGCTCAATATATCCCATATGCATGGGGGTATTGGGATAACGATACAAAAGGTTTGCTAGGGTAGATCCTCTATCATGCAGACTCAGCCCCCCACCCCCCAATCAAACTCAGCTCTCCTTGAATCAAAATCCTGGCTACAGCCCTGACCAGCACAAACCACTTTTAAAAGCAATAATCCCTCCCATAACATCATTTCTTTCACATGCTTTTCTACTCTTTATCTCTAAGTTTCTGGAGAACGTGAGTCTGTCTTTGTTCCAAGCCCTGTCCCTGCAACTCCCTTCACCTTGACCTAGATGAAAATTTGTCTCCCACATTTCTCTCAGCCTGCACTTCTGGCAGGTTTCCATGAGAACAGTTATCACTTTCTCCAGTCTCTTGGGAACTGACAGGAGATTCCAAAATAACTCTCCCTAGGCCACTTCCATTCTCTTCTGGGCCCTCTGAATTTCTCCTAGCAACCCCTTCCTCCTCATCCGAACACTCAGAATCTGACAAGGCTACAAAAATATGTGTATGTGTGCATGCATGCATATGTGTCTTGGGATTCAGGTACATCTTCTTTGTTTTTGTCTCACCAAAATAGAAATGGTGTACGTTTGGCAGACTTGAAAAAGGGCCATATCTGTGACTGTGTCCAGACTTTGCAATAAATGAGTATAATCATGCATAGCCTGCAGCTAACAGATTTACAGGTTTTTTTTATCAGACAACTTTAATCAGTATATTTATTTGATGTATTTTTAGATTGGTTGCCATTTTTATCTGCACTTGTTTAAATTTATTTTGATATTATTTGTTTAAAATGCGTCTTGAAAAGAGATTTTATTGTTGGTAGCTGCCTTGGGCATTTTGAATGGCAGGTTATAAATATATATAACAAATAGGCAGATAAAGCTTCCCTTGAATGAGAGATTTTCCCCATCGTGCTCAAACAGCAAGTGGCTGCTGCTGCCAAATTGTGATAATCCTCCATCTACTCCTTCCATTGAAATCTGAAATAATATTAAAACAGTAACTTCAGTCAAACCTCCACATTCATTAGGGCTAGAGACAGAGGACCCCAATGAAAGTTTTTTTTATAAAGACTATGAATAAAAATTTGCTATTTTTTAATCTTAAAGAACACCTGTTCAGGAAGTTTTAAGTTATTCTGCATGACTCCATGGTTAACATCTGCTGGAAGACAGAAGAGATTCACAGAGAGGTATTCTCTCTAGAAATATGTAAGTCTTCCAATGTAACATTATTGCCAACTTGCATACAAAGTTGCCCTGGAGGATAGAGATTTCTAGAGACAATTTTAATCAAATCTATCAAATCTGCAAATGTAAAACCTGCAAATGTAGGAGAGCTATACAAGTATTTTGTGGAAATATGTTGTAAATAAAGTTAATGCCTGCATTTTAAAGGTGGAAACTATTTAATCCCTTATATGTCTCTTATTTATAATGACAAATTATACTAATAAAAACATATTTTGCGCATCTTGAGACACATGTCCATTTTCTTCGATAGATTTTATTGTGCTTGCATAGTCTCCAGAGAAGGGTGCCTGTTCTCCAGAGAACCATCAACTTTAGGCGGATCTAGGCAACCCCTTTATTGTGGAAACTTCCACATTAAAAAGGGGGCAGTCCAGACAACATTTTGGAAAACCCTGGTTTGTGGCAAAGTAATTAGATAGTGGGCTTATTCCATGTCTTCTTGGAAGGCACAGAATAAACCCACTCCTTCTGGTGTCTGGACTGGAGTTCAGACACCATTCCCACAGTTTTTCAGACTAAATTAGTCTGGTAATCTGTGGAAATGCCCACCTCTCCCCCAAAGTCCTAAAAAAAACTTTTAAAAATAAAAGTACTTACCAGTCTCCATAGGAGAGCTTGTGGGGAGATAATGCATTATCTTATATTAAGATAAAATAGGATTAATTTATAAGAAAAGAATACAGTGTGAGAAGACATTAAAGTAAAAAATATAAAGATCAATCTACTAAAACTTATAAGAATTTGAGGTAAAATGAATAAATGGTTAATATGAATATTACTCATGGTTATGTGTTCATTTTAAATATATTGGTTTATATTTAGCAGAAGCTGGAAAGAACAAGATGTATTTGGAATAGTTTGATAGTTGCTTTTGCTTGGGGAGGAGAAAAGTTGGTTATGGTTTTAATGGGTGCATTATTCTTATTATTTTACTGTTTTTTAAAAAAAAAAGGAGAGTAGACTTTTATTGTTGGTCTATGTTGATAGAGATGAGAGGAAATTATGGCGTGGAATATAATGAGTTTCTTTATTTTAAAGTTTAGATTTTGGGGGTTACGTTTAGCTTGATTGTGCAAACTTTAGTAACAACAATTAAAGAGCTATCTCTTCTGACAGGCCCATTCAGTCAATTTGAACCTATGAATTTAAACTTGCAGTTTATTCATAGAGATCATTTTAATGTGTATTAATCTCACTATTGTCTTTTTAAACGTGTTTTAATTGTCTTATTTTGTAATCCATGTTTTATCCATTTAACTGTGTTGTACCCTGCCTTTACAATCTTTTCCAGCATGATGCTCCAAAGGGCTACGGCAGATCTCAAAGAAGAAGACGGCATATATATACACTATCGTACTGAGGGTAGCTTGTTCAACTTAAACCGTCTGAGTGCTCACACTAAGACTCTAAACCAGTGGTTCTCAACCTGTGGGTCCCCAGATGTTTTGGCCTTCAACTCCCAGAATTCCTAACAGCTGGTAAACTGGCTGGGGCTTCTGGGAGTTGTAGGCCAAAACACCTGGGGACCCCCAGGTTGAGAACCACTGCTCTAAACTATCTAGTCCGTGAGCTGCTTTTTGCTGACGATGCTGCCCTTGTCGCCCATACAGAAGCAGCTCTGCTGCGCCTAACATCCTGCTTTGCAACAGCTGCAAGTTCTCTACCAGCCCACACCACAGGAAGAACACCATCATCCTCATGTCAGCATAGGCAAATTTGTGCTTAAGTCAGTTCAGTGGTTCATCTACCTGGGAAGCATCATCTCTTCAGACACCAAGATTGATAAAGAGATAGATAACAGGTTATCAAAGGCATATATTGCATTCGGAAGGCTTCACAAAAGAGTCTGGAGCAACAAGCACCTGAGGCAAAGCACAAAAATCAGTGTGTACAGAGCTATTGTACTATCTGTTCTCCTCTATGGGTCTGAAACATGGGCCACCTATCACCAACAACTATGACTCCTTGAACTCTTTCATCAGTGCTGTCTTCACACAATCCTAAGTATACACTGGACTGACTATATAATGAATGTTGCTGCCCTTGAGCAAGCAGGGATCACCAGCATTGAGGCCATGCTATTGAGAACACAGCTAAGATGGAGGACCACCACCTTCCAAAGATACTACTCTATGGTGAACTCGCCATGGGTCAGCACAAGAGAGGCGCCCCAAAAAAGAGATATAAGGACTCCCTGAAACAACATCTCAGGCTCGGCCAGATTGATCACCAACAATGGTCCACCCTGGCCTCACATTGGGAGGCATGGAGACATGCTATCCACAATGCTGCGGCCTCTTTCGAGAAGACACGCCGAACAAGTCTCGAAGAGAAATGACAATGCAGAAAGAACAGCAACTTGGAAACATCACCCAAGGAGACTTTCTGCTGTGCTTTCTGCAACCAGACTTGCCTATCTTAGATTGGCCTTTTTAGTCATCAACGCACTTGTAGAAAGCGTGGGATGAGTCCTTCCTGAATCTCCATTCATGAAGAAAGGCCAGACCTGCCTTGAGGAGGGGTGGTAACAAACAACATTTGTTATAGTTTTTTTTAAAAGAGAGAGATCTATACAGTACTAACAGATTTATTTCATTGCTTTTGTTGATGCCTCAAGGAAATAAAGCCAAGACTTTCTAATTAATTATTATTGATTATGTTTATTTATATCTCACTTTTTTGTCCATATGAAGAATCAAAGTGGCTCACAACTCACAACTCAAAGTGGTTCACAACTAAAAGCATTACAACTTAAAATATACGAATTTACAAATTAGCTTTTAGTTACTACATGCCAAACTTAAATGCCAAACAACTGGAAAATACCTAGTTCTCAGTTCCTTGATCTACACCTCTGCTGTATGAACTGCTTGATTAAGGAACTGGTGTTTACATGCTCCTACAATCCCAAAATTTGTTTGGGTCCATGCAGTATCTTACCATTTCAAGGCATGCAACTACTCATTGCTGAACAAGGGCTTAAAACAAGATGGACAATTAGGAACCCAACTTCAGGATGTATCCTACTTTTGTAACCACTGACATTAAGATGTCAGATCCTAAGCATACGCAGCATTTAATCTCCATCACTCAAGACTCCCCCAGGGCTTCATATTTCTCTTTATGAATGTTTCTTCCTTCTTCATAATAAACAAACTCAATACTAGTTGTCATTTCACCCACTTTCAATATATCAAGAGAACCATGTATTTGATGAGACATGGAATTTTCCCTCTTCCGCTTCCCACTCTGTTGTTACTGTTTGGTTCAGCTGAACTCATCAAAATGACAGCAACAGAATGTAGATTCTGAGTGTTTGGAGTTTTGTTTTGGGTTTGTTTGGTTTTTTTGCACCAGCACACTTGATTGGATTTTCCTTTATTACTGAAACAGCTATTGACTGAAGAAAGTAAGTTTCATAAATATGAACAGCTTTTTTTCTCAGTACTTTCCATTCCTGCAAAGCATGACATAAGCATACTGTAAAATGTACTATTGCCCCTAACAAACATTTAAAGAAAAGCTACACAATCATAAGAGAAAGTGCTAGAATAAAATATGCTCTTCCCAGTGACATACCACATAGCACTATGCATGCTTGCCTAAATGTATGTCTTGTTGAATTCAATGAGACGTACTCCCAGATAAAGATGCAATGCTTCACAGCCCTTGATAATTCCTTTCCTCTTTTGCTATATGTTGCAGTGGAACACTGCATCTACCTCTCTATCAACTTCACTCTGAATCTTCTGTTATTCTTCTTTCTTCTGTAGTTAGACTGCTGCTGTTACTTTAAACCAAAGTAACCTGATCAGGCTTCAAACACAAGTGGAGAAAAGGGCACTGGCCAATCAGGGCATTAAAAAGTTACCTTTTTCACTGCCACTTCCATAATCCTCATTCAACATTCCCACAGGCATCCTAGTTTTGGTAGAGAGAAACATTTAATGATTTCTCCTCCAGGGCAATTTCAAAGCAAAACCATATTATTTCCCTACATTTTCCCTTGAACCTTCCTTCCATTAGTGAAAAATATGATTTTTGGGAAGGTTATTTTCAGGGGCAACCTCCAGGTTCACAGAGGCCATTATGAAATGACTTATATAGATGTGTCTGCACTATACAATGAATACTGCTTGATACCATTGTAATTACCATAAGTGGAATCATGAGAATTTTAGGTTAAAGGATTTGGCTTTTTCTGCCAAAGAGTGCTGGTGCCTCACTAAACTACAAATCCCAGAATTGAGCCATGGAAGTTAAAGACGTGTCATACTGCATTAATTCTATGGTGAAGATGCACCCTTTCATATTTGAAATAAAAGATATCACTATAAGAAGTCAAGTTATCAGTAGGAGGGCAAAAAGTATTCCTTGGTGCTCTTCTTTCTTGACTGTCCGAAACCTAGGTATAGATTGCAACAGTTGTGCCTTTTGCTTCTGATATCCTCTTCTACATTGCCCTTCCTCAAAAAAGATAGTTCCTGTCTTTCTTTCTCCAAGAACCTTGGTGTCCCATCTCCAGTGATAACCACCACCTATCCCCATACATCTATTCTTGCTTACTAATTGTGTCCAATTTCTCCTGTTTTAAACATAAACCTACAATTTATTAATGTCCACTCTAGTCGCATAAATACCACATATTTTTACACAGCAATAGGTCCCCTCATGTGTTAATGGATCTTGTCAGGCTTAGTATATGGTAGTTATGCTTCAAAGGGTAAATGGGTCTTTGTCATGCCATTTGAGATGTCGGGCATGCTCTTATTTGTTTAACATGACCACAAATATGCCAGTGCTATTTTCTTTTGTGAACATTTCAATGAATGGAAGCCAAATATGAGAAACAAGTCAAAGAACCATATATGGAAGAAATAATTGATCCTTTGCCCTATTCTGCACTCCCAGTCCAAACTTGGAATGGTCATAGGTCAGTGTCAGACTACACACATTACATGCAGATGGTTGTAGGTTCAAGTCTTGTCCTCTCCAGGTGAAACTGGGAGGATTCTTCTATGAAATCTCAGAGAGCTGATGAAAATTATTGGGGAATGCTGGGAAATTCAGACTCACCATTGAAAAGTTACTTTTGGAATTAAGTACTTAAAGAAAATATTAGAATTCTGCAAGTCACTGTCCCATAATTCAAAATACATCTAGCTGATGAGATCACATACATTATGTAACTAAAAAAGTAACCGTCATCATTATACCCAAAAGGGACTAATGTCACTACTCAGTATCAAACTTACATTAAGAGAAATTCAAACCCTTTCAACATTTAACTATTTTCTCTGTATCAGCAATATATGCTTTAGCAATTATACTCGCAAATTGAACACAGTCATGTGCTATAAGAAACAGATGACTTTCATCACTTCAGGGAGCAGCTCTTCTAAATACATGCTGTAAGACATGATGTAGTTTGAACCTTGGTTATGGCATGGCTATTGAAAAAGAAATTACCTACAAGAAACTCATTATTTTTTTTCTCTAGGCATTTTCTAGGTTCAACTGAAGCCCACAATAGTTTCAGATAAGAAAAACAGTGTTCCAGATTATGTGAAAAATATATATGTGAAGGATCCTGGAATGATTCATCTGCACAGTGCTCAATACGAGCCTCCGGTGGCACAGTAGGTTAAACCACTGAGCTGCTGAACTTGTTGACCGAAAAGTCACAGGTTCGAATCCGGAAAGTGGTGTGAGCTCCCACTGTCAGCCTCAGGTTCTGCCATCCTAGCAATTAGAAAACATGGAAATGTGGGTAGATCAATAGGTACCGCTCCAGCTGGAAGGTAATGGTGCTCCATGCAGTCATGCTGGCCACATGTCCTTGGAAGTTTCTATGGACAACACTCTTCAGTTTGGAAATGGAGATGAGCACCAACTCCCAGAGTTGGGCACAACTGGCTTTAATGTCAGGGGAAAACTTTTACCTTTACCTATATATGTGAAGGATCCTGGAATGATTCCACTGCACAATGCTCAATCTGAATGTACACAGTGCCCATTACTAGCCAAGATGTTTTAGTACATAAGATAGAAAAGAATCCTGTGATTACTCTCCTGATCTGATACTCATAATATTCATGATACACAGAATAGGCTCACTGAGGTGGCTGCCTTGGTTTCTGTAATAGGAGGAGAGCTGGCTCTGTCCATGGTGTCTGGTCCCTAAAAGGTTTCAAAAGCTTTCTAGTAATTTACTTGCTTTTTACTCTTTTACTACGAGCCTCTTCTTTTTACTCTTTATGCCCTAATCAGCAGTCAGGAATGGTTGTTATACCCATAATGTTTGTCTATTAAGGAAAATATGTACTTCCTGTGCTGAGATTCTTGAAAAATACCATAATACAAGAGGTCCCACAAGCAATGTGTTTGGAGAACGTGAATAGGGCTTTTCTGTAAGATAAAAGAAGCTGATCTATATGATGAAGCTCTTTTTTAGATCATGGCAACCCACACTGGATTCCTCCCATCCCACCCTCCAAGTATAGCTATTCCAGAAGGTTAATTGCATACACTTCAACCTGTCAAAGATGAAAACCATGTGACAAAACAGTATCAGTTTGTTGGCAAGATAGCAGACGAGGTCTCTTCCACCTCTATGGTTCTATGATTTTATGTTGCTAATCTCAAATTCCAGGCAATTTCATATTGGGTGGGGACATCTTTCAACTAGTTTTGTCCCAAATTATTTAGGTATTTGTTGGACAAAACCATCACTCAATTCAGAGGGGAAACAGATTTTTGTTGGAAGAGCATTATCACATGAGGCTGTTAAAGTGCAATTACAGAACTAAAATAATGTATTTGGTTGGTTACTGTTACTTATTGACACGTCTTACTTATTATTACATTGCATCTAACTAGTTCTTGAAAAGTGTGTTTAATCTGTTAACAGCTGCACTAGCACTTTACTGCAGCACTATTTCTGGTGCAATAGTTTCCTTCCATAGCAGTCCTGGAATTGCTGTATCATGCATAGAAAGTAGATGTGATCCTCCTCCTGCCCCCTTCCTATGCCTAACCAATGTGCAGTCATTTAACACCACTGCACATACGCTGAGCAGGCTGAACACAGGAAGGGAGGAGCTGTGCAGTGAAATCACAACAGAACTGGTTAGGTTTATGTACACTGTATCAAGTACAATTACAGATGTAATTCGGATCCATCTTAAGTCTTGGATTCATTCAAGCAGTAGCACTCCATGATGATGGCAAGTGTGTAAAAATTTTAATTTCAAATCAGGTATGTTTCCACTTGCTTCATCAATGTGATTGCTTTAAGTTCTCAAGGTGATAAGGTCCAAAGACATCTATGTACTTCCAGTTTTTCCACTTTATAACTACTCAAGATAAAATGTTGATTTTGGAAAGAAATAATATTATATCTTCAGTTACTTGATAGAAATATCTTGCCGCTAAAGTGGCATTGCTCCCAGGAAAACTGTGCCACAGGATTCTCTTCCTGCCCAGGAAGTCAGGATAATAGCTATCCATACAGTTTATTGGCTGGGTGCTGCCAAGATCTTTGTCCTGCACCTAATCAGTAGTTAGGCCAGTTTTCAAATGGAGTAGAAGAGCAAGACTGGTGGTTCAGCTGTTCCATTGGAAACAGAAACCTTTTTATCAAAAGCTAAATGGAAGCTTAATTCAAAGAAATCTTTGTGCTTGGCTCACAGCTGGGCTTATGATGGCAAGGGAAATCCAGACATGACAAACAGCTTCAAGCTTGGTAACCACCACTGATAAATAGAATGTGTCTGAATGAACAGCTTGCCTTAAGCCTTATGTATTAATAACCACAAGACAAAAGAATACGCAAGAAATAAAACACTCCAGTTGGCCCTCTGTATTTATGGGTCTTTGCCCACAGATTCAACCAACCAGGGCTCATAAATATTGACAAACAGAAAAAAGAAAAAGTGAAGCTTGATTGTGCACTGAGCACTACCCTGTTGCAGCCCCCATCATTTCACAGATCCATGGCTCTTTCTGGCATTTGTTTGTTATTATTCACCATTTTATATAAGGGATGCCATTCATTATGTTGGAGATCAACCACATCCTGCACATATTTATAATCCTCAAGGATATAGATAGGAGGATATCAAGTATGTCAATCTGTCCATATTTCTAATATCAGCAATTTTCTCCATCTATTCTTCTTCGTCTGGTAGCTCTTCTTTTTTCCATACTTTTGCATAACACATTTTTGCTGCAGTATTTAGGATAAATAGGAGTTTGTCGGTATTTTTATCTAAGGTCTAGTCTGTTTTACCAAGCAAGAATATTTCTGGTTTCAGAGAAAATCTTATCTTTAAAATTTCTTGTATTTTGACTTGCATATTTTTCCAATAGGTTTTTGATTGACATACTTGATATCCAAAAATAAAGGGACCCCAATAAAAGAAACCAATTGGACAAAAGTAATAGAATATCTGAAACAAAAATAAATAAATACATGGACATAGAAAAAAAAGAGGAGAATAAAAATGGAAGATCTAAAAATATAACAAAAGAAAAGGAAGAATTCCCACGGACGGCACTCAGGAAGTCAACAAATCTTTTAATTCTTTTTTATGTTTCTTTTCCTTTTTCTCTTTTTTTCTCTTCTCTAGTTTCTTTTTTCTTTTTCTTTTTCTTCTTTTCTTTCCTTGTTCTTTCCTTTTCCCATATCTGTTTACTATAATTTGTTTTTCTATTTATCTTGCTGTTTAGAGTCTTTTATGTACATATTTCATATTATTTTTAAGGAAAATTCTTAATAAAGATTTTTTAAAGGATATAGATAGGAGGAAACAGGGTAGGATAGGGAAGCCCTCCTCATCACCTGCTGAATGATTGTTGTTTGTCTTTCTGTCTTTCTCTCTATTACCTCCTCCTATCTCACTATGACATAGACCCGGCAAACTTTGGCCCTCCAGGTGTTTTGAACTGGTAGGTTGTTAGGAATTGTGAGAGTTGAAGTCCAAAACACCTGGAGCATCAAGGTTTGCCCATGACTGATGTAGACTGATATGTCTAAGGTTGCATGCCTTTGTTTTAACTTCCCTTTACCTTGTGGCCAGTTTTATGGTGTCTGAACCCAGTATGTAAGACTTGAATGTAGCCTGCAGTTTTTGGAGTTTTTTTCCTTTGTTTGGTCTTAGAGGGAAGTGGAGATTGTTGACATTCTCTACTGAGATTTACTTAGATAATTTAGACCCCAACTCTTCTATCTACAACAGATTCCCAACCTGTGGTCCATGGACCACCAGAGGACCACAAGAATGAAAATATGGTTCATGGCCTCACCATTGCTACACCGTTGCCTCGAAACCATGCAGCAACAAGAGCAACTGGTCTCTTGAAGTCCTCTTATAGTGCTGAGTAGGCATGGTTAGGTCCAGTCAGAATCCTCAGAATTTGGAATAAAATCGGAATAAATCCCTTTTTGAAGCAATTTCGAAGCGATTTGGGAACCCGGAAGTATCTTTGCCATTTTGAAGCCACTGTCGCCATCTTATTTATTTATTTATTTATTTATTCAGGAAGTGAATTGGAAATGAAACAGCATTTTGAGGCAAGCAGCTGGAAAACCAGAATTCCTCTTTGCTGATAATATTTTCTTTGGAGAACAACACAAAAAAGTTTAGAAGGCCCATTTCCTCTCCTTGGGGTTATACATTGTACTTTTGGAAACTAAAAATCTACTGATCAAATATTGTTCTTGGGGAACAATATAAAAAAGTTGGGAGGCCCCTTTCTTCTCCTTGTGGTTACACATTGCACTTTTGTAAACAAGAAATCTAATAATTATTTTTTTCCTTGGGGTCTGTCCCCGGGGACATTTGTCCGTCCTCCTGATGCTAGAGAGGGTGGTCAGGGAGGACCGCAGTCTTTCACAGAGCAGGGAAATGGTCAGTCCTCAAGCGATTCTTCCCTCCTGGTCTTTGAGGGTTGGGATGGTGGGGTGTACTGTCCAATGGTGGAAACAAGCAGATGTAATAAATTAATTTAATGTTATGAGATAAATTCCATTTTCTCATATTCAGAGAGGTGTGCTCTTGATCTAGAGAAATATGCAAAACAGAGAGATAGATTTAATTTCCCCAAAGAAACCTGGAGGCAGCACATTTCTTCTTCTTGTAATATTCCTTATTAGATTAATGAAATTACTTTAAAAATTGTCAAGGAACCAGGAATCTTCTAAACATGTTGAAAGTTAGTATGCTCACAGGGGAGAATGTTTTCTACCACTGTGGCAAGTTTTGTCAGTAGCAGTCTAAAAATGAGGGAAGGGGAATCCCCAAGTTTTGCCTGGCCCGTTTGCAGGTTTTTGTGTATTGCATAATCGTGCCCGCCATTAATGAAGCGATTTGGAAATTTCGGAAAATTTCGGAAATCATTTTGGAATCAAATCGCCAGCGCCCCCTACATCCAAAATAAGTTTTGAACCATTTTTTCTTGATCAAACAAGCTTCGTGATGAGACAACTGGGATGTCAGGACGGGAGAGGCTGACTACCCACAAAAGATTACTAATACCACATCAGCTCTAGATTGTTAAAAATGGTTTTTTTGTGGGTGAATAGATGGTGACTACTGGATGGAATATGTTCTGTATCATAAACTAGAGTTGATGTGGTCTATCCAATGCAATTTTCTGAATCAACACTCCAAATAACCAAACTGAATCTAAAGTTGACCAAAAACTGTTTTGTAACTCTTTTGATACTAATGTTGGAGAGTGGTCCCTGGTCAAAAGAAGGTTGGAAACCACTGATCTACAATATGTAATTCTTTGTTTTTAACAAACATCTAAAACTTTAAATGTTGACTCTGTTGCTTATTGTTTAAGCTCAATGTTCATTCCACACAGGGATACCTCCTGTTGTATCTGAGTAGTTTTGTCTTTTAGATGCTTTTGATTTGGGTGGGAGGGGGACAGGAGAGGATTTCCTTAACACATGACAGCACTATATAGAATGGACCTCGAACATCCATGGATTTTGGTATCATGGGTGAGTGGGGGAGGGCGTTTCCTGAAACCAAACCCCAGCAAATACTATGGACCTACTATACTTCTATCATTCTTGGTTCTCCTCATCACTAAGGCTTTTAAAGTCTTCTTTGATTTTCATGCCACAGAAAATGAGTGCACACAAAAGAAAATAGTAACATAAGAAAAATTCAAGAGTGCTTTTAGCATCATGTGTGAAAATATCTTGAGTTTCAGAGATTTCTCCTTTCAATGCTGTGGTGGTGTAGTCACTGGGGAGAGGAAAAACAGATCTGAAATTATTTCACCGACACCATGCAGAAGCAGCAGCAGCAGCAAACACAATTTTTGACCGAAAAAAAGAAATAAGGGACAATTTCCATGAATGGAGATGCATTCAGAAGAAAAGGAGAACGAGATTGCAGTCACTGAAACGTTTTTTTTAAAAATAATAATTGTGCAAATTGAACAAATGGGCAGTAATACACAATTTCACTCAATTTTGCAAATACAATTATGTTAATTGCTCATGATTGGTAAAGGCATCAACCTAAATTTGTGATAATTTGTGAAAATCTCTGTAAACTGTATCACTGCACATATGGTAGAAAGCCTTGGCTGATTAGAAACACCACCCTGGATTAATCAGATTTATGATCTGTTACTTACAAACAGCAGCACAGGACTTGAGTGGCTCTTGTAGCTACTCTGCACCTCCTTAGAGAATTGACTTTACTATTGTCCAAGTTTTGGCCTCAGTCCTGCAAGTTGATATCCGTTATGGTTTAAAGCAGAAAGCATGTACATTAAAGAATAGGCCAAGCAGGAACACAAAGAGCTCATGAAACAGTGCTGATATTCTGCATTGTGCTCCAGATTCTCAAGAGAAGCAGCTTCCTTAGTAGATTCCTTTACAAACATTGATAGATCCAGCAATTGAATGACCATGAATGTTGAAAGATTCTGGGGACTATCATTCAAAAAGCAACTTTTCAAAACTCTTCATCAATCCGCAAAAAATGCTTCCAGCAGTGAACTCAGGCTCTTTTACTTCCGGCAATCCTTGATCTTTGGCTGAACTTGTATCACATGGCACAGCTTGTCTTTCTCATCCATGAGGAAACAAGGATTGAAATTATTCCAAGAACATGTTCCAATCCAGATGGAGGGAAACATTTATCCTTCCTGTTGCTTTGAACTACATCTCTGATAATATCTTCCATTGCCCATAATGACTGGACTTTGGGGAACTGAAACCCCAAATATCTGGAGGGGCAGTGGGGCATTAGCCCCATTGTACAGAACCACTAGAATAAGTATGTGGACAGTTGCCTCTTAAATCTCTCAGGGTACATCTACATTATAGAATCAATATCGGTTGATATCACTTGGACAGCCATGGCTCAATGCTATAGAATCATAGCAATTGTGGTATTATAAGATCTTAAGTATTCTCTGCCAAAGAGTGCTAGTGCTTCACCAAACTACAACTCCCATGATTCCATAGCATTGAGCCATGGCCATTAAAGTAGTGTCAAACTACATTCATTCTACAGTTCCAATGCACCTTCAGAAACTTCTGACCACTCACTTGCATTCCAGCTCTAAATAAACTTTCAGTTATTCAAGTAATATAAATACTTCTAGGACAGGATGGCAAGGAACATGGGAAATGCATTATGCGTAAACATTGCTTGGGACCTAAGTGTCTGACCAACTCACTGGCCCCAGCCATGATAACTCGTAAGGCTCCCCCCAAAGCCACAAACCTGACATTTTTATACATACATCATTGAAGACATTCTGCTTACTAGAGTGTGCCAGACCCAGGACCATGTAAAAGTTTTATTATGAAAAAGATAAATAATATATGCCAGAAGAAACATGGTAATAGCATTGTGAAAAAAGAACTGGATGAGTTAATACCTCATAACATAAATTCAAAGCAACACACAATTAGGACTGATATGCCTACCCACAGCTGTAATCAGTGTTTATATGTGGTTTTTAATCTGTTTTGATAGATTGTTATGTGTTTTAGTTGGTTATATGCGTAGATAGTTTATATTTTTATGAAATGTGTTTTATTGTTTACCTGTGCAGCATTGAATTTTTACTAGATTTGTAAGCCACCTTGATTCCCCTCTCGGGTCAAGACAGGTGAGGTGAAATTAAGTAAATAAATAAATAAATAATAGTCCCAAATGAGATAGGAAGACTCACAATTTGCAATGACAACTGGAATGGCTCTGGATTACGATCTTTGACTGTGTGATTTTAAAAAATTATGTAATTGTTTAGATATTTTAATTCTTTGGTTTTTAACATAAATGTTTATTTAATTGGATGTTGTTTGTATGGCATTGAATTGTTGCCGATGTATAAGGCCACTCTGAGTTCCCCTCAAGGTTGAGTAGGACAGGGCACAAATATGGTAAATAAATAAAGGAGCATCCAAAATGGTACTCCTTAAAGCACTCAAAATGAAAAATTAGTGGATAGGTGGTTACCTCACAACAGACAACACTTCTAAATAGAGTGTGGCAAAGCCTGGAACGGCTTTTGACCATGACTTTGGATTGCGTTGTTTTAATCATGGGTTTTAATGTTTATACTGCTTTTTAATTTTATGTTTTTAATGTATATGTTTATTCTATTATACGTCTGTTGATATAGCATCAAATTGCTACCAATCACAAGGCTGCTCTGAGTCCCCTTCGGGGTGAGAAGGGTGGAATATAAATGAAGTAAATAAATAAATAAATACAGACATAACTAATACTGTAATAATTTAATCCATTCTGTTACATTTGCTGTGAAGAATTGGAAAGAGGTTCTGAAATTTGCTATGGGACCTGGAAATATTAGGGTTTTATGGACTTCAGCTTTGAGAATCCATGTTGGTTGGTTGATTCTGGAATTTATAACCAAAGTAGTCAGGGATATAGATATTTGTAGAACACAAGTCAAATGTCCTGCAATAGTCTAAGTACAAACCTGAGTCATTGTGAAGAGATTAATTAAAGCACAAATGTCTACCATTTGAGAAATGATTTTGCACGGTAAAAGGATTATGTCAAGTAGCAATGTTCAATCACATTCAAATGGCAAAATCTTTTCTTAGAAGATGACAAACTGAGCAAACTGTATTTAATTAAAATTTCTCAGAATATCAGAAAGGTCAAGCAGAGATAGTCTTGACATAACTATGAAGCTATTTTATAAAAGTTCATTCCATTCCATACATAGCGGACCTGAGTTCTGCAAGGGAACTGTCTGGGTCATGCAGACCACATATTTTATCTAGAAAAACTAGCTTCATTTCTTGGGGGTTGGACTGGGTGGCCTTTGTAGTCTTTTCCAACCCCATGATTCTATAATTCTTCACTCATGAAATCCTGGCCATAACAAAATCGGCAGTAATAATAACACAAAATAACTTCTGCATGAGATTTGGCGCTCTGAACCTACTGAAACATTCTTTTTGAAAACACAAACATGCTCAAATGTACCCTATAAAGCTGTTTGCTCCCCTCTTCCTTTCTTGGAATCATTTGAACAAGGCCTTTGAGAACTAGTTAATAGACCTGTGCTATGTCTCTGACAACTTTTTATGCCAGGGGCTCCATCAATATGTTGCTGTGGAATTGCATGTGACACAGTGCTCTAATAAGAACTTGTGGGTTGTGCGTATGAGAACTCTGATTTACTACGCGAACAGGGAGTTGAATATTTATGTGTTTCTAAGCCCAAGCCATCAGGTTGCAAAGAGCTTGGGAAAAAATCCAAAATGTTGAATGAAACCAGGGCAGTTCCACATGACTGTGCAAAATAAGATTCAGACAGTCAAACACTATATATATATATTT